>JBAMIG010000017.1:10736666-10752203 GCA_037177335.1 Kiunga ballochi | reverse complement strand
CCGATCTACACATTTCTGATATGGCCAATATGCTTTTTTTTGCTCACACCTCAGCATTGGTTCCAAATATGTTTTCCATTGAGATTTTGTCAGTAAAAATGCAGCGATGCTGCCAGTAGAGAGCACCAACACTCCTTAAAACAAACACTAAATCAGCCAGACTGCTAATAAAGCAAGAACACAACTCAGAACTTTTACTCTGAAATTTATCAACAGATAAATATACAGCTCAAACATGACTTTAAACATCAAATATACAGCACACTATACTGGAAAAGATACTCAGTGGCAGTAGTATACTCAGGACATAACCCCATGTGAAGGTGTGAATAACGATGACAACAACCTAGTATTAAAACAGTCATCACAGTGAAGCTTTTACATAAAAATGTCAAGTGTCGATTTTTTGCACATGCGTGGTAAAGCATCGCTTTCGGTGATGCAGAAGGAAAATGTGGATGTGTACAGAATATATTCTGTAACGCCAGTGGAATACGGTGGCATCAAAAGATTTAAAATAACGAAGAAACAAGGGATCCATAAAGTGACGTAGAATTGAAGCGTGAATAGGCTGATGAATTGCACATTAAATCTTGACTGTATGTCTATTAAGTGTTCTAGGTCATGATTTAATATTTTTCATTTAATTTTGTAATAAACTCATCAAATGTATATGTTTAATTTCTGACATATTCTAACTTCTTTTTTTATCCTGTAAGAAAAATAGTGGAGAGGGTAAACTGTGCAGATGAATGTTTGCAAAATTTAGATCAATGATATTCCTCTGGTTTTACTTAAAGTAGGCTTTTTCTACGTGCCCTAAACGGCTTGTTTATGTGCAGTGATTGAATGCTGCACATTTCTATCTATTTGTAGGGCTCTCTCTCTCTTTCCAATAACTGTTGGTAGGCTCCTTTTACTTCCCCTTGTGTCTTTAGAAATCTACTGTTTCACACTTACAATCCGATGTCTAATTATACAACTGTAAAAAAAAATTAAATACAGTCTGCTCAAGGTGAGGTCAGAAAAAGGTTTTTGGGAATACATCTTTATCAGATCTAAAATCAAGTCATTCACAACAAGTCATCTCAATCTGGAAAAAAAGCAGTGTCCAGCTGCTGCATACCTGAGCATTACAAAAGCAGCTTTAGATAATTTGCTCTAATGTGCCTGCATGAATCTTACATCCTACAAAGAGCAAAGACTAAAATTTAAATGTGTTATAAAATTTCAACTTACAAACAAGTCAGACCAGAACAATGCATGCTACTTAAAGTTAAAAGGCTTAAAGGATAAACGGTGGCTTTGGTGGTACAATTTATGACCCACCTTTTGAGTTTTAGCCATGGACTATTAGGGAAACATTACAAATAAGTATGGATAGAGAGCTACAGTACTGTTGATTATCACATGCTAAAAAAGTCCTTATTATCTCAAAGAGGCATTTCAGAGACACAAGAATAGATGGCGACAAGAACGTTGCATTTTCAAGCACTAAATTTGCTTTGGCCGTTTACTTGGACAGGGATAGACAGTCAGATGGACAGTCAGATGGACAGTTGGATGGACAGTTGGATGGACAGTCAGATGTGTAATGACAATATTTCATAAGCTGGAAAGTACAGAAAGGATACAATCATTCACTCCCAAAAAGTGTGAGGAGCTGAAAATACAAACAACTGCACTCATATACTAAACAGGAAATATCTTTGGCACAAAATGTAAAGCTATGGAGCTGAGGCATTCATTCTCATCAAAAAAAATCAGTGCTTTTCTGAAAACAAACTGTAGATACAGTATGTTTATAATGGCCTTCCACACCCAAACTCTTCTCAAAGCTCAATTTCATACAATATGGCTTGAATTGAAGGTATAAAAATAAATTTACTATGTAACTCAGCCCTGAGGGTTTACCGTCCACCAGTGCTCATGCCGCCTCCACATCCCCCCTACAGATGTGGGTCTCTGTCAACAACTCCGCTCTGCTGTCTGGGAGTCACCTCCTTTGAGATTTGCTGTTATCTACAGCGAGTGTCCCCTGGCAAGCCACACTGTCACCTCAGAGGCCTGTCTTCCTCCTCCCTCCCCCATATCACACACACATACAAAAAGATACGGAGTCTCCAAAAAATATGGAGAATACTCTTTTCTTCCACATATGGAAGACTTGAAGGAACTGGTGCCACTGGGGTGGCAACACCCCGTGCTATTGGATCCATCTTGACCCAATCCCTAATCTCACTGGCTCCTCTGGGACCTCCATCAAATGTCTCAGTGGTTCTTATCCATCCAGTCCCAGCTTTCATCACTGTCCTTCCTGTTCTTTTCAGCTTCGATGATCTCTCTGTAGCGTCGGCGGAAGAATCCCATCTGTCAAAAGATTCGAACAAAGGTTTAAGGGGTTAGTGGGGTATGTGTATCACATCCAAATGTTTATTAAGTACAAAGAAAAAAAAACTCATCTAAATATTTTACTGTTTGAGAGACATTTCAATCAAAGCGAGTGTCCAATGTTTTACCTCCAGCTGAAAACACATCACAGGTTTATTCCCAGTGGCAAACATGTCCCTAACTCAAGAAATAGTTCCCTGTTTTAATGTATAGTTTGAAAAATAATCTAACAAATTCCTTTATCTAAAATAAAAATATAAACTGTGTATTTTATATGGAATAAACAAGCAAGTCAGAGGGTGTTAGTTTGGGTATAGAGTTGCTTTCAGATTACACAGTGTGTTTGGGGTCATTTTTATCACCAGGTTTCCAGGCTTTGTGCTAACCCATACCCATTTACCTCCAGCGCTTGCATCATATTTCCTCTGCAGACATGAGTCGCCAAGACACTGTTCCTTTTGATAAGAGGACAATACAACATATGTCTAAATATATATTGTATGCCAGTAGTAACCGAGTGACTGTTTCAGAAGGTTGACCTTCTATAGTAAGAGGCTGCTTTGTATTTCTTGGATACATTATTAATCCATTAAAGGGAATATTACTTTTAGAAGTTTTATGCAGTAAAAATCTACTTTGCTGTCTGATATTTCTAGTTTGACTCATAGTTAGTGATACTCTTTAAAGGTCTGTATCATTGTGGTATTAGAAGTGCATCCTTATGAAGTGTAAGACTTCTGAAGTTCAGCCACATTTATCCTGATTGAGGAAAAAAAAAGGAGATTTTGTCCTGGATTTGATTTTACAGGTCTGGTGACTGGAATGTTATTTACAGTCTGACTCCAGGCAGTATAAATGCACCAGTAGTGAAAACTTCTCGTTCATCTGCATTATTACAAAACTGAAGCAATTTCAGATCAGATTAAAGTCTTACATTTGCTGTAATGGATTCTATTATTAAGTGAAATATTGAAGTTGGGATATTTCCCACAGAGAAAAAGAGGGAAAACACCAGATAACAGAGAATGAAGAAATTAAGAAGGCTGCGGTATGTCAACTTATCCATAGTTATCCATAATTTGAAATTAATATATAAAACCAGGAAAAACCACAAGCATAAAAAGCAGCAAATCAAATATTTTCTTGGTGTAAATGTGCTGTTTCTTTAGGAACAGTATCGTGCACCAGTTTACATATCGCAGAGTATATGAAGACACAAAGAGAGAAGCAGATTCTTGTGTATCTAAACAAAAACAGCCTCTCTCACTATGACTCCATTCATTTATCTACATTTGGCTCTTGGTATTTATTGATATAGACCTGTGTTTTCACCTCAGGCATTTACTGAAAAAAAAGCAATACAGGATATGTAGCACTCTTGTAAGTGGGGTTTATTTTGGCTAGATTTGAGAACCTGGGGAATGAAAGGGGGGGTATTCCTGGACCAACATTCCAAGGTTTAGTTGTGGTATTCCCGGTGGAAGATGAGGCACTGAAAAGAAAAGGAGCTCTGTGCTAACGAGACCTCTGGATATCATTGAAAATGCTATTTCCTCTTTAGATTCTACTTTCATGTCAGTGGTATGGTGTGAATTACTGTCCAGTCTGTGATTTGTCCTTTTCATGGTTGTCAAAGGCTCCAAGCAAGCTCTCACCCCCACAGCCCTCACTTCCAGCTGTCTTTGTTCAACTGGATACTGTTCTGACATCTAAGCAAAGTTCACAGTGATTCTGGCTCGTACAAAAATGCTATATGGACTTGTACTGATATAGCATCACAAGTCTGTGCTTCATATTTACAAATTAAGCTTTGTGCACTGCAAGCTGGAAAAAAAACAAAATAATTTGCATTTATGTGTTGTTTTACCTTCCAGAGTAGGACAGCTAACAACAGAAAGATGAGGATTCCCACTAGCAGACTTATAGCAATGATCCAGCCAACAATGTAACCTCGCGGCTCCTGATTGTGAAGAGCCTCGAACACCAGCTGAAAGAACAACAGAGTCACACACAAAGTCAACACACTGCTAATGATGCAATGTAGTGCAAACAAGAACATTGGATCCCATAGATGTATTATTTCAGGGTCTAACAACTTTAACAGTTCTGAAATCTATTTAGGAGAACCGAGACGCATCGCTAGTTGTACACAAAATACCCTCTATATCACAGGTTATATTGAAATTCGTTTAGCTGTGAAACACTCTCATTTGTGTTAAAAGTGGTCATTTTTTGTATGGACATTTTTTTCTGTGTCCAACTTCAGTCAAGACAGCATCATTTTAGTGATGAAGTGCTGTGAAATGCATTGGTCAGACATTTGGTCCTAAGAGGATAAAGTTTAATGACTCTGATGACCCCTGACTTTTCATCTGGGCTCACTTTGGTTTATAACATAAAGTCTTGTTAAACTCATGACATTCCTCGGCTTTGTGGACTACTCTGTAGTGTCAGTTAGTTAAACTAAAAAAAGGCTTATGGAAAACATGAAAAACAACTAAACATCAACATGTTGGCATTTGTGAACTTTATTGCCAGCATTAATCTCATAAGATTAAATTATTTAACAAGATACTTTAAAGTAGTGCACAGTGGTGCAGTTGGTTTGCACTGTGGCTTCACAGCACAAAGGTTGCTGATTCGAGCCTCGGCTGGGGGATATCCAACCCGCAACCTTTCTGTGAAGAGTTTGCATGTTTCCTCTGGGTACTCCAGCCTTAAAGACATGCACCTTAGGCATAGGCTGGTTAGAGACTCTAAAATTGCCCATTGGAGGGAATGCACATAGTGGTTTGTCTATGTGTGTTGGCTCTGTGATGGACTGGCAACCAGTACTACGCCTCTCACTTGATGTCAGCTTGGATGTACATGCTACATGCTAAGCTTTTAGCTTAGCTTTTTAGCTTAGTATGTAGCTTAGCATTTTTTAGCTTAGCATCTTTCAGAACTCCTCTCTGCCACTGTGAGAGGTAATCTGTGCTTTCTGCTGCAGGTAAGACACTAACTATAAGTACGACATACAATCCAACTCTAAATAAATAAAATATGACGATGAATTCTGTTTAACACACCCTGTGTTTGCACTCTCTGTAAGATTTTTGTACTTTGGTGTCTCCTGAGAAAAGTTAATTCTGAATCCATCTTGCATTCCTGTCTCTTCTCAGAGCTATGTCCAACCTGTGAAGTACAGTTTCTTTGCTCCTTCACACAGCAGAGCAACAACAGCCTGAGGAACATAATGTATGGCAGTGTGTGAAAAGCAAAGCATTGTAAAATCAGAACGATATGTTGTTTGTTGCTTTAAGTCCACAATTACGCTAATTCTAAAGTTTCTTTCCATTCTAAGTTTGACAACTTTTAACAACTGCAATGATTCCCATGACACGAGGTAACGTTGACTTAATGGATAAGGGTTTGGTAAGATGAGGATTAGGGTTTTGAATTTCCCTCTGGGATGAATAAACTGTTTTCTGTCACTGTCACCTAAACTCTCTAGATTAAGTGAGAGTTAACACTGAGTTAACACACCACATATGTAGCTGATTTTTCAAAGCAGTTTCCAACAAGTGCTACAATGTTTATTTGTATTTCTAATGATGACCATATATTCCCGTCTATTTATTTACTTTTTTGAGACAGATTGACGCTTCTTTATCATTTCTGTTATTTCCAGGACATTCACTCAGACTTGTTTTTAAATGGCAGCATTCAAGCTTTCAAAGGAAAACACTTCCATGAAATCCACAAGTTTATTTACTAACCATGTTTAAAAAAAGGCTAACACTGTGTTTTCTCTTTCAAAAAGAACACCACATGATGTGTTGTACCAAGTGGACTGGAAAAGACCATCACTGCACAGTCTTTGAACTCAAATGTGGCTTGAGACAGCAACTGTTACTCAAGACAAAAGCAAGCGGACAAGAGAAGATAAATCTCTCTGTTTCACAGTTTCCCACATTAACACTTCCCCCTAACCCCATTCTCTGGAATTTAGCTGTTGTTATGCATGCCAGAGCATTTGTGTGTACAGAAAAGATGAAAGCTTCTCTGGTCATTGCTCTTTAACTCTGCTTGTCCCAATATAACTTTTGATGTCACTGAACATTAAGTCAATTGACTCTAATTTAGCATTTCTAAATTTGTACTACTTGCATACTTGCAGCAAAAGCATATGGAGTTATGTGGTTTTGCTTTCATGGGTGATAAAATCATGATTGTTGTTCTATTTGCAACCAGCAGACTCGCTGTGCACACTAAAATCGTGGACTACAAATCATATTTGGAGTGTGTACTTTAGCTTGCAGGGATCCTGAGGGAGAGGTAATAGTGTTTGCAAAGACCAATGGAGTAACGTCACTGCAATGAGCTGCTCTCTAAGTGCTGAAAGAGCGGAGTAGCATGGACATGCCCATGGCAGGTCTGAATTTTCCGAGCACCACAGGAGAGCAGGGTCAGTCAGGTTGCAACCCAGTCAGCACCCTAATTTCTCAAGAGATCCCATTTCAAGTGTGCAGAGTGCGCAATATAATTGTCAAATCGAATCTGGTGTGCCATTCAATCACTCAGCAATCAGGAGAAGGGGTAGGGTCTGTCCTTGAACACAGCTGAGGACCCACAAGAGCCAATCAAAGCTAAAACACAAAGTACACTTTCAGTCCCAGCTGTTCCTCACACTCATATTCTTTATGAGTGATCCACAATGGAGCGCTTCATTTGACTCAGTGACCACAGTGTGATTGACCAAAGTGTTCATCTGATAATTCCTCCCTGCAGAACAAAATGCTGAGTATTTTGTCATCTTCTGCAAGCATTTGCTCTATCATAATATTTTTGGGCAGGGCATAACCACACCAAAGAGCAGTTCTCTTCTGAAATGGTGCCTGTGAAATTTTGGCAATCCAGACTGACCCATAATGAACAAGGTTTAAAAGATCGACCCTTTAAAGTTACTAGAGGAATCATTCATCTCGTATTATGAACTGGCTAACATAACAGAAGCTTTGTTTGGAGAAAGGTGCACCACTTTCCACACTTTTTCAACTCTAATGTTCAGCGTTACAGGAATTCCTTTGACATTTACAACAAACGTGAGTAAAAATAGTTATTTTTAACTCAAAATGCCGTGTCACACATCCTAACAGAGAAAGATGCCTGTCTATTGTCGATGTGAGTGATACGCGCCACTGTTTTGCCCATTTTCTTTTGACTCCAGTCATTGAGAGCTGCCGTCCTTTTGGGAGAACTGAAGAGTGTGACTATTCTAACACTGCTCTTTTCCAGCTTTAAATATGTTGCTACTGCTGACCTGTGCACAAGCTAAAACAACATATTTGTTTACATTTTGCACTATTTACTATAGTCTGACTCTTTGATGAGCGACAAAAAGAAAGAACTGATGTGCATGGTCTCAAAGACTGGTGATTTTATACATTTTGCACTTTTATTCAGATTTCTACTTCCTACATCATTTTGAGATTTAAAACCAATCCACTGTACAAAATGATTTGTATTCACTTTTTTTTATTTTAAAGTAGATTTTTTAAATGTCTCAGGGCCTTAATAATGAGCCGTTGTAGTGTATAGCTGTTGTAGTCTCTACATTGACAAACCTATTTGCATGTTTAGAGTTGTTCTTTACACAATACTAAATAGATTTATGTTAATAAACTATATTCTAATTTTGAATCTTTAGATGGTAAACATTATCAGGATACTACTTAAACTGGCATCAAAACTGTGGAAATATCTTTATAGATCAAAACAAAGAAAATGATCGTGATAAAACATTTTGCCATTTCACCCAGCCCTAACTGGGTGAAATTCTTATGCAGAGTTGGGCTGCAGATGATGTAGTTGATTGGAAAGTTAGTTTTCAGGAAATATTTGCTCAAATATACTTCATGCTCCAATAATTAAAGATGCAAGAGATGATATATTATGAGAAATAAACTGGGTAGCACACTTGAGCTGCAGCTTGCAGACTTCTCTACAAATTAGATTGAAGTGAAAGTTGTCTCTAACTAAAGAAAGGGATTTCTTAACCGCTTAAGGTCTAACATATCCTGCTTGATACATGCAATCTCTGTGACATTTTGCATCACTTTATGATAGAAGCATCACTGTAGTTCACCACATCGTACTGTTTTCCTGCACCCTGGTGGATATCAGAAAGCAGAAGATTGCACTGTAATAATTTTGACCAATTGGCTGATAATAAATAAAAAAATATACATAAAAGTTAATTTGTTTTCTCTTTTTCAGTTTGTTAAAGGGTCAAATAAAGTTTTCAGATAGTAAAAATGTGAAATTTCTGCCCATTTCTTTTCAGTTCAGGCTTTAATGGGTTAAGGCCAGTTTATGGGGAACATGCAAGGCTCCTCTCTACTTTACTGAGATGCTGATGTAAAGTTAACATTTTTTTTATCTTTTAAACAATCCTGCAACTTTACAGTGAAAATGAAACATGCATGAATTTACATTTTAGCAACAAATGTGAAAAACAGTGAAACTGCATTACAGGTGTGTCGTAGAGCTGAGATGTTTGCTAATCAAAATTTAATGTGATGCATGAGATTTTCTCTTAGTATTTAACCATGAGCTGGCTCTCTGATGCTCTTAGTTTTCAAAATGTTTATAATCCTACACAATAGGTAAATAAAATATAATGCTTTTAAAAAGTTGTTCAAGCATGTTCTGAAATACAGTTTTACTAATTTTCTATCCATCAAACAAAGAACAACTGATTCTCAGGACTTTGTCTCCACCAAACCCTGAGTGTGAATTCACAATATACTCACAGAAATTTCATCCGGCAGGCCATTTGGCACCTCCACTGCCCTGTCATTTACTTGGATGCTGCCTCTTGTAACAAATTGGATCACAGAGGAACTATCCTGCAGATGGAGAAACGGTCATTTGGTATTTCTTTAAACAAAACAATGCAGGTATTATGCAACTGAGCAGAGTTTGTGATATGTGCCCTACTCTTTTCAGAATCTCAGTGTTGAGAAGTAGTTTTATATCGATGCTCAAAGCTTCCTCTTTGATTTGAGGACCCAGACTGCAGGAGACTGTCATACATGCTCTTCCAGGCCGGTCACAGTCCTGTTAAAATATACAGAGTGAGTTTGAGAACGGGTGGAAAAGGGATGTGTGACAAACAGATGTTACAACACTGAAAAAACAAGAATCCTCAGTGGGCCTGACTCTCAGTGATCTGCAATGTCAAAGTGCATATTTACCAAGACTTTGCGTCCTGATTTGGTAAAGAAGGCGAATATGGTGTGGAAGATGCTCTCTTTGTCCTGGGGTATGGTGCAGGGTGTTGGGTTCCTGTGAGGGGTGCAGTTCCCTCTACCGTCTGTCACCTGAAACAGGACAGTTTTACTAAAAAGACTGCAAAACTCACTATGACACAAAAACAAGTTAAACTAGGCTTGCTGGCATGGGTGTGGAGGGAAGCAGAAATTCTGCTCTGTTTATGGGCTTGGATTCAATTTTAATGCAAAAATGTCAACAGAGTACTTTTGGCACCATAAATGGCCCAATCCCACCTTTGTTATGAGTCTCTAGGGCTCACAGGAAGCTCTCTCTAGCAACCAGCTGGTACCCCTCCCAGACATATTTCCCATATGGAGTGATTTAGAGGTGTCTGCTTTACTGCCCAGGCCAGTTTCCCCCTCAGGGACCACTTCCCCTTTCCCCTCTCCTCTGACCGATGAAGCTGTGGAGGTAGCAAACTCCTCTGGCCTTTCTCACTGTCTGCCCTACAACATCCCAGCATGTCTCATTCAGAGCTGCATGCTCTCCTGTCCTATATTTCTGTGATAATTGCTAGTGTGGCGATTCATATGCTTTTCAAGCGGCTGTACTAACTTTGACCTGGTGAAATACATCAGGAGGGGAGAATTTTTACAGCACATTTTAAAAATGGAAGGATTTTGTTCTGAATAACACAAACATATGGTTTTACAGCCAGAAATGTATATATTATTTGAACAAATTGAAGTGTGCATAAAATGTAAGACTATCTGGTTATAAACTATATGTATGCAGTGGTCCAGCATGCCACAAGCTGGACAATGTTAGTAGTATCATATGTGGTTGCACGCTTGTGGTGGTACAGGGCAGTAGCCATCCCTGCAGGTGTTCCATTTCTATTTCATGCAGGCTGCCTGATCCCATGAAAGTGATTCCAGATGGACTTTAGGAGGGTTCAGGTACACTAACGCTGTCTCCTCATTCACAGCAAATACAATTAACAGCTTGAGCTCCCGCATGCTATAGTGAGATGGAAGGCCCAATGCAAGGGTTAAGAAAACATGTGAACTCAGTGGGAGTATTTTCTTTCTTCATCTAAATACAAAATGTTGCGAAACAAAATGGATGCCTGAATTCAGTAGCAGCTGCATTATTTTAGCTTTGATTTTCACAGGTCAAATAATGTCCATACTCTACCAATAATTCAGCAGTTGAGCAGTTATCTAAGCACAACACTAAAATGGATGCGAGTATATAGAGAATGACAGCTGACAGGTGTGGGTTGGATCAATTAGCTAAAAATTTGGAACTTGCTGGTGAATAAAGTAATGACTTTTGCTTGATGAATAATGCAGATAGACTGCTGTTGATGTCCACCTGGATTTCAATAACGTGGAACATGTCAGCTCCACTGCCAGCCAGACGGTTGGGTATCCTGATGTCCACAGTGGAGCCAGGCAGCCTGCTGGGTCCTTTGTTAATGGCCTGGAGGAGAAGAGGAAGACTGGTGAATATGTATGGAAAGATTTAAAAATAAATTAAATACATAAACCTTTTGCCTAAAATACCTGAAAAGTCAGATTAAGAGGCTGGAAGTCACACTCCATATCCTCATACTTGATGAAGCGTGAGGCATCGTTGGAGTTTCCATACACAAAGGAACTCGGTGTTACCACTCTGCAGAAGTCCCCCAGTTTTCAGGAAAGACATAGTAAATGATAGATTAGCATATAAAACAACTATTCTTAAAAGGTCACAGATGTGACATCTAAAATCTCTGGTTCTTGTCATGATCAGCTGGTCAGAAGTGTTTTTTTAGCAGCTGAGATATGTGTCCAGTGAGGCTCTGCAAACTCCCTTCACATTAAAGACAGCAGCCTTATCAGATGTCAGAACTCTGGCAGAAATGTGCTGTTTTACATAGCTCCTCTTCCTGTATGAAGAAGCACTATGATAAAGCATTCCAGATAATGCTTTTTGAGCTGATATCCTCCATATGGAGAGTAACAATCCCAGTCCAAGTCTTCGTCTGACTGAGATATATGACATTATACAGCTTTAAAGCTGCATACTATTACATTTAATTCAAATGTGTATATGTAGCACATTAAATCAGCTCCTGCTGGCCAAAGGTTTTCATTATATCACTGCATACTAGCAGCAAAACCCCTGAGAGTCATCATGTTTGTGTTTTTCTTACCCAGTTATAGTGGTGTCAGTCTCATGGATCAGTGGGATGGATATATCCAAATAGTTGTCGGAGAGTATGTGCTCTGGATTGGCACTAAAAAAAAATTTAAGAAATAAGAAATTTGCCATTTGTTTTCACCAGGAGGTGTATAAAATAAGGAACAAATCAGAATATATATAAAATAAAATGCAAAAAGATAAACTTGTTACAACGGTTAGTTGAGCTTTTCTCACCTCTTTGCTTGAACTAAGAACTGCAATGTGTCATTTTCCCCAGAGAGCTGACTCGTGTCAAAAATCACTGCAAAATGATACTGGACAGAAAAATAGATAGAATTAATAATAATAAACAAAAGAATAAAGAAAGAAATATTTCTTTCCTGCGACCCTCAAGTGGATGAAGCGGTATGGACCAGGGATAGATCATTTCCAATCCTATTTAAATTGTAGTCATAAGACTCTCCAATGCATTGTAATTTACTAAACTTCTAAACACAACATAAAAAGCTCCGTACAGCTTTTCACTTCAGTTACCTTAGTCTGTGCTCGCATGAAGGGAAATCCCACTCTGCATCTGAGGAAGTCCAAATCAACGAGTCCACATGAAATGCCCTTTTCTTCCTGGAAAAAGGCAGACAGACAGACAGACAGTAAAAGGAGGTGATAAAGTCAGCCTGAATGGCGACAGAGTGGGTGACAAGTATGAAAACAGCGAGGGAGCACCATAAGAGGTGGACTTTAACACAAAGCAATCGGTTCAGAGACGCTTGGGGAAAATGATCTGTAGCAGTTTTGGATGGTAAACTAAATGCGCAGAAGAGATAGATGTAGACATTTACAGTGCAATCAAAGATAACGATAAACAGTGTCAAATCTAAAGGAATGGTGTCGTATTGAGTTCTAAATCAGGTTAAACGAAGAATGTACAAAGCAATGATGGTACAAACATCTTAGCGGGTGGGTAATTGGACAATCTCCAGACTGTGTTTAGAAGCTTGTCTAAACAATATGGAGCTTCACCGGCTGCACTGTATAAACATTTGGGCCTTGACCCCACGGAGAGTAGGAATTCCTTTAGTAGGAGTTCACTGAGAGGCTGTCAGCTGAGCTCTCGAGCTGGGAGCAGAGATACCCCACAACTGTAAGAATATGAAAAAAAGACACAGAGTAGCACTCCTGGAATATCTAATAAGCGCTTTAGGTAAGTCGTAGAAAATGTGTGGAATGCTGTCCAGTTTGGGTCTGTGTTTACAATACGTTAACAAATGTGATATGGAAGGAGGTGTGGTGGTGGTCTCTGATGACAGATTTAAAACTAAACATCCATCCACAGTACAATCCACACTCCCCTTGTTCAGCACATTTTCAGGGTGTGGCTTTACCTTCCTTCTTCATTAAGTCAACTTAAAAAAGCACAAAACTATGGTGAGTCCCATGGAGGGAGGACCCTAGCAAACTGCTGTCTATTTCCTGTATTCCTCCACGCCGCTGCGCAAACACTGCCTGTCCCACGGGGCTGGGCAGGATTGGGGGAAGTTAGCCTGTTTACCCATAACTCACCAGTTAGCCCACGATAGAGAGAGCAGAGTATGTGGGGTCCACTGTGCTTTGACATAAATGTCTGTTTGTTCAGCATTTTAGTTTGATTCTTTTGCTTAGTTTCTCTGGTGTTTGTCAGAAACAAATACATTCTGGGATCTTCACAAGTGACAAGAGTTATTGAATATCACCAGGACTATTTACACTGCTTTAGTATCCGTTGAGGCTTCTGCTGGACTGCTACATCTTCCCATTCCAAGCCAGTGCCATCACCTGTTAAATGCTATTTGTCAATTTAAGGATGAAGTTTTACATCTGGCTTCCAAATTTCTGTGTTGGTATAAGTACCGGGTCACAGTTAAAGTTAGCCATTTATATATTATTCAATTTAAAGATCTGAAAGGTTCTCCGTTGCATTTCAAACTACAACTTACACTCAAAAAAGTGAGTCAGTGCAATTGTTGATTTTATGTAACAAAATAGTTTTCAGTTAACACATAAATTGAGTGTTTATTGGAGAAAATCATTTTTTTCAAGTACACGTAATGTGAATATGTCTCATGTTAGCTCTACATAATACATATGTGATGTACGAAAACAATTAATTTAAGTGATGGGAACGCGCACTTGTGTAATTGTATTAACCAATGAGTGGCATTAATGCGACACGATATCAGCCGTGAACAAGCAAAGAAGAAGTACAAACCGGTTCTAAATGCTAAACTTCTGCTCTCGGTGTTCACCAATTTATTCGTCCGTTATTTAGTCCGTCTTGCTCTGGTTCTAATTTAGATTTAACTTTCTTTTCAAGTTGCACAAGGTAAGGGAGCATGCATTGTTTTATCAGCAGCTTGTTATATGTTGATATATCTAAAAACAAATATAAAAATATTTAGCTCATGCTAATTTCATTATCTGTTTCAATAGGAGTTGAACATGTAAGTACTACTGCCATTGGTTGTCTCTAATGTTCAATCTTAATTGTATTTATAGCCTCAAACTGTTAGGTTGTTTTATTTGTTTGTGCCTAGTTAAATTTGAGCTGTTTTAAATCTGGATATGCTGTAGTACTATTACTAGTACATATAAATGGGATAAACATGCTGTGAAGTGTGAGATAATCTATATCTAATGATGTCAAAAGAGTTGTAAGCTTTGTGATACATGACCACATAGCGTTTCTCCAACTTAAAGGATCAAATGTTTTTAATATAAACAAAATCTAAATGTTTGGGGGGTTTTTTCTGTTGTTTTCAGGCTAAATATTCTAGATGATGGCTGCACCTGCCAAACTAAGAATTATTCCTGGTGCAGATAATGCTGAAAAGATGACCATAGAGTCTTATCAGAAAGTACTCTACTCCATTACAAGTTCCAATCCTATAATGTGGGAGGGGTCCGCTTTACGCTTTACTACAGAAGAAGACGGACACGAAGATGGAAGACCTCACAATACCTTTTTTTTATTTTTACCTGGGGCTCAGATCATAGTTATTCATGGGAAATAAGAAGAAGTCGTAAGAAGGCAAGACAAAACACCCTAATTCAGGCCAATCAATGGATGCCTGCCTGTCAACGTCAAGCTACTTGCACGACTTGACACGCTTGGAACCACATCGAAGTAGGTACGACAATAGTATCTACAAGGTTTGAAAAATCTTAATGGAAATGCTCTGTTTCCAGGTGGAGTTGTGTCGGGTCAGGTAGAGTAGGTACTAGTGGAAAAGCTCCATTAGCAGGTTAATGTTCTTGTTGTACCTGAAATGAAGCTTTCCTCTGACAATAATTAAAAGGTTTTAATATTATTCTTTCTGCTTCTCTTGTGTGAAGGATTCAGATGGACCAGCTGCCCATAAGGACATTGAACAGACGACTCTTGGCATCTTCAGTGTAAAGATAGAGGAAGTGGATGCAACCACTCCTCTAGCAAATGTTGGGATTGTGGTTAAAGGAGTGGAACTCCTTGCAGGACTTAGATACTGTAGCATCTGATGTGCACTCTTAATGGGTGTGATTTATGCATTGAACCTGTGCTACCCAAAAGATCTCAAAGCCTTCTTTGAGGTGCTTCAAAAAATCGTTCTTCAACTGGACAAATGCTCAAGAACAAGCTGTATGAATAAATGAGCCTGAAGAACTTATTGGTTTTCTTTCCCC
>JBAMIG010000017.1:10700691-10736566 GCA_037177335.1 Kiunga ballochi | reverse complement strand
AACGTTTTTTTTGTTCTTGCGACCTCAAGAACAAGAACTCAGTTCTTGCTTCTCGTGGAGTATGTACCAAGCTTTAGAAGAAATGATTTGACAGCTATGCTCTGTATGTGGACAGAGAAATTGGTGGGACAGACAGTGGGGGGAGGGTGCTCCAGTCTGAGCGTACATCTTTGTAGTCGGGACTGAGAGGTTTCAATGCAACTCTGAAAATTTCCATTTAGCTTGGCCGGAGGAGTCACATGACAGCTGCAAGCGAATGCACTGAGGGACTTGCTACTTTCACTTCACAGTGACAGGCTGTGAGACAGTCCAACAACACAGAAAAATATTCCCCCTTTCCATGACATCATCCAGCCAGGAATTGGGGGTGGGGTGGGGGGTCACAGCTGGTGACAGCTGTAGTACCATCTGCTACTGACAAATAGTTCCTGCTACTTCCCTAAAGAAAAACCTGCTTCTCTGTGAACCAATGCTGTCGCTCTATAGTCAACACTGCACTTTCATTGTCGTGCATTACTCAGTGCAGCAATGCATTACAAATATTCCTCTTTAGCAGAACAGTTTAGCTTTTTGGAAAATACTTTTAGTGACTCATCATCTGCCTTATTTTCACTCTATCTGTTCCAATTCGACAATTTCCAGGCAACAAATAAACTAAAAACAACTATTTGAAAAGACACAGTCATACAAAATAAATGTGAGGAATGCTGTTCATTAAAGAGCTTCACTTTGTCACCTTTGTCAAACTAAGAAGGTCATTTTTGTTTAGGGATGGATACCAAAACCCGGTATTAATTTGGCACTGGTGCCCCGACATAAAATTTTACCGGACCAATATGTTTCTGCCTTAATGGTATTGTTAACGGTACCAGCATAGAGCCGTTGCAACAGCGCGGACATGGTGTGCACTACTTTGTTTGGATGTGGCTTTAAAAGACGGCCCATCTCTCCCTCTTTCCTCACCACTTTTCCCTTCCTGCTCCAGTGCGAATGGGAGGGACTGCTCACGCTCTCACTGTGCCATAAGGATTTTTCCACTAACAAGTGACAACAAATGCACAGGAATGGCAGTGCGGTCCAAAATTGTGGCTGTAAGTAGCAGAGCACGCTGTCTCAAACGTAACAAAAAAATGGCTTGCAAGGGCGATAACACCAGTAATCTGTCCAAACACCTCGCTAAAATACACCATATTCTAGCGGAGAATTTGATTGTCCAAGTGAGACGTCTAGCGCTGCTATTGTTTCAAAGGTATGTATGCTAGCGGTACACATGTGGGGCATGGAACTAAAGAGTTGTTTATCAAAGATAAGTGCATGAAATTTTAATAAATTGGAAAGAGAAATCAATACCAGCACTTTACAAAACAATTATCATGTAATAGTAACAGGCTGAAAGTTCTTAGTATGCCTTGATAATAATAAATTAAAACAACACAAGAGTACTACCAGGACATGCTGATATTCCTGCAGTAAAACTGTGTGAGATTGTCATTGTGAATTTTTATTTCCCCTGTTATTGTTCGTTGAAGTGAGGAGGCCACTTGATATACTGTACTTTGCATTTTGGTTCTTCGTTGCCCTGTTTATTTAGGTTCTTACCTTACAGTATGTGCTATTAATACAAAGACATAGCATTTATTGATTATTTTATTTTAATGTTGCAAAGGAAGTTAAATTAATATATTGTGTTTTAAATTGTTCTAACATAAAAGAGTTTCCTCTACATAGTTTATTTGTCTTCTTCCTCCTTGTTTTCACATAGAAAAGCATTGATAGGAATACTGATAAAATACCGGATCAAAAAGCAGTATCAATAGTATTGATAGTTTTAACGATACCCATCCCTATTTCTGTATGCTTTCGATCTAAGCTAATAAATATCACATTTTAAAAGCACGGCATTTATGACAAGCCTCAAAGCAATTGAAAATATTACCCAATGCCACACTTTTCTTCTAAACATTTTTTACTAAACTGATTTAAAATAAAAAAGATTGAAATTAAAAACAATTAAGCAGAAACTCACTAAGACTATACACACACACACACACACACATCTGTACTCACCGTACATCTTTCCCTCATCAGACAGGATGATCTTTCTTCTGCCACATGGAGGATAGATTGCCAGGGCCTCTTGGAAGCTCTGCTCTATGTCAGGGCTCCACACTCCTTCAGCATCATTGTCCACAGGCTTGTCTGCCGAGTCGCTCATCCTCTCCATGTCCTCGGCAGAGCTCTCGCTGCCGCTCCACCTGCTGGGATCAATCTTGGCGGTGGGGTTCTCCAAGCTGAAGCCTGGAGCCGACTAGGAAAAGACCTGAAATTCCCACACAAACATAGAAAACATAACCATTATTACCACAACCTAACAGCAGAGATCTGTACAGATTGTCACACAGAGACAAAATATGAAGAAAGAGCAATAGAACAGTGTGAACATGACCAAAAATGTCAAACTTTATATATAATAGTTGCAAATAATAGTGGTTTAGCTAAATCCTCATTGAATAAAATTATCACAAAAAAAATCTATGTGATAATAACTTGTACAGTGTTCAGATAAGAAGTGGGTATGGAGGGAAAAAAGCGTGGTTGTAGCTGATAGCTTCCAGGAGTAATGTGTGTAACTGATGATGACAAAGCTGACATTACGTATTGTACGTGGCATCTGCTTTCCTTTCAGTGCCAAAAAAACAACAATGAAATCTTTTGAATGAGTTGAATGAACGCAACGTTATTCATAAAAATCTCTCTAAATATATGTTTTCTTTCTTTTCTAATAGCAAAATCTTTTGTGTGGAAAAAAACTGCGTGAATCGAGTGCTTACTATGAGAAATATCACTCTAAATTTGTTATTGTTTTCTATTATACTCATGCAACCTAAAACTCCTACTGATTGAATTTTTGCTCTTTTTGTAACTCCAAACTAAACAGAAGCAGAATGAACTAAATCTTTTGCCGTTGTGCTGTGTAATGGTTACCCCTTTACCTATGATGCTTATTGAAAATAGTCTCCCGTTTACCACTTATTTACTAGGATTTCTTGCTAAACTAAATCTCTCCACTCTTCCCAGACAAATGTTTTCTCCTTGAGCAAAACCACAGTGCAGTGCACAGCACAAGCTGTCAGGAAGCAGGAATAGTAGCATATGTTTCTTCCAGCATGTCAGTTCAAGATAGAAAAGGGGGATGGGAGCAAGCTGTTGGGGGAAAAAAAACTCCCAGAGCAGAGAGCTTTTACTGAACTCCGTTTTGTGTGCTGTCTGCTGACACTGCAGAACCAACTCACAAACTGATGAGGGAGGGGAAACATTCCCATTTAAACCACTGAAAGACTGTGACTTTTTAGAAGTTTGCCTTGTATCCCGACCGTTTGATGAAATGAACTCATTAACATCTATATTCCATCGTTAGTGCTGTATGGAAGTATGTGTTTCTGTCCACATTAAATTTAATTTACATTACAATCTAAATAAATTCCTAATTTATTTGATTCTACAGTGTGTGACGTCTACAATTAATACACAAATTTGGATTTTTGTCAATGAACACAAAAATTTAGCAGAATATGCAAACTAACTTGTAAAGCTACTTAAATTGATATGATATTTCTCATTAATTTATTATTTAATTTATTTATTATATATTTATTTATGATGGCAGAGAAGAGGCAGGGTACTCAGACAGGTCACCAGTCCACCATAGACCAACACAGACACAGGCTGTATTGTGGATGCATCGATGCACGCACTCACTCAAAAAAGTGAGTCAGTGCAATTGTTGATTTTATGTAACAAAATAGTTTTCAGTTAACACATAAATTGAGTGTTTGTTGGAGTAAATAATTTTTTTCAAGTACACGTAATGTGAATGTGTCTCATGTTAGCTCTACATAATACATATGTGATGTACGAAAACAATTAATTTAAGTGATGGGATTGCGCACTTGTGTACTTGTATTAACCAGAGGGTGGCATTAATGCAACACAACATCAGACGCCTTGAACAAGCAAATAAGAAGAAGTACAAACCGGTTCTAAATGCTAAACTTCTGCTCTGGGTGTCCACCAATTTATTCAAGACCGTCTTGCTCGGGTTCTACTTTGGATTTAACTTTCTTTTCAAGTTGTACAAGGTAAGGGAGCATGCATTGTTTTATCAGCAGCTTGTTATATGTTGATATATCTAAAAATGAATATAAAAATATTTAGCTCATGCTAATTTCATTATCTGTTTCAATAGGAGTTGAACATGTAAGTACAACTGCCATTAGTTGTCTCTAATGTTCAATCCTAATTATATTTATAGCCTAAAACTGTTTGCCTAAAATTTGAGCTGTTTTAAATCTGGATATGCTGTAGTACTATTACTAGTACATATAAATGGGATAAGCATGCTGTGAAGTGTGAGATAATCTATATCTATTGATGTCAAAAGAGTTGTAAGCTCAGTGATACATGACCATATAGCGTTTCTCCAACTTAAAGGATCAAATGTTTTTAATATAAACAAAATCTAAATGTTTGGGAGTTTTTTTCTGTCGTTTTCAGGCTAAAGATTCTACATGATGGCTGCGCCTGCCAAACTAAGAATTATTCCTGGTGCAGATAATGTTGAAAAGATGACTATAGAGTCTAATGTGGGAGGGGTCCGCTTTGCGCTTTACTACAGAAGAAGACGGACACGAAGATGGAAGACCTCACGATGTCTTCTTTTTATTTTTACCTGGGGCTCAGATTATAGTTATTCATGGGAAATGGACTTGTGAAACAAATAAACGTTGTCAGAAGGCAAGACAAAACACCCTGAATCAGGCCAATCAATGGATGCCTGCCTCTGGACCAGCTCCCCAGAAGGACATTGAACAAACAACTCTTGGCATCTTCAGTGTAAAGATAGAGGGAGGCGATACGACCTCTCCTCTAGCAGATGTTGGGATTGTGGTTAAAGGAGTGAAACTCCTTGCAGAACTTGGATAGCATCTGGATGTGCACTCTTAATGGGTGTGATTTATGCATTGAACCTGTGCTACCCAAAAGATCTCAAAGCCTTCTTTAAGGTGCATCAAAACATCCTTCTTCAACTGGACAAATGCTCAAGAACAAGCTGTATGAATAAATGAGCCTGAAGAACTTATTGGTTTTCTTTCCCCTTCTCAAAAATCCATCTGGCAGCAAGGTCACTGTTGTGTTAATGCAGTTGTATTAAAAAGGAGAATAGTGAGTTGTCTGTAAAAAAAAAAAAAAAGACATATTTTTGGTTTAAAAACATTACTTATTAAGATATTTTCGTTTTCATTCATTTCTGTTACACCAAGATAACATTTGTCTTTTTTTCTTTCTGCAGATGTGAGAAAAAATGTTTTGAAATGCTGTGAGGTAAAAAAAACAGGTCAGTTTTTGACATAAAACTTGTTTGAATGACATTTAAAAAATGTCACGTTCAGAATTTATATTGGTTTTATAACAATAAAAGACAATGGGTTTAAAAACATGATGGTATAAATTTGGGTTATGCGTTTATGGGTTTGTTATTTTCACAACTGGTACTCATTCTTAACTGGACCAACTTTTATAGGTTACAGTGGTTTGTTTACTGAAAACACAACTGGTTTTATAGATGTGTCTTGTGGAGACTGTTCACACATCAGTGGTGCTTAGTAAATTGGTGACATTGTCAATAAAGAAATAAATAAAATGACTGACTCAACGTAATTCATTTGTGTGGAACCTGTTGACAAATTGGAATTTAGTTAGGCTGACATAAAAAAACATAGTTTAATTAAAGAGATTAAAATGACTTCACTGAACAATCGTCAATGTTGCTTGAACACAATTTGTTTATGGTGAGTGCAAATGTGCTAAATAAGTTACCTGAAAATATCTGGATATTTTGTATGGATATGTTTTGCCAAACTAACATAAAATTATTAGATTAGTTTAATTTAGATTTCTTTTGTTGACAATACTTAATATTAGGTCTTTATGCCAATTATCTCAAAATATGTTAGTTGAACATGAAGTAATAAAGTAAACTAAAATAATTTTTTTTGTTTCAAGTAACATAATTCAATTAATTTGGAACCCGTTGAAATAAAAAACTTGTGTTTAGTCAAGGAATAATTTTTTTCAGTGACATTTGGTCCAAAATCTAAGTCCCCAGAAATCAATATTCAGTTGAATTCAGATCCTTCAAATAATTTAACATGAATTACATTTTTCTATTATGTAATTTTTCAGCAATTTGTTACACTGTCTGCTGTATATAATTTTTGTAACATATGTATTATGACTCATTGATTCATAAAGTAAATACCATCCAGTCCAGCTGCTGCATGATTTAACCTTCAATGTCATAATTTAATAGGCACAATGTGTTGACGGTAAAACTTTGATGAGTATGAGTGGATACAAAAATCTGTCATAGACAATGAGTTTTAAGTTTTAAAGGACTCCACTCATCTGTATTACAATCTTAATTATATTATTCCCTTCCTCAAAAACTCACTGAAGTATTAGGACCAAAAAGTCCAGTGTTCAAACATATCCTAAAGCTGTTCTACATTTAGCTCTGCGTGTCACCCTGCAAGTTCAAATATTCATGCAAAAATTAGGACTTGATGTTGTTTAATGTCCCCGTTAGATACAAAGCAGTAGATAATGGATGGATGGATGTTCTTTAATGTTTTTGAGGCTTTTATTTTGGTAGGTTCTGTGATGTTTCTGCTTTAGGGTGTTTAAGTTGGGATTTCTGGCCAGTACTCACTGGTTACTGGCAGTTTATCAAATACGTATCAAATTTAGGTAGGTGCCCCAACCTCGCCTCAAACCTATGGGCATTGACACAGGCCTAAGTTGACTGATACCCAGAAACTTTGGTAAATTTTCATTATATTGGAATATACTTTGTTCAATACACACACAGAAACAAGAGTGGTTTCCTATCAAGTGGTTTTGTTTAGCTCCTCAGAAAAGTAAGTGGCAAAGAGCATGAGTCTCACTAAAAAGAACAGACAGCAATACAATGCCATACGTTTTCAGTCAAAATTTACCAAAAGAAAAGGGGGTAAAAAAACAACTACTCCAGCATTTTATGCATGAAAAAAGAAAGCCAATGCAGCAAGCTCCAAGTCCAAATAAGTTGAAGGGCGTGTTACTTCAATTCACCACCACAGCTTTGTGACAGCTTGTGTTGCAAGAACAACAAAGATAACATACTTAAGAAGGAGAGGAGTATTTAATGCTTCACTCACTAAAGAAAAAACCTTGGAAGGGGTTTAGCCAACCTTTACTCTGAGAAAAAAGGGGTCATATCAACACCTCAGTCTTTGCCAGTGGTAATTAGAAATATCTCAGGGACCATACAGCAACAAATCTGCTCAGTGGCCTCTTTGTCATTCTTTCATACTGTTCACTTCCTGCTCCCTTTGTGCAGCAGGCCACCCTGACTTATCAGGTTCCTGAACAAAATGAGGCTCTGGAGCTGCTGGTAACCTGATACTTAAAGTCAGCTTGATTCATTAGATTTGCTATGGAACTGAAGCTGACTCACTGTTTTCTTAATTTTTTTTCTGCAATGTGTATTCTATTTAAATTCAATTTCAGTGGCTTAAAACCATGCCACAGGCAGTGGGTTTGACAGATACTGCCTTACGCATTGTAGGAGTGAGAAAAACCCAACCAGAGGAGAAACAAGAGGTCCATTCTGAAAGAAAAAAAGCCTTCCTGATAAATGACGTTGGAGCGCACCATCTGACATGGCATTTCTCTCAGTGAGTGGATCCGATGAGGTCTTTGTAACAAATAAGTAAACAGATGTGAGCAGAGACAGAGAGGTAAAGGTAGAGGTGTGAAATTAATTTGCATCCAGTGTGGACTGAGGGTAGGTCTCCCAGGTTTATTGCAGGATTGAAGTGTATAGATATTTCTTTAGCAGTGACTGCATGCTGAAATCATTTGAGGTCAAAGTATGTGAAGATAGGGTCTGATATATATTTTAACTAATGTCATGCATCATCAGCTCCTTGCATACCGTCATAACGTCTACCCAATAAAGTATGGCCATAAAAGTGTGTTTTTTATATCATGAATGTTGTGTTTTCAGTGGTGCATAACATATGGGGTATGTCTGTTATGCCACATGTTTGTCTTGAGTAAGGCATATGACAGGTCAGCTAAGGGAGCTGCCCTCAGAGACATGACAGCTGTTGCTGCTCCTGCTGGTCTTTGTGCTTCATTGTTGAGCTTGAACTCCTGACATTAAATCACATGTATTTATAAAACTTTAAAATACTTTCTTTTAGAATAATAAGGTTTTTGAACTCTATGTTGTGTATTTCTGCTTGAAGATAAATTTATGAGTCAATTGATTTTCCTAGAAGTGATAGAAATGGATTAAAAAATCCCACATGATCAATACAGTAAGAAAATGGCATCTATGTGGTGTAAAGTACATGGACTTCTGGGATAAATTTCTAAGGTTCTCAGTGTATTTGATTCTGGGAAATTTTTTAAAACTTTCTCCAAACAGCTCTGATTCGACCTTTCCACAGTCATGACAAATTGTGTGCAACATAAGAAATATAACACTATTGTTGCACTACCCACAAGTGGTCAACCAACAAAAGTCTTCTAAAGCAGATGTTGTGTAATGAGCCTATGAAGTAAAAAAGAACACACAGTAATGTCTATGCAACTATAAGCTTCTTTCGCTTCAGCTATTGTTGGTCTTCATCCACTAAATATCCCAACAAAATGAAAAAATAATTGAAAAAAATAGAGAAAATGAAAAAAATAGCTTAAAATTAAAAATAGACATGATTAAGAAGACCACTCTGTCTATGAGCTTTAGCTTATTTGTGAAGCATGGTAGTGGTAGTATCATAATGTGGATTAGTTTCACTACATTTAACTCACAATGTGTTGAGTTTATAAACTAGCACTAGAAATCCTAAGCTGTTTTACCGATGAATACTTTAAGTGAAATAGATTAATATAAAAAGCACATCTAAATCAATACTTTCATTAAATTAATAAGCTGTGAGGTGACCCAAAGTGAGCAGCTCATGTGAAGAAACACAAACATCTCACAGCTGAGTCGGTTCTGAAAGGACAAAGAGCAAAGATTCGTCCAAACACATGTAAATGATTTATGCCAGAGACAAACGTTATATTTTGTGCTTTAAATTATGAAAAGGTTCACATACCTTTCCAATAACAGCCCGATAACTATCAGATATCTAAGTTTTTTAACTAATTTTTTTTCTACTTATTTACAGTGTTACCCATGTTTTATGCAGAATTACAGGACATTTTAAATTCTTCAGAAACTTTCAAGTCCTTATTTGTGTCTGTGTGTGTGTTACTAAAGCAAAGCAATAAATTGCTGCATTACCAAAAAAAGACAAACATGTGCCAGAGTAAATAAACAGCAAATAGCCCAGACCTTCTGCCAGAAGTTGATGTAGAAAACTTCCCTGGAGAAGTTGAAGTAGATGTTGGTGTCATAGGCGTCGTCTCCAGCATTTGAGATGGTGACGTTCAACGAGACGTTTCTCACTCCTCCGAGTGATAAATGGGGTTTACTATGCAATCTGGTGGTAATATAAAACAAATACTGTCACTCATGCTGTAAAAAAAAAAGGGTCAAGTAGCAACATTAACGTGGACTCGACATTTCACTTAAATATAATTACACTAAGGGGGAGGGGCTTCTCCATCTAACTGCTCTTGATCACTTTTTGGATAATACAGAAAATGTTCATGAAGACAAGCTTAGCAGTAGAGCTAGCATTAAATGCACTCATTGCAAGCACAAGACACTAAATAAAAAAGGGAACTCCTTAACTACGGAAAAACACATGGATATTCTCCAAGCATGTGTCATGGTTCCACTACCCACACCCACATGGCTAATGACGTCAGTTTGCTTCCTCGGGAATGGAATAAAGAGGCAGAGTTTGTCTCTTAACACTAGCAGAAAGATGTGACCCAGAAAGTTTTTACCCAGAGAGCAGCAGCTTCCCGTGCAGCCTCAGGTCTGCGGCACAGTCGTCTGACAGGCAGTTTTTCTCAAACCAAGTCTGAAAGAAGAGGAAGCAGTGAAACCTGAAGTTAATATGACCTCATGCTCTTCATACACACACTGACGCTACATTCAAACAAGGGGGCAGTGTTGTGCTGTAGCTGGAGCGCATTAAATTCATAAGGGGGGTTGATTCATCATTGGGTTTGAGGCTAAATCATGAAAGGAATCTTTGGTGAAAGTAGAATAGCTTGATGACTTTCTGATAAGCAGATTTTGTAAAAACTATAAGTATTTTTTTGATGAAATGTGCAGACACAGGGGCAGGATTCAGGGGGTCGGAAAGATAATAAATGAATCAGCCTTTTTGGATTTCACTCAAGAAAAAACTAACAAAGACAATAATAAGCTGGTAACCAAGACCACATCATTACAACTGTATTTAACCTCCGTTCCTTCTGGAAGCAATGGCTTTGGTTTACATCAGGTGTGGAAGAATCCCATTTTTATTCAGGCCAGTGATGAAAGCTAAATTTAGATAAATATGGGCTGGTTAAAATGATGTTTTGTTTGAGCACAACTAATATAATACCACACAGTTCTGGATTCTTGTTCAGGAAAAGTTTGTTGTGACAAAAAATGAATAAAAATGATGATTTCAGTTAAATAAAAAGAGCAAAAAAATATTGAAAATGGCTGTGATATGCATCAGGCTAATGTCTGCTTTATACTGCTTAAGTTGTTTTATTTTTTCTACCACTCATCATTTCTTTTCTGGAAGTCTAAATGTCCAGATTTCAATCCAAGTGGAATTTTTTGAGGAAACATGAAACCCTGTCGTACCTCATTCCTCACTGCAATCTTGCTTCCTTTCCTCCAACGCAGCACTGGAGCAAGTGCTGGCAGATCTCTGTCCTGCTGTCCGGTTTGCATGTGTTTTCCCAGGCTGTAGGCCACCTCAAACATGATAGGTGTAAACACTTCTTTTACGTCTTTCTGCAAGGAGCACAGACATCCATGGCCAAGAATGAGCCTCAATGCACACATAACTTTAAAAACTAAAAACATTCCTGGAGAAATAACCATCAAGAAAGTGTCTGAGTGTAATATATCATCTTTTTCCAATTAATATGTGGTGAAAAATCTTATTGCGGTGCAGGTTGTCACAGACTTTGGGATCAGAGAACCTGGGAATGTTATCAGGGTCATTTCTGTGCCAGAAAGTAACAAGGTTAAGCACAGATCAAGTACACCGATAATATCATGTGAACTGGGCTAAATAGATGGGTGACATGTCTCTTTTGTAAAAAAAAATCTTGTTGAAACTCATGAAAGCATAACAGCTACAAGTTCTCAGAAAAGTAGATCCTATTTTAAACATGCTGGCACTGCCTCTGGGAGATATCACAGACTTTCTGGCAGCTTTATCTAAAGCCACAAAAGAATTGTTTGATTTGGCGTTGGGTTTGGAAACAATACAGACAGAATGAAAACAGCTTATTGTGATCAAATCCTAACTCATCATTAAAGGATGAAGACACATGGGAAAAGCTGATACTGAGGATGGGTTTCCATTAAAAAGCAGCTGGTTTAGGTTTCACTATGTAAAAGCTGCAGGATGCAAAAACAGCAGACACAAGCTCCAACTGCCACCTGTGTCCCAAACCAAACCAACAATGTCAACAGACAATACTTCCTCGTGTCTCCCTGTGGTTATTTAGGCTACTCACTCTTCAGCACTCTCTCTGTTTTGGCCTTTATCTGTGTCCACCCACCCATCCTTTTTCCTCAGGCAGGCACAGAGCCAATCTGGACTTTGAATGTGTGAGGCATCACTGGTTATGAACACACCCAGTTCAGCAGTGACATAGTTATGGCAGGACAAAGCCATGACATCAACAAGTGTGTGTTTGCAAGACATTACGAGTAAACGTTACTGGTAACGCTGCTCATTTTGTCAGAAACTAAAACTGTAATAAATTACTCGTTAAATAAAGTAACAATTATGTTTTTTTTATAGGTTTAATTGACCATTTTATTCCAGCAGCTCTGCTGGATAAAAATTCATCACTTCTGTCTTTACATTACCCATCAAAGAACACACCTGACTTTAATTAATTGGTCATTAGCAAATTTGTGCAGTGAGGTTGTGCACAAATCTGCTAATTAAGTCTGATGTGTTTCAGGTGTGTTGCAGCAGGGACACTTTCATTAACCTCATTGTTTATCACAATGATTTTTTTATCATTGTTTTGTCACTTGTTACAAACCTACAAATAAGAAAATGTGTTAATAAAAACATTATAAAGAGCAGAAAAATAGGCAAATTGGACATCTCAGTATGCAGAACCAAGACAGGTTTTTTTTTCTGTTTTCAGTAACGAGCACGACGCTGGACATGAACAGAGAAAAACTTTAGATTTAAGGTTTAAATGAGAAGCAGGTAAAGACAAAGCCTTGGAGATCCTATCAGAACTTTTAGAGTGTTTTTATTGCACTTGGCTTAGATCTTCATTTGACTGTCTTTATCTTTCTTTAATCTTTTAAGAGTTTAGTCTCCACTAATCTTCAATTACACTTTAAAGAAATGGAGGAAATTTAAGCGCACTGTTCCCCATCCTGCCCAGCCTCTTGCCAGACAGCCGCAGAGATAAGAGCCCTCCATGATTGTGACTGCAGCTTGGCCCACAAAATAAATCCGTAACAGTAAACGTTACATGTCACCACATTGATTTTGAAATGAAACAACTGAAATGCAAATCATATGCAAACCTTCCGGTTTAAGTCAAGTGGTTGGAAGATAACTCCTATGAAGCATTTAGGAATTGCAACCAAAAGGGATTGGACAATTAACACTACTCTTAATAAAATCTTTGAGAATCCTTTCTCTCCTGAAGTCTGGAAACCATAAACATCACCAAACTCTGGATTTTCTCCTCTGTGATCCTTTGCTTGACCTCTACTACAGCTGTCTTCAGTCGCAGCCTGTTTGTCGGGGCTTCTGCCTTACATTTAAAGTCATGTAAATTTATGCTCAGTCATGTTGAAATCTGACTCAGCCATTGCAGAATATTCCACTCTTTGCCTTAAATAGCTAGTTGGTTATCTTCTCTGGCTATATTGGGTCATTGTTCATTCATACTGTAATGTGACATTGAGACAACTTGCTGAATCTGAGCAGAAAATAAATCCCTGTAACTTCAGATTTCATGGCTCTTCCTGCCCGCTGTGCAAACATTGAAGTCCCACAGCTGGTGAAAACCATGCATGCTTTCACCAAAATGCTCTCCAATAACTGAGCCTGCTTCTGTGAAGGGCTTTTAGTAGTGTCTAATGCTGTCTTTGAGGCTGAATAATGGTTTGCACTTAACACGGAAGCCTTTGCACTGGCCTTCATGGCACTTTGTCTTTATGGTAGATGTAGATACTGATCCACCTACTTATCTGGAGTGTGTTCTTTACCCGGATGGATGGTGTGAAGAGGGTTAAGTTTTTCATCACAACGGAAAGGTTCCTTTAACTATTCACTTATTTCGTCTTCCATGGACGTCCAGACCAGTTCATAAGCTTACCACCATTCAGAATACCCAACTGTTCGTCACTCCTAACATATCTACTATCTCCCTGATGAATTTCTTCTATTTTTCCCATCCTAGGAATGTCTGTTTCACATCCATTGGGAGCTCCTTACACTGGAAGCTGTTTGTTCACAGCCACAGCTTCCAAACAGACCTTTTACCTGCTTGACTGGTTGTGGATTAATGAGGAAATAACCCATGAAATAGTTTTAGAGTTAAAAGTTAAGGTACTTTTGGTCTTAAAAAGGGGCAGATACATATCAAAGAGCCGTAATTCCTAAAATTTCTCTTTATTTAAGTCAATTCCCTCCAGGTTTGCACATAAAACACATATTAATTAGATAGAACTTAAACCTGTTGTGATAATCTCTTAAAATACACTTTATTTGTGGACTTGACTGCAGAAAATGGATGAATAAAACTCTCCCCTGGAGTGACTGACCAACATGAAAGCAGTAGTATATTAGTTATAAGGGAAAACAAACCCCTACAGTGTCTCCTATGTGCAAAACTAAACTAATCAACCATCATTAAGTTACTGTCATTGCTTATAAAGAGGGTGAATTCAAAGGCCCAGGATTTTCCAAGCACTGTTACAATTGCATATAGGCTACATGATTATCTGAAAATCTCTTAACTGCAAAATGACTTCCTTTACCAAGATTTCCCAGAGCCAAATCTGACATATTAAGATGGATCATGTTATTTCCATTTAATGGAAGCAGAAAATTTGTAGCGGAAGTCTACAGCTGTTACAGCAACTCTGCATGGGATTCACAATGATTCAAGATGTCAGACAAGTATTTATAGCATTAGCAGCATTAGTAGCATTAAAAAAGTCAACAATAAAAAAAGGTAACTAACTTGGCTAACGTTTCGACCAAACTGCTTTAAATAGCTGCAAACATATATGAAAGTTCCATGTGCAAATAATAAATCCCCAAAACATTAGAATAATGTCAAACAGAAACACTGCCTGATCTACTAATAGTTACAGAACAACAATAAATGGAGTAATTCAGAGACAAGATGTTCATCTCACATCAAGCACAACTGCTGTTCGTGCCTCATTAGATGTACAGAGGCAGCGTTGTTCCAGCTCAGCTGGGAGGTAACATGGCACAATTACTCAGTGCAGGATGAGAGGAACTGCACCGTGTGGAGAGCGGGAGAAGCCTTCAGCCTCTGCAGCAGTAGAAACAGAATGCCTGAAATGGCCCTTGTCCGCTGGCCTCTGAGTGAACTGACCCCTTGGGAGATGTTTGCTTGAGTCTCCAGCCCTGAACTCCCCCTGCTTATCTCACATTTTTACATGCCACAGGGGAGGTCATAGAAGGCATAATGGCTTAAAAGGGATTAGTGAATATTTTTTATAATCATACTCCAATGGGGACTGTATTAGTGAGTAAATATAGGCATTAATTGTCCACTACAACTAATTTGCTATGTAGGGATTTATATTGCCTTCATTTATAAACAGAGCATCAACTATAGCATTGCACGCACACACACACACACACACACACACAAAAATTTTTTCTCAAGAAAAAAAATAGACTGTGTATTTACATTAGAACCATCAGACGGTTCACCAATATTTAACCAGATCAGAGCTTTTATTATACCTGGATCAATGGTGCCAATTGTCCCACCCGGATCCACACCCCTGGTTGGATCATTTACTCGCTCCTGATCCTGCTCTCTCAATTCCTGTATTTATGGAACAGAGAAGTTCCTGAGCTGCAGCTGGGAAAGACACTGGCCACTGTTAACCTCCTGCTACATAGAATTTTATAGAAAGAAATCCAACAACTGTTCTTAATACGCTGGTGAAGTTCACAAGAGAAGGGCCTTTCTATAATTAACAGGCACGTACTGTGTTAATCCTGACTGAAACACATAAGCTGCAGGGCGCGTCCAAGATCTCACGACGGATAGGGAAACAGAATGGATGGGATATCTGAAAGCTGATATTTAAAGTTTACATATGTTTCTGAATGGTCACCAGTTGCTTCAGAAACAAGTCTGACATTATGTTCATGAAAAGCAGTGTCCACGATCAACCTTTTATCAACAGCATCATTTCTCAGCTAAGTACCCCTGAAACCAAGAGACTCAGTTTATATTTTTGTTCAGGGTGCACATGGAGAGCAAAATGGTCTCCAGCAGGTTGGACCAGTAAAACAACAACATAATAGCCAATGAAATCAGCAAATGTATTTGTTTCAATAGCTAGAAATACCAGTACAGCAGTATCACAATTATTTTAGAGAATATGAAAAAAATTACATATATTTTATTATATACATAGATTTTTCTTTGATGTTTTATCTAAATGAACTATTTAATGAACATTCAGTATTCAGGTCTCTATTTCACATTATGATCAAGATAATGTCCTTATATCCAGAAAGTATTTTACATGTAGATATGTGTATATGTCAACATGTATGTAGTAATCCTGACCACCTCACATGACTTCCCCTAACAAACTCAGGAAGACTAAAAAGATGGAACAACTTAATGCTCTTTGTTTATTTTCTTCTCCTGCATCCCCAGAAGGTTTCCAGCTACCCTTAGGGTATTTACCCCCATTTTATAAACACTGATCAATAGGAACAAACTAATTCTGGTGTTTAACTTATAGCCTAATAGTTATTTCACTGCATTTCTGATGATTAACTGGATGTTGCAGGGGTAAGAAGAGCTACTGTTAGCCTACGAGTGGGTGGGATGGCCTGGTGAAATTTTAAACAGATGCAAACATGAATTTTGCACAGCTACCTCAAAATAGTCTTAAAACTTCTCATCATCCCACGGTAAAAATGACTTATTAATAGTTTCAGTCAATACTGGGATTTGCCAGACAGTTCAGTAAGAAACAGCTGGTTTCCACAATGACTGTAAATTTTATATGAGAACAGAAAAAACTCAGCATATCCAGCAGTTTAGTTATTTTATGACACACTTGATACAAATGCTTCCTTCCAGAATATGCATATATTTCATCCAGGAGATGCAGGTCAGCTTGCTGTCTACATGTTTAAAAAGCAGTCCTCCCTCTCTCTGGAACAAGTTTCTGCCAACATGCTTTCTCTGTACTTATTCACAGTTGGGCTGTTTTTATTTGATACAACAGAACATAAGTCACACCTTTCTGCAGCCTCAGCTCTGTCTCTTTCCCACACAACTGTAAACTAAGCATACATTCAGGAAAATAACGCTGCTACCGTACAAACTGATTGCACTTTGTCGAATAAGTTTAATACATTTCCACTGTAACTAAGCTGCACTTGAATTACATGCATGTTTAAAGCTCTGATTCTCACATATTAATCTGATCAGCTAGATGGCAAGCTGCTTCCTGCATGGGAGCAGCTTCACCAGCGGGCAAAAGGTTCGGATGCTCAGTTTAAATGGCTAACAAGAGCTCTCAGTCAAACCATTCCCACAAAGGCACATAGCTTAAGTCCAGTCACAGGAAATCTTTATTACCTCTCGAGGTAAACACTCACACACCAGTCCTTTTTGGGACAATGTGTGTTTGGATGAATTAAATGTGAGTCCATTTCATTGAAGGGCTAAATGCCAACAAGTCTTAGTTTACAGGGAAAAAGTATTTTTAGTTAAGTGATGAATGGATTCAGCCTGGCCAATAGGTAGCATTATGTGTGTAGAGTGAGACTCAAGGAGATTATTTTATTTTATTTTAAACGGGAAATATTTTCAGTAATGTGTGGAGCATATTGCGTTCATGCAGTTACCTCAGTTTGTTACAATGAGACAAAGCTTTTAGTGAGTGCTGGTCACACACAAGCAGCTGCTCAGCTCAGAATAACTTACCAGATGTTACAAATGCAAGAATGACGACATGTGTGTGTGCAAAAGAGTGTGCAATAATTTCATGTACCTTTTTTCAAATAAAAAAAAACATTTTTTTTTACGCTGCTCTTAAATCTTTGTGTGCCATGTCAGAAAGATCTGGAGTGCACTGGTAAAATGACAAACGTCATCTTTATTTCTTTCATTGGGAAAATATCTTTGTGCAAATCAAATGGCTCGCATTTTGTTACAGACTGATCCCCCACATATGTCCATTATCTCTAAACCTCAATGAAATCTAACAAACAAGCCTCACATCCTGCTAAAACTCCCTGAGACCCACTGTCTCTCTTTTAGACTGCTGATGTTGGTGGCAGGATGTTTATTTTTTATTTTTTATCTCTATAACTTCCTGCAAGGACACTGTCAAGGACTTCTTTGTGAGAATAAGCCCTACAGCCTACACCACTGCCTGGTGGACGCTCGCTTTTGATGTGGCTTTCATTTTTCTCTTTCATAAACCTCATCTGTGTCTCGAATGAACAATTTTTGTGCCCACTATTACCCCGTTGTTGACTTAAGATTTAAATTAAGTGTTTTTTCTGGATGTTTCTCTTATATTTAATTGTTAACTTAAAGAGAAGCAGGCCAAATTGTAGACTCAACATACATTAATTTAAAGCAGTCCTTTAAGAAAACAAACCAAAAACTTCACCTTTTATTAACTTTGTTAAGTCGTCTAAAACTACTCCAAAATCATACAACAAAAATGTTGCTGTTTACCAGTTTAAAGCTTCACTTTGCACACTAAAAGTGTCTTTTTTCTGTCCATTTTCTGGTTTTGAGCATGCTACTCTGTGGTAAGCACTGAAGGTGCAGAAAGAGGGTGTTACAGAAAGACCACCTGTACACTGTTCAGAAGAGATTAATGTTGCTGACACTATAATGACTTGTGGGAAAATTGGTTCCATATTTCATGAGAGAAGTTTTTGAATTGAGGTGTGTTGGAGCCAGAGATATTTTTCAGACATCAGTGGTTTCAGACATCTGCTCCACCTCTAACAGTGGATGTGCATATTTATCTACAGACTACCGTTATTTCTTGAGGTGTGACATCAGTGAGCATGATTTAGTTTACTTGCTAGACTGATAGGATTAAAGAGGCATCAAAGCTAAACCATCAGGATTAATCTGATTTTAGTATACATTCTTAATACCATTCACTTCTTCTGTGTGCTGAAACAAAACCTCCAGTCATCATAAATCTTTGCTAGCAGTGATAACGGACTGAAAACTAGTGGAAACACTGACATATGTTGCGAAACATCATCAAACTGCATGGAACAGCCATAACTATGAAGGTTTATTGTCTTTTTTAACGTGTCCATCCAATATTGTACACATTCACACAGTTCATATCACTTCTTCATCAAACTGGATTCATCAAGATAGTTTTATTTAGTTACAACTGCTGGAAGAAATATTTTCTGATTTATCTGAACATGTTTTTTTTTTCTTTTTTCTTTTTTTATCTGAACATGTTGAAAAATCCATTACCACACAGTAGTGATGTTGGATAGCATGCTCAAAGTGAGAGCAATCTAGCTAAAGTTTAAATTTTGAAGTAAATTATTATACTAAGTGTGCTGTTAGGTGCTTAAATGGTGGTAGTACTTTTTTTTTCATTTGCTGCATCAAGAAATAAATACAATCATAAATGTTGAGGACCTGATGGGCTGTGGTGTCATTGCTAGAGTCAAACTAAATATAATCCCTCTGCTGCAAATCAAGAGAAAGTTTGGTGCTAAAATGTGCTTCATGTGATATTAGAGTCATGTGTCTCAGTCATTCTTTTAACTTCAGAAAAAACTGAAACCCTGCAACAAATACCTTAAAACTAGATCCTCGTACTGCAAACTCATAATAGATAAGGTATTGACAAGTATTTCAAGGAAGGTGTTTTTTCTGGAACAATGGCATGACTCAGTGGAATTAACACGGCATGTCTTGCTTACTAAAATTCAGATTCTGGGAATTTGGACAAACAAAAAATGCTTTTTTACTGTAAAAGCTTCAGTCAAGCTTTAAAACCAAATGATCCGGGGTAATGGGAAAACATCAGACTAGTCATACCAAATGTATGCAGTGTGATTTTGTTCTGATGTAGCATGATGCAACTCTTGTTTACTGCAACTCACTGGAAAAGATTTCACACTGTATGATGTTGGTAGTTAAAGCAATTATTCTTAGATGAGTCCAGTTTTTGGCTCAAACCTGGTAAATTAAACAAAAGTTGTTGTGCATTAAAATATAGTTTGCAGTGGAAAACACACACACACACACACACACAAAAAGAGGCAATCTTATTGTTATTTCAAACTTTCTGTTAAAATAATAAAAATTAACATCTCCTGAGAACCACAATACTCATCTGATTATTTGTTGCTACTTAAAAAGCCAATGAGGACAGGTGTGTACACAACCACAACAGATAAAACTATGAACTTCATAAAATATAGTTTCAGTCGGCAATGTTTTATGTCTCCTTTACCTCCTTCCCAGCCTCCATTAGAAATAGGTATCATCTCAGTGCCATGTCAAACACAGACCATTGAGTTGCATGACTGAGTGTTTTTTTCTGTGAAAAACCTAAATAACTAAAACTTTGCCTTTTGCCAGACTGCATACTGTTTAATGTGAGAATATGTTGCAATGCCTCCGATAAGCATGTTCAAGGCATGTTCAAGGTACCGTGCACCATCTGTACTGTCACACATGTGACTCAGTCACTATGCAGCTCTCAACTCATTCATTCAAAATGCTTTCTAAGCAACTCAGAAGCTCTGAAAATGTATCTCTTCAGAATTCAAGTGAAATTCCTCTTAATGTTGGTTTTGCTGCCGCAGACACGGAGATGTGCCTTTCATCGAAGAGAACCTGAGTGTGTTGAATTTATTGCTTTTTGAAACAATGCTCACGTAAACACAAAATTACAGGAAACTTTTACAGTCTTGTACACATCATGAAGAAGGCATTCAACGTCTGATGCTGGACAGTTACAGCCACAGCTGGGATTTATAAGAAAGGTGCCTCACTTCTCTGGTGGAAATTGGCAGCTGGATTTGGTTTACTGCGCAAACATACAAGAATTCAGCAGCGTGTTATTTTTACTACATTCTATTAACAACAACTTGAGTGAATGCCAAAGTTAATATAACAGCTTTATCCAGTTGCTGATAAATACCCAGGTCTTTCTCATTCAGCTCCCATTCTGGGATATTTTTTACCACCTTATTTGCGTTTGTTCTATTTTCAGTACCTCACTTTTTTACTTTTTGCTCCATTCATTATTAGAAAACTGCAGATTACTTTTGTTTGAGTCACCAAAACAATTTAGCCTCTTCAGACATAGAACAAACCTATTGGTGGAGACGGTAAAGACAATAAAAAGATCCTTTTCAGGAAGACGCTTTTGGGGTTTTTCGATCAGAAGCAACACAGCTATAGCCTCCTTATGAGTCTACATAATTTTTTAACAAGAACTTGAGGAGCACTCTTACAGAAAAGAGATGAACAAAAGAAAGGAACAAGAAAAATGGGCATACTATGTACTTTCTTAAAATATTTTTGTGCTAAAATAAGCAATAAAAAGTTTAAACAGATTAATTTTCTAACCATGCCTATCTCAAATAAATGTGGATGTATTTATTGATGGATTGTTTTTGAAATTGAGATAAAATGAAGGAGGATACATGTTGTACATTTTGGGAATAATGTCTGTCTCAGACATGTTTATTCATTTCTAATTATAAAGATATATCATAAAAAATCTGAATTCTATTTCTGTGTTGTTTAACTGTTTAGAAAGAACAACAAACAACTGAAGTCTTCCTGCCTTTGAGAGATTAACTTCCTTCAAGATTGTTATAAATCTTCTCTCAGCATAAACAGGAAGAATGTCATTTGCATTTCTGCAGAATTAATTATCCCCCAAAAGCAGCAGTTTTTAAAACATAAGGAAGCCAAAGTAAGCTGAATTGCTGCAAACATTCATTTTAAAACCCCCCAAAAAAGAACAGAACTTAAGGCTCAAATAAAAATAATGATTAATAAGATATCAGCAGGGAGGTACCGTTAAAAACATGCTGTCTTTATAAATGGAGTTTGGAGAGTTTCATCAGTATGCTTGAGTCTATTCCATCCATGTGATAGACACTTCCAGACACTTCCTGCAGCTCATCTCTCCACTTTTATTCCACTGTTATTGTTGGAGCCATTGTTTTCAGAGTCCTGATAAAACTACCGCATGCAAACATATTTTAGTCAAATCCTCATGAGAGTTCAGTAGGATGCAGTCTCAGCTGGATGATAATAAATGTCTCGTGTACTGCTTTCCTTTGTAGCTGATCCTGTCTGTTCATACCGGAAGTGGAATTCAATGTTGACACCACCATTCATTTATGCCAACAAATGGATGTTGATGTAGGAAAGGATGCCCATATCTCAGTCAGATTGGATAGAAAGCTTCAAAAAGACATGTTGTGGCATCACAGACAGCACACATTTACTTGCCCAAAGGCTCAGGCTGAGGCCTTTTAAATACTGTTTCCTCTGAAGTGGAAGTGGGAGAAACATGGCTAGAGAAACTCTTTCATTGCGGTCAGACTTGGCCACCCATTAAGTTGCCTTGTGGTGGCATCGTGTGGCAGTAACCCAGCCAAACGACTGCAGAAACATTCATCCCGGCGTGCAAAACTGCCAAAATCAACAAATCATCAAATCTGCCCAACATTTGGCCTGATTTGATATCCGTGACAACGATGGATTTACTATAGCAATGTCTAATGAAGAGCCATACCTCTCTTACAGCTTGCATGTGCATGTTTCAGAAAACCTCATGAGAAATCTGACTTGTAACAAAAGCTGTTCACTCCAGAAGAGCCCTGGAGAATAACTCTCTGATGTTCTTGTTGGCACGACCATGTAGGGAAATCCTGATGAAAATGTTACCCTGAGCTAAAATTTACTTGAAAATCTCTCCTTTAGTATCCTGTTAAGGCTATTAACACTTTTACTTGAAACCAAAGTATTTAGCTGCTCTTATTTATGACAGTCTAGATGACATTTTCCACTTGATTTATCATCACTGTGCACTGCTCTTGTATTTTTTCAAAAGTTTTTCATCATACTTTTTTAAATAGGTGCTTGATTTGCTGCCACGTGGAACACAAGACAGCTGGGTTTGATTACTTTACTGTTATATACTTTCACTGGATCAGTTCTCTTGGCCTGAGTAAAATGAAAAAAAAAAAAGAAGGCGGAGGGGGGGGGGGGGGGTGTCTTTAACACCAAGGGAATAGCACATTCTGCTGGTCTTTAAGGAGGCGAACAAAGCAGGTAGTGTGGCATGGCTCTGGGTTTCCACGTGCTAAACAGTGCCAAGACTCTGGGATTTTGTCTCACTGGAGATTGTGTGGGATGCAGCAACAGGAACTCCTGCTTCATTTTACTCCCCTGGGTTTCCTGTTTGTCTGCAGAGAGCAGACTTGGGTCAAACAGTAAGTGTAGTTGATTTTCCACATTAGTTTAAGTTAACTTTGAAGAGCAGGCTAGTGGGTCCTATTGAAGTGTGCAGGTCAACTACAATCAGGCAATCTGTCAATCAAAAAAAATGCTCAGATATTTCACTGAGATCCTATGGGTGCACATTTATAAAATATGAGTCACATCTTACTAACTAAGATAGATATCTAACTAAAAATACATACAGTAACACTATCTGAAGTACAAAAATTGGAGTTTTATTGATATCTGATTGTAACAAACTGCAGGATTCACACAGTTTTCCTTAAGACTTAACTATACTTCTATGTTATTGAAGAAGCAAATAAAACAACAAAGTTCACATACAAGAAGCTGCAACTTGTGATATTTTGCAGCATTAATGTTAATACTTAGTTTAGGTGGAAGATGGCATCCTATGTAGTAGATCTGCAGGTTCTACAAATATAAATTTTCCTGCACAGGACTGAAAGGTGTAAAGGTTAAGCTAACATTGCATTAGCAGGTATAGAAGATTGTTGTTTCTAACAAAATTAATGAGAAAACTATTCACAAAAAATGGCAAACATGCTGTAAAAACATACAGTATTAAACCAACATGCTGGAAGCAGGCTGATCATATTGGTTTGCAGAAGTAATATACACCTAACATAGTTATTTCTGTAAGCCTAAAGACCACCATCAGTGCATACATGCTTCCTGAAAATCCCATGCATTGCATTGCGTGGTAAAGATTTCCATTCAGATATATGAGAACAGAAAGGACACAGAAGCATTTGGCTTTAAGAGATAGACGTGCATCCCAGAGCTGCCTCAGTAACAGCAGCAGTCATCAAAATAACATTTGTGGGACCTTGAAATACTCTAGTGGTATCAAACAAATGTTAGGATGACATGAGATATACATGTCGTACACAGTGTAATGTAGGTCAGGGGGAAACAAGATAAAAAAAAAGAAGTGCGGGTGTGGGGGTACCGGTTGCTTAATAGCTAAATTAAACAGACAACTGTTACTGGCTGCTTATTTTAGGTCCTCCTAAACCTCCTCACGAGAGAAACCTCTCATGACCAGAAGTGGAGCTGGTTTTTGGCACGATTTCAATGTTCGCGTCGGCTCCACAGTAATGCTACAGTAAAAACACGGATAATGATGGATGAATTGCCAGCATGTAAACACGGTTGAAACGCAGAACATCTAACAAAGAAATACTTACACTGTATTTACTTAGACAAGCAATAAATCAAGCAAAGTGAGCAGTCAGTGTGGACTTAAATACCACCTGACAGAATGAATAATGAATGTTATACTGTATGTTTTGTTGTAAACCACATTTCATAAACTCATTTTAACATTACACCTGTTACACTTTAAATCTGGGTAAAGTATATACTTCAAATATTCAAGTTATCCTACAAAAATGTGCTTTGTAAAATGAGCTATCATGGCAGAAACTTAACAAGCCAGTTGTATAAAATAGGTAATGAAACCAATGAAAGTGAAAAAATCCTGCTTAAAGCCAGTGGTTTTCCTGTAAAAATGAGTCATGTTCATCTCTCACACAGCACCTCTGTCATACTGTCATCTGAGTTTCTCATCATTCATCGGTCTTCACAACTGCTTTCCCTCCCTAAATGTGAAGTACGACTCAAGTGAAAGCTGGCAGAGTTTATTTAGCTAAAAATAACCAAACAAAGACCATCTGGACAGCTGGCATGACAGGTCAAGGCCAAAGAAAGCATGCTTAAAATGAGCAACATAGACGCCATGCATAAATTTTATAAGAAAGGACTCTAAATAAAGTGAAATATCAGCACCTGTACTGCTGTGTTCTCACTGTGTCATTCAGTTGTTGGTCCTCTGTTTTATTTGATTTTCTCATGGTCATCTCCAGCTCTACAATTTTAATTTAGGAGTTCACAAGAGAAAGTTATGTTCTTTTTACTAGCCTTACATGTAGTCCTAAAATCTTTTTTTATTTGACTGATTAACGCTTGTAAAGTGCTTTTTTTTTAGTTCCTCTGTTTGTATTTTGAGGTGTTTGTAGCAGTAAATAGTATCAATATATCTGTACATTGTTGAATATTCTGTCATAAAAAGCATCTTTCCTACATTCATCACACTTAGAAACAGCCAGATACTTAGATTTTTTAAAGTTGCATCACTGATTTGGCAGAAAAATAAGAAAATATGTGTCTGTAAGTGAGTCCTTTCAGAAAATAGCTTATAAAGACAACAAAAAGAGTTGACAGATGGTCACAGTTATTATAAACGTGAGAGTGGCTCAGAATAGCTCATGGCCTGCCTCCACTGGCGCTCATGCATCAAGACTTTAGCAATCAACCCTGACGTGAGAATTTTCCATAAGCAGCTCCAGCATGTAGTTACAGTTGACACAACTGCAGCTGTGCACCCTGTTGAGACGTTACTCTCAGTTCTGTGCTTTCACTCTATGTTTTGGTTAAGAAACGGGTGGGGTGAGGTGCACAATCCCCCCTATCCTGAGAGGATGCAGTCTGGCAACCAGCTGGTTTCCATTAGCATAACTCTCCTAAGGAATGGGAAGACTGGCTCACATGGGCAGATGCATGAAATAGATAGATGATTCAATTGGTCAAGCAGACTAGACCCTTTCTAAAAGTGTCAGATCAACTCTGTGGTGATTTCTTTAGCTTTCCTCTTAAAATGAGGCCTAACACAAACTATTTGTTAACCAAAACTCATGTCAAGACTGTTATCACGTCGTAATCTCAGGCCATCATCAGTCTGGAATGGATGTAATTTGGTACCACAGCTTTACATTCCAGTGTGTTTTTCTTTGGTAACTTCTGCTTTAGCTGTTGAGCAGGTGAACTCTGTGGCCATGCAATTCACACCCCAGTAAAACTTTTACAAATACTCCAGAAATCCTCCCAAATCTTATTTGTCTTCTCCGAAAAGAGGATGCAATTCTTTGTTTTCTCATCAAAAGCTGGGAAAGAAGATGAAAACCCCTCACATGATAGAGGTGACTGAAGACATTTAGCATTAAAAGTGACAAGCGTAGGGAAAAGTTAGCCTGCGCTGCGTAAAAGCAACCAAATCTGCCTGGCTGCCGCTCTAGAGACGGCTGAGTCTCTATTCAGACCATCAGTAACTCTGTTTTTTATTACAGACATCAAAGTATATTTTCATCCAGTGCCTGAGTTAACCAACAAAGAAACAAAATAGGGCTTCTCTCTCTAGTAATATCTGACTTGATGGATGGCACTTCGAGTAGAAGTGTGTTTATTCACACAGCCAGAGAGATGCCACAGGTTTGTGGCAGCTATGAGCTACGACTGAATGAAAACTTGGCCACCCACAAACCTTTAGAGTGCTCGGTAAAAGTGTTGAAATGTCCGACTTACTGTTGACGGAAGTGCTGCTCTACTCTACACCACTTACTCTCATCTGTATTAAAAACGTGGAGGGAAAGAAGTGAACATTAAATCAGAAATGTGAGAGTCTTAGAAGAGCTAACATGTTCAGGTTAAACATTACTGTCTTCCAGGAATAAACCTGTGACATGTGTGTTGTTGTTGAATAGGGGAAACACAATGGGTCTGAGCATAATGCATTCATTATAGTCAAAATAGATGATGGCAGAGTGTTGTAATGACAGTCTTCCTCAGCTGGTTGCTTTGTCTCCCACTGGCAAACTGCCTCAAGAGCACTATTAAGAAGGACAGTGGAATTTACCGGCCAGGAGTGGGCCTCTGAATTAAAGCAGCAGGACAAGGATGGTGTCCTCAGGATGAGGACCCTCCATGACCACAAGACTAAATCACAGTGGAACACAATAGAGTGACTATGTGATGACAAAGGAGACTCTGTTTGCTGTTTCTGCAGAGGCACACTTGAGCAGCATGAGTTCAGGGACGTTCAAGCTCCTGAATGTTACCTTTAACCTAACCCAGCAGGGTGACACAAATGACTTTCCAGCACACCGTTGCTAATATGTGGCCTTCTGCTGCACAATCCGATCCTAATCACGCTGTGGGTGATGCCACAACCCTTACTCTATCTTGACAATGTAATTTCTCTGCTGTTTTGCTCTGCCAAATATTTTAGCGGAATGTAAGCAGACTTTGATCCAACCCAAAGACTATGTAAATAAATATGGGAGAGCCAACTCATAAGCAAATAATTTCTATCACAAATCGGCACTGCAGGACAAGAACACTCAGCGTCATGGGAAAGAAGCTGAGAGATCAGCTGAGGACATGACGGAGGAAAAACACAGCCAGAGGCGGAGCCACACAATCCAAGCTTACTTTAACGTAGGCAGTGTAGCGCTGGCACTCCTGTTTGGTGATGTTCAAGCTCAGCTGGTGGCTCATTTGGCTGAGCTGAGAGCCACTGTGAGAGAAGTAAACCCTGGAAGGCTGGCTCTTCTGCCGCTTTTCCACATCCGCAGTCAAGTTATACAGCAACTCTGAGAAAAGAGCAGAAACACTCTGTTACACATCACATCACTCGGCAGTGATGATTATTTCAAGTAAAGAAAACCCTGGGAAACACTTGAAGTATGCAGGGTTTGGTTTTCTGGTGATTATCATTAAAAGATGGGAAACAATAAATGATTGCTTACTGCAGCCAAATTAAAATGAGTTAGAGGGAAGATGGAAACACTTTTTGGTCAGATCTTTGGGTACTGAAAATTAAACTGGGTTGTGATATGTAAACAGTAAAAATCTTCAAAAATTTAGTTTAATTTTCCCATAGTCATGCTGCTAAAATGTCCAATATTGAATAAGTAGTCATGGAGAGATACAAAACAAAGCTGCTGCATCCGTCCATTGCAGCCAACTGAAGACAACTAAACTTTCTAATTCCTGGAGCAGAAATAACATTTCTTTAAAAACTGTCCGCCCAGGTAACAACAGGTTTGTTATTTAAACACTGCTGAGGGACAGCAATGTAAAATCTAGCTTTAAAGCATGAAAAACATACAAAAAGTCATCCATTAGCAGTGCTTCTGAAAAAATCCAAAAACATTTAGAGGTCTTTGGCCATTTAAAATCCATTCCTCTGAATGAATCAGCCCCATTCTGTAGCAGTTTCTTTAAGAGGGTGTCATACTGGTAAAACACTGGGAGGGGTGGTAAACACACCCGAGCAGGACCAAAGCCTACTGTTTATGTCGTCCAGCAAACGTAAAACGCCATGAGCTAATTTCAGAGGAGGTAAAGGAAGGTTTCATGATGGGAGTCACCGAACACGTAGTGCTTCACTTTCCATAGTGATCGCCAGATGACTAAACAGAGAGGCTTTATTCTGTCCAGCCCGGACACAATCATTATGTAACGACAGGGCTCCTGTTCCCCTGGTGGGGGGCGGGGGGGGGACTGCGAGTGACCACACCCAAACACTGGAACTGGACTGCAACTCAGTCTGTTAGCAAATGCAGAGGGAGCATCCAGTTGAAGTAGGCTAGTGTAACTTTACTTATGATATGTAGCATATTTAGTTAGAGAAAGCTTTGGATTACACTTCCTGTCAACAAAAGAAGACCCAATAATTAGTTTGGTTAATGCTATTGATCCTCATCAGGGAGGCATAATTCAGTTTTCTACACAAGGTAGTAAAATACGCAACTCTATGCGTTATTATTTGCATAAAGACCTATTTTCATATCTAATACTTCAGTACTTCAGTAAACCGGTATCCAGGGATGATTTGTGTAGAATTGTGTGTAATTTGCTTGTTTTTTTTGTTTTTTTTACAAAAATAAACACTTGGTGAGAAAATAGTTTTTTGTGGCTCCAGCATTTAATGAAAAATATTTATTCTTGAAAATAATTCATTCATATAAGCACCTAAGCAGAAAAGTCTTCAAAAGCAGTCTTATTGATCAGGAAATAGTTCCTTCCACAGTCTTTAGATCCACTGAAAGCGTGTCATAGTGTTTTCTGTGCAAATAACCCCGATGCTCTTTTAGTTGTAATCAGGATGTTTTGAGGAGTACTATACTCCTCCACTTCTTGGCAGGACACCAAACAAGTACATTAAAAGCCCATCAAACTGTTCTTTTTTTAACCCACACTTTGATTAACCAGGATTTATCACCTATTTGTCTAGGCAGCTGTCTTCCCTGGAAGCGCATGCAGACAGTGACATTAAAGCAGTTCAGGTTCTGGTGGCCCTCGTGGCACTGCGGCACGGAGATGTTGATGGAAACGGGTAGGAAGATGGAAATATCCACTGTAATGACAGGCCGAGACCTGCAAACCACAGGAACCAGCACAGAAACTCAGTGTGGGAGAGACCAAACACTGGGACAACAGAGAAGAGAAAAATGCTGCTTTGCTCGTCACAAGTGCTGCAGTGTCACAGAGAATTGGCCATTTACTCACCTCAACAGCACCACACTGTCTGCCATGAAAGCCCCGATGGTGACATCTGCAGCAAAGACGTGGTTGATTTGGAAAACCGTTAACAAAATATGACAATAATGCAACATCCACCATCAGTGAGTCTTTACACCTGCAGATCCTAAACAAAGAAATCCTAAACTGTCACGCTGGCTCTGTCTGACTGTCCGCTGTGGAATGCAGTAAACACGATCCCTCTATCACGAGTCTGAAACTGTCACTGCCTGAGAATAAGAAGCTACAACCCTGAGAGAAACCGAATACTCTGCAATGTGCTTTACTTTCATTGCATGCTTATGAAGAGATGTTCTGACCATACCTGCATATCCATTGCCATCCATGTCCACATTGCCAGAGATGGACTGGCCAAACATCTGCAGGCCAGGGTTTACATTGCGCCCAGAGACTTTCTGGAACAAATTATATCAGCCGTCACATCACCAAATATGGGCACGCGAGCCAACACGGAGTAAAAAGAGCTAGGTGTGTGATTTGTTTTTGTTCTGAAGTAAATTAGCAAATTCTCTCAACCAGCAAAACGAGTGAGAAGTTTAAATATTATTTTTTTAATCTAAGAAGAGCGACGTAGAAACATTTCTATTTGTCATTCAGCTATTAACTAACAAATGAAGGCAAACTCATGCTTCCTATGAAGCTACGGCAAGCATTAGTGCAGCGTAAATGATTTAATAACTACAGAGATGAGGAAAAGGTGGATCAGATGGTAATTATCATATCAAATATATAAGTTACCATAGAGTATTTTCTGACAATCCCTGTGGCATCTCCATTGTAGATGTAGACAGCTCCTCCATAGTCATCCTCTTTGGGTGCTCCTATAGCTACGTCTACCCGGACATATAAGGACAAAAAATGTCACACAATTGAGTACATAAATGACAGCGTGTGTCCGTGCATGTGTACAAAAGCTTACATTAGACCTCTCTGTATATGTTTAGATGACTTGTGCTTGGGAAACACAGTCTGAAACCAAGCCTCATATTAGACAATTAAGGGTTGTTAGTGGCCATAAAACTTGTGCGACCTCTGAGAAAGTGGAAACAAAGCTATAAAGTGCTGCCAAAAGCACTGAAACACCCCCTGCTCAGCCCATTTCAGAACAGAGTCCATATATGAACTTCCTCTCCCTTCTATGCAACGCGGTGCCGCTTTACACCCGGAAACAGCAAGATTTTCTGCATTTATTCAATCATGAGACGATTTCATCTAATGTCATTGTGTCCAAATGTAAATCAACAAAAGCGCTTTGAAATCAAATGGTAGCAGTTAAGTTGTAAATAGTTAAACATCAGTCAGCAAGTGCGTCTGGCTCTTTCCGCAATCCAAGAGTGATGAGTTCCAAAGTGATTTATACTTCCCAGCTGCCATCTTTCTCTGCACAAACACACACATGCTGTGCCAGGCTGCACGCCTTCAGGCGCATCTCACACAGAGATGAAAACAGGCAGAAGCTCCAAGCTGGGATTTGAGATAGACGCCGAGTGGAGTGGACGCCAGGAAAACAAGCGACGTATAAGTATAAGTCTCCGAGTGTTGGCGCATGGTTTGGTTTGCTTGACTGCACACGAGAGTGGCAGAAGACATTCTCCATATAAGACAAAACATCTGTGGAAATAACAAGGTCTCATCCATCCATCTTCATGCCTGCAGGCTGATGTGGACAATATGAACTTTAAGATTCACAGATCATTGGAGAGCAGAAAATAACTGAGAACATACGAAGCATCACGTCCATGTTAATGATGTATAAATACATGTAAACCATTTCCTCCTTCAGATTTTATAATGTTTTAAGCTAAATATCCATCAGTTCTGATCTGAATACTGTTCATTTACAAAAGAAAGTTTTGCTTTAAGTTCTTATTTACTCACCTTGGTAACCATCATCATCTATATCACCGATAGCTGTGATGCACTCTCCAAAGTGCGAGTTGAAAGCATTATCACCAGTCAAGATGACATCCTCCTCCATCACACCCTGGATGGGAAAAAAAGATTCAGAATGAATCAGAAAAGTTTTCAAATCAAAAGCTACCAGAAAAAACACAGGTCTGAAGTTACAGCAGCATTTCTTTCATAACATTTCACTGCTCCATCTGGACATTGCAGTCTTTCAACCAGGAGATTAAACAAACAGACAGTCACAATAATCCTAAAGAAAAAAAATGTACAACAGAAGCTCTGGTCCTAAATTACTGCACTTCTAAATCACACCGTGTTTTACTCTTTCTGTGGGGTCACAATGAAGTCAAAGACAAATGAAGCAGTTTCCAGATTAACGTAAACTAAATGTGCAAGTTAGGGTATCTGGCTCCTGCTAATTCACAAAGCCCACTCACGTTGCCTCTGCTGAGGTACACAGACACCTGGCCCTCGTCCCGGAGCTGGCTGTGCATGGGTGCCCCCACCAGCAGGTCCGACAGGCCGTCCTGGTTCAGATCAACTGCACACAATGATGAGCCAAAGTAAGAGCCCATCTGGAACCAAGCCGAGCCACAGAGCAATGGGTCAGATCACAGGCAGTATCTTCATACGTTTAATGCACATTTCTGGATTTCCTCTAAGCATTAGAGGAACATTTTGACAAACTATGTGACTTCCCTTTATTTACTCAGTATGAAAAGCATTAGCTACCTCATTGGTTTTGGTTTGTGGTTGTAATGGCTGTAGCTGTCTAAACACAAGCACAGACATAAACAACGCGCTTCTAACAACAGTCATTTGAGCATTGTGTCTGCATTGTATCTCAACAGTCAGCTACATGGCAGGCAAACGTGTTTGTATGGTTTCTGATTAAATAAAGCAGAGTAGTATAAAAATAGTAGAACTGCAAAATAATGCATGGAAACAAAATTGAATATCTCTGAAACAAAACAAGACCCCATCCCGGTTCATACCATTTTCCCTGAGGCTTGAAAACTCTTCACCAAAGACACACCATCAATTTTGAATATGTAAACCTGTACGAGAGGAAAACAAAATCAGTATAGCAAGCGACATAGGAGGACTAGAAATGTAAGCTAAAATCCCTACCTTTCCAGTGCCGCTGTGCTGAGGTGCCCCTGCAGCTATGTCGATTACATTTGGAGAGGAGAAGTGTCCTGCAGTCACAGCATAACCTGGAGAAGCAGAAGCATCTCTGTGCTGATTTATCCGACATAACACCAAAAGCAATCGACTTTGTAAACTTAGCTGATCAATTCTCTCTTTTACCAAGATAGCTGTATCTGTGGGAGTCGATGTTGTCTTTATTTGGGCCGTAGAAAGTATCAGATGTCATGTTGTACACTTTAATGGTCCCAGTCCAGTAGTATGACCCTGGCGCGCCCATTACCACCAGCTCCTGAGAAGGAAAAGCACCACATGCATGGAGATGATTAAGACAGGGATTCTCCTGCTATCTGCACCGTGATAAGATTGTTTCTGGGAACAGAACAGAAAGGAAAACACTGCTGGGTGGATGTCTGGTTAACCAATGCCACAGAATGGTTTGTGCTATCTGCTCTTAAACACACATCCACATGGCATGCCAGCAGCTTCCTCTGATGTGTTGAGGAATTCACAGCCAATGCAAGACTAAAAGCTGTAGAAAAGAGTTGTTCACAGTGTTTGTAGGGAAGAAGAGCATGTCAGTCAAGATGCAGACACACACACACACTCTTGCCCCCACCACTGCAACCTCGGTCATCAGCCCAGATTATTCCACTTGGAGATGTGGATTCACCACTTAAACTCTTCCTGCATACAAACAAGCTAAACAGCAGAGTCAGGACCTTACTCAGCAGTTTGCTTTCCTGATGCTGTGGCGTCAAACATCTGGACTCCACCTGGCAAGGTTCACACAAGGATAAAGCTCAAACAGCTGGACACCTTTTCCTTAAATTCCTCACATTCTTTCAATGTGGGGGGCTTTAGTAATGCTCTAACAACTCTACTCTGTCATTCTTCATGCATAGAAAATACTGGTTTGAGTTATAGTGAAATTTAGTGCTCATAAACACTCCACACACCACGTCTTTCACATAATGTAAGCTGAAACATGTCATATACAGCTAAAGTACATGGACTTTCACCTGTGCCATGTTTTGCAGCATTATTCTCGTACAATAGAATCACATTAGGCGATCCATGTAGGTCTTTGAGAAGCGATATCACATGCTGCTGGAAGTGCTCACAGCAGCTGTGAGCCAGAGGTTATTAGATGTTTTGCTACAACACAAACATCAAAGAGTAGGTAATGAAATCTACAAGAACTTCTGAAATAATCTAATAAGGCAAACAGTGATAGAAAGAAAAAAGAAAGTGGTTTTGCATGTGTGATTTTGTAAAAGGTAAGAAAAGTATGCAGCTGTAACTCATAAATATTTTCTCACCACAGCCTCCGCATTGTTCTCTTATTCAGGCATATCATCTATAAGTAACTGGTGAAAAAAAAGACCACAACCCAGGCTCAAATGTCTTTTCACCAGTCAAGAAATTAAATATACTGATTTATTCTTTTCAAGTGCCGACAAATGCAGAAAGGTTGCATGGTATCGCTGTTTTCAGCGCCGTAAACATTACTTTAGTGCAACATCAGTCCAGTAAACAAAAAAATAATAAAATAATATCAGCGTAATAAAGGAAAAGTCCACAGATTAGATTGCATTATAAAACATCATTCATGCAACTGTTCCACCCAAAGGCCCATCTGTGCAGAGGACACGTTTACGTTACTTACAGGATATCATTCTAAGTGCTAAATTGAGCGTCACTGTAATCTGAGAGATGAAAAGAGCATTTACAGAGTATAACACTCATGCTAAACATCAGGAAAAAATTATACTACTCATGCATTAAAGCAGTATTTCAACACAAGTCCAGTGAAAACTTTCCAAGTTCCAATTTATTCCTTGAAATGAGCTTTTTCTCCTCCTTAATTTACTTCCACAAACACTTTAGCAAGTTAAATCTCCTCCCGTCTCCACCTAATGCTTTTACTCTCTGCTGCAGCTTCCTAGGCCTACAGAGCGACAGCTTTCACACCAAGTCAATACAAAAGTTACTGCACAACCAAAAGAATGGCGTCATGTGTGAATGCATAAAACACATGCGCATCTTAGCATCAGAGAAAAGGAAACGCTTGCTTTTTTAAATGCTTTATCTTGTGGGACCACACCAGAGGTCATGCAGGCCGGCCACAGCCTTTCCTATCTGCTGATGGAAACACAAGTTAAAGCACTTATCAGGAGTTAATCAGCACAGCGCTGGTGGCTTTGATATAAATACTTGTGTATATCTAACTCTAGAGTTTGGATTTTCCACATCATTTGACATCTTAAACAACTGTGAGAAGGTTCCCTTTGGTTCACCATCAGAGAACGTCTGCTAACTATCCTCAGCACACTGGAGTCAAAGTCAACAAAGAGTGAAGGGAGAGAAAGGTTCTTTGAAGCATTAGGAATGTGGTAGTGTTAACTGTAATCATACTTTCAAGGGGAGAAAATGAGCCTTCTAAGAAGAGAAACGCACAGTAAGGAGGATAGTGAAGGCGTCTGTAGTTATGCAAGTGGAAAATACAGAGTGAAAAGGTAAAGATAGGATTAAAAGGGAAGTGATGCGCTTTTATTTTCATGCTTTAACTTCTCCAGAGACATGTCTAATGATTTGCAGTTCAAAAACTATCCCCATTGTGTCTCTAGATACACACATAACAAGCTGAGCTTTCTTATGCCGTTAAGACACTGTTTTATTTACATAACTAATTTTATTTGTTGTTTAGTTACCTTTTCAGAGAGATAGTCACTCTGTTCAGATTTGACCTGTTACTTTAATTATCACAAAATAAAGAATTTCCAGCACTGAAACATCACATTTACAGGCCAGAAGATGAAGGAAACCACAACACGTCCTCTAAACAAAACAGCAAAGTGGCTAATGTCGTTTTGGTATGGACGTCAATGAGCGACTCTCTCAGTGTCTGGCCGACAGAAACAGGGGATTACATGTGTTATGAAGGTGAACAAGAGCTTTTACTGACCTCCGTAAAAACTCCCGCTATCCCAGCTTGGCACGAGCCATGCTCTTCCCCATACTTCTGCTTATGGTCTGCAAGAAAAAACAAACCACAAATTATTTCACTGTGTGCTCGAGCCAGCATTTACTGGAGTTTTTCCTGCATTCCATATGGAGCTAGTCAAAGTCCCCATCAAATCCAAGAAGGATCCAGGGGCAGAAGGCAGACTGAAAGAAAAGGTGCAACACTGTTATTAACAAAAAAAAAAAAAAAAATCTATTACTTGGGGGAGGAAGGGGTGCGCAGTGCTCTTGGGTTACAAAAATATTGAGCTTGGTTCTGTGAAAAATGCACTATAAATATGTTCCACTGCAAAGTATTTCTGATTGCAGGACAAGTAGCAGAGGATTCGGGAGCAGAACAGTCTTTATAATATTAGGACATATATATATATATATATATATATATATATATATA
>JBAMIG010000017.1:10680387-10700289 GCA_037177335.1 Kiunga ballochi | reverse complement strand
CATCCATTATCTACCGCTTTGTCCCTAACGGGGTTGTGGGGGGGCTGGAGCCTATCCCAGCAGCCAACGGGCGAGAGCAAATGATTAAAATTGCAAGATAAAAATCTTATAAACAGTATTGATTCATTCTTCCATGCTTTGTTGTCCTCTCAGAAATTGTACCTTTTTTTCATAATTCAAAATAAACTCAACTATTCTATTCTATTCTATTCTATTCTATTCTACAGTCATGTGGCAGATGCTTTTATCCAAAGTGACTTACATATGATAAAGTCATTTTAACCATAGGTATTAACCTAACATGCATGTTTTGTGTCCTGCCATCAGAGAGACTTACTGCCAACTGTTATGTCTCAGTGTGTCAAAGAAACCAAACATGAATAGAGAAAGTTGGTTTTGTAATTATGACTGCTCTGAAATCATACAGCAGATTATGGATAAATTGCTATTAAAGAGTGTTTTCAAACAGAGACTTTTTCAAATCTGCCATATTAAGAATTGCATCTATTATCTGTAATGTAACATTAGCAACTGAATAGTTGGATGATTGTAAAACTGTATGAGTTTAAAATAACTAGTTAAAATCCAGATTTTTGTGCTTCTATTGTACCTTCATAACAAGGAATAAGTGGCTTTGTCCTGCCCTGAAGTGTTGGAGGAATGATGGAGCAGTATCCATGTGGAAGAATATGTTCTGAGTCGTAGTAGACATTTTTCCAGCGGTGAGCACAGGCCTGCAAAAAGAAAAGCAAAACAAAGTCAGGCAAATATCATTTAGTAAACACACAGCCCCTCAGACTGCATGAAGACACTCCACAACCCATTTCCATGTAGCTGAGCTGGAGTCAGCGGGTCTCTGTGGCTGTCGAATGATTGTCAATGAGAGGGGGAATTAAAGCCCGTCCATTACCCTGACCATACTGTAACAGCCATGGTCTGTGGTGTGAATATATCAGCTGCAGCTGAGATCAGGGTCTGCCAAGCAGCATTTAATGCTCAGTAAGAAAACCTCCACATAAACCTTTGAGTTTTAAGGGTTTTTATTTCAAAACAGTTCCTTCAACAGCAAACTGTGAGGAGACATTACTTCATGCAGCACAAAACACAGGGATTACACTCCAACTTCATTATCCCCATATGAAACAGGAAGTACTTTTCTTAAAGTGACAGTAATTCTGAAACAATAATTTTCTACTTTTGTGCAAAATGAAAAAGTCCACAAGCAGGATGATACAGTTGGCAAAATATGAATGTGGTAATATTTTAGTTATAAAGGAGACTGGTAGTGTGACTCCTGCAGCTTTAGGGACAGGTCTGCAAGCCTCTGCGCAGACAAAGGCAACTTAATTTCCCCCAAACTCCATCTTCTCTCTCCCAACAGAAACACAACACACACACACCTCCACACACACAGCCCTTGCATATAAGAGTTAAGGAGATTATAAGGATAAAATCAGCATCAGATTACTGTCTAGGAGTGAGACACTTGGCTGACAAACTCTTGAGTTTCAAAAGACAGCTTGGGGAGGAGACACAGCTGTATCAGCATCAACTTCAGTAAAAAATATTTACCAATTAACTGACATATAAACATGCAATTTAAGAGAAGCTTCTGCAGCAAATGAGGCTGGGTCAGTAGGAGTCTCCCTCACTGCTGTCATGTTCCTATTTAGTGTTAAAGAGCTGCATTGTCACAAACAAGGCCTTCACTGAAAGAACGGATGAAATCACCGCTGTACACATCTGCCAAGCAGCCGCTCATTTCCCTCTGGCAAGACCATTCAATTGAGATTTCTTAAAAGAAGAGAGGAAGGAAAGAGTTTTCTCTGCAGAAGCAGTGCAGAATGGCTTTAGAGCGCCACCTCCTCTGTTTTTATCAGAACTCTGCCAGAAGTGCACAGCAAAAAGCTTGTTGTTACATAACTACGCTCACATGTCCAACACGGACAACTCCAAGAACTTTTGACATGCGTGAATAAGTAAAGCTAAGGATGCTGGTTTGAACACCATGGCAGCGTTTTCCACAAAAAACATGGATGCAAGATAAAGTCACTGAAAAGAATCAATGATGCACAGATCAGACGTTATCCATATGGAAGAGGAATTCTTAAATATATTTTCATTTTTTTAATAACAAAAACATGTTTTAAGTATTGCAAAAGCCAATCATTTGTTCTGCAAAGCCCACTTGTTTGCTCGCTGCCCAGCACAAGAGATGAGGTTAATATTTAATGAGAGACTGCCCTTAGATGGGACCACCACAGCGGGGTTGAAGCCTAAGCAAACTCTGCCAGATGCCCTTTGATCTCTGAGCAAATACTTTGCTGAGCTCTTATGGGATTAACGCCATTCTGGTGTCTTTTACTCATGCACCTCTTTACCTTGATAAACAATCTACTTCTGAAAACATCATCATTCCTCTCGCTGACGCAGCTCCAATCATAAACTAAATGTTTCATTATTATAAAATCAAGCTCTTGTGTCCACATCTTTCTGGTTTCAGTTGTTATTTTTGTTTGCAAAAAGTATTTCAGGATCCTTCATTTGAAGGATTTTTTCTCTTCTTGTGCCAGTCAAAGCGTGTAAGAATGTAACATGGTGAAAAGAGTGGCCTTTTTTTTTTTTTTTTACCAAAGCAAGGGAGTAATGTTGGGACCAGCTGTGGTTTTACAGTGTGGTTCACAAGAAGACATTTGTAACAATGATGCGGTATAATCTAGTTTGTTTTTACAAGTGTACATGGTTCACATTAAACAAATTGCTGAAGGAAAGGAATAGCAATAAAGACTTGCTGAACTCACCAGTATTTTACCATCGATTCTGTCCTGGCGGGCCAGACTGACCCCCATCCACTCATCATCTCTGTCTCCTTGACACGTCTTCCCACAAGACTCTCTAGGCCTATTTCCTGAAAGACAATGAGAACAATTTGCAGACTTTTGAGTCATCAGGACAGAGGATGTCTTAAAGAAACATTATTGTTACTCCTTAACTATTTTCCGCCTTTTATTTTGATTTTATTTCTATGATTCTTTCATAGGTTTTCACACACAATGGAGATGAAACATGAGAAAAATACAAAGTGTTTTCTACTTACGTTGCTATCAAGTCAGCTTCCAATAAAGATGAAAACCTCTTTACTTTTACTAAATCAAAGTAAACTGCATTTTAGGATGAAAATCAGACTCTATCTTATGTATAAAATATATCTTATTTGCTACATAGTGCTGGTTCTTCTTAAAACCAAAAAACATCATTTTTTGCACATTAATTCTGCAAAGAACAAACTAAATTAATTAAGAAAACACTGGAAAGATTCACATCCACCCTATGCATTGTGCCAAATGCTCCACATTTCCTCTACATCACAGCAAAAACCTGGAACAGATGCTGTGCCACCCACCCACACACACACACACACAGATCAGTGAGTTAGTTTGGGGTTACATGGATTCAGGTTGTCATGATGAAAGAACCTTGATCCACATCCGAACTGAAGCCAGTTCTGATGCTTGGAGCGAGCTACCAACAAATTGCCAAGTTAAACCATGAACACACATGCACACACACACATGCACACACTGAGGGGAATCTGTGCTTTGCTTCAAAGTTTAAAGCAGAATTTAGGGCTGAATAACAATACAGATTTGCAAACATCTCACTGGTTGAATATGATATAAAAAGTCACACTTCTGTGATAAATACATATTTTCAGAGCAGGAATCTGAGGCCATTGTTTTGTTTACACACTCACTGAGCAGAGAGTTAATATTAAAGCAGAATGTGCACCCTGTCTATCCTGACCACAAGAGCAGTGCGCGCGGGGGCATTGGGAGGAAAGCTTAACTGTTTGGCTCACATGCTTGGAAAATATTAGCAGAATCATAAATCATATTAATCTAAATATTTATTGGCTGATGCACACAGAAACCTTGTGTCTTTTGATATCCTCAATAAAGAAGTTTGGGGTTTCAAAAATAAAAGAAAACAAAAACATCAATTGAGTGCAGTAAGATTCAGTATAAGGCCGCATTATTCTGTTAAAGCAAAACAGATGCTCGGGGGCGACTTTATGCTGAGAATGGACAAGAAAAAACCCCCCGCATAAAAGCCCACCGTGTGTGTGGACTTCACTGCACAGCATCAGATAGTGAACTTATACTGCATATATAGTTTCTGTGTGGCGCACGTGCTGCTCAGAGAGTGAGGTAAGTGTATATGTCATTATAAGAAGCTGTGTTGATGCTGCGGGCTGTGGTAACTGACCTCTTCCCAGATCCATCTCTGTGCAGCGTCGCTCTGGGTTGCTGTGAACTCGGCACTTATACACAGCTCCAGGAGACTGCACGGAGCTACTGTAGGAAGAGTTTGCTCTGGGTGCTCCAACTATTACCCTGCGCACATGAGGAGAAGAAGATGGGGGCACCATTGATTTATATCCATTAAAACTTGCAACAAAAAACAAGAAACCTTATTTATCTCTCCCTCTTTTGTAAATATGGATAATTATTGATAAACAAGCATGCATTTTATAGTTTGGGCGTGGATGCAGGACATACTCTTGAGGCAATTGAACCAGTATAAATTTGTTGCATTAACGAGAGGGAAATAAAACCATTTCCAGGAACTTTGAGACTCACCAGCGTGTGTTGCCATGATAATGCTCCAAAACAGAGTAGCCAAAAAAGCTAGAACTCGGTCCGCGAAACATCACAGGATGTTCTAAGTCAATATTATAAGAATAAACCACTGAAATAAAGAGATAACAACAAAAAACATGGTGTTCTCCCGCTTTGCGTCTCAGTAGAGGAGCCATCACTTTGCGCATCGTGCGTAATAACGCGGTTAAAGTGTCCAAAAGCAAGGAAACTCAAAACAACTTTCCTAAGCAGTGTAACTGTCACGAAGTATCTTTCGGGTTTGTCTTCCTTGTCAAGTAAACCATGCAGGCTGTGAAGGCATAAATAAAACCTTGAGAAGGAAAGTTAACGGTCCGGTAAACTTCGGTGCGTCAGCTTCTCTCCATTCTGTGTCAATCTGGGAAAGTTGTTGCTGCAGGGTCCTTTGCCGTGGAGATCAATGCAATCGTTTATCAAGTTAGCATAATATATCCTGGAACTGAGATAAATTTGACTAAAAGTAAAAGCATCGGTGTTGACCCGAACTGCTGATCCAACTACTTCAAGTTTTAATCCGAAAAGTTTAGGAGGAACTTGTGTTATTGCTGAAGTCCACAGCCTCTAATATCGCGGTCATGGAGTGACGAGAATGCTTCTGAGGCGCAAAGCATCACATTTCACCCGTGGGTTTTATTGGGATTTCAACTCTACTTAACTGGGAAATGAGGGCGCGTTGCTGCCACCTAACGGCACTTCCAACTTCACCTTAAGATCTAAGGAAGCTTCTGTGTACATGAACTCCTAAAGATTATCCAACATGAGATTCTCTGCAATGGGCTGAAGCAATGAGAATGGCATGAGACCATGCAAAAATTAAAAGATGGAGTGGGATGCCCATTTTTCCTTTTGAGAAGCAGAAAGCATCTGCTTTGGCTCAACTATACTACTGATAGTATGGACTACTACAGCAATATAGAACCCAGTATATACTGAAGGTGTTTGTTTGACAGGTTTTCTTGATGTTTGCAGATGTGTCTCCTTGTATCATCAAGTACCAAATCCAAATATTTACTTGCATTTATAAATATTACAAATAATTTTAGTGAAGCTCAGAATAATGTGCATTTCAGCTTGCAATACTCCTTTGAACCTTGAGCCTACTTTTAGGGTTGCGAAATTTATCAAGATATGCAAATGTGAAAGAAAATCCTAGCATGTTGCACAAAAGATACAAAACTAAAACATTTTCCCACAAACTTTCAGGATAAATGAAAATCTCTTTGGGGTGATGCAGCTGTAACTGTAAATCTCTTATTGAAATATCGTACCATGCATGTAGGCATCTTCTCTGCAAAGGCCAGTTCTAATAAAATAAAGCAGTAGAAAATAAGGATGCTTTTCATCCTATCCGTTCAGGTGAAGTCTATAATATCATTTTAATAGGTTAAACTGTGTAAAATGAAGGTACAACTAAGTTGTCAGTGCGACCTGCTGCTTAAGGTCTTTAGACTCAGATGTTTTGTGATATTTTATAAGATTTTGAAGGGATTAGGCAATGGACTTAAAAAGTACCAAACTTAATGAAAATAAACTTCAGACACAAAATATAATTTTGTAAATAAGATTTAATTAGTCTGAAAATGTATAGCAACTTATTAAGTGCCCTATAGTACACCTTTAATTCTCATAATACAATTTACACTTTTGCATTTTGGGGGTCTGTCAGTGTCAAATATAAAGCATTAAAAAAGCTGTGTTGAACAGGTCCAGAGGCCGGTATCTTAATGTGGTGCGAGTGCACAGTTAAAGGGTCGTTTACAGTTTTACAGAGGAAGCGATTCAGACAACAACACGACACAGAATCCTATAAGTCAACCAAAAGTCCACGTAATCATTTCATTTATTGCACGAGCCAAACCGTAATAAAACAACTTAAAACTAAGGAACCATTTTCTCCATCTAAAACATAAATGAAACCTATTTTTTACATTAGAAAACAAGAATATGGAAGATTTGTTTCTGACTAAATCTATAATTCCCTCACACCTTTAGATGTAGTCACGCATACTTCACACAAACATACCACAGTTATATCCCAGACTGCGCTCATTCACACCTGCAAACATACAAACACATAGAAAGATATGAGATACAGAGAGAAGGGCTTCATATGTAATCCGTGGCGATCTCCTCCTTCAGCAGCATCTAGTAGCAGCAGGTAACCACAGCAACCAAACACTCATCGTAACCAAGGCTGTGGAGAGATACATAGGACATTTATTAAGATCCTGGTGTTGGATCGAGAAGCGACTGTATTCTTAGCAGGTCCCTCAATACTTACAATCGTTTTTGAATCTTCTTTGTCCAAAACCTTCTGCACTTGGTCCTGAGGAAACTTGAGCATGGAGGTAATTACTTTGGCCATTGTCTGCAGATAGGAAGAGAGAAAGAGACGGGAGGGAATAAAAAAGACCATTTCACAAAAGGAGGTCTTTATATAACTTATTCTGATGCATCTTTCATTTAATTAGCACAAAATGTAGTGCCACCTTCATAAACACTGAGGTAGGAACTACTGCTTTGACACTGTCACATAATCAAATAACAATTATTTAAGAGACAGATTTAAAAAAACAAAAAACAAAACTTAAATTAAAATTATCTCCATAATCAACTTCAGGCCCATCTGCCAGAGAGCATGCATTTCCCAATAAGCACAGGGGATAATTAGAAACAGAGCTGCTGTGTAGGAAACCGAACCACTTGACTAACACTAAACAAGGCCAGCACGGCTTTAAAGGGTAAATCTGCGTCATGCAAGATGCATGTGCTCACATGCAGCCTGGAGGACATCCTCCACACAGCGGAGGTCTGCCATGTTGCTATAAAGACTAAGTGTTACTAAGCAGCAGGGGAAGCCCACTGACTTTAGGACCCTGTCAGCAGCATGCTTCATTAGGGAGATCCTTCCTAACTGAAACAAGACTGGACACAAGTTGACTTTTATATGGTGTCCTAAATATGCTGTTAGTTTGCTTGGCAAATGGAGGTCACCTTAAGAAAAAAGAAGGATTTTGGCAACCTTTTTCACTTTGTCATTTATTATTTAATGGTTTATCTGATTAATATTTTATGCATTGATCAATTAAATTTACAGATAATCCGTCAAAAGCTGAAAGTACCACACGGACTGAATTATAAATAATGCATAAAATATACATGTATAAAAAGAAAAGCGTACTTTTGTTTCTCGTCCCATCATGTATTCAAACAGCACCTTCCTCAGGTACTCCATCTCAGTCGGCTCCGAGAAAGCATCAGGGATGTCGACTCCTGGGTCTGCAACAAGCAAAATCCACCATGTTTAAATCCTGTATGAGAACTTAACCCAAACCTGAATGTTCAGGTTTTTTTTTGTTTCTCTCCTGAAATTTATTCCTTTCTTGATGGAATATGTTCTGAGAATAAAAGCACTGAGAACATGTTTAGTTCAGGTGGATGAATGAAAAGGTAAATGCTGCTACGAGATCTTCAGCAGGATGTTGTTTAATATTGGGTCTGGCGCTGTTAAATACACATACTAACAAATCAACACACAAAATAACCTCCAGCATCATGTTTGTCTAAGCAACTATACACAGAAGCTTCTTGTTTGCAGGTAGGAGATCTAATTTAGCACCGGCTGGAAGTAGAGGAAAGGATGGAAAGTCACAGCATGAGCTCTTTAAAACCACAAGAGGCGATCAGCGAATGTTTTAATTCTCTGCCCAAAGCTATAACACCATTATCGCACTCAAAACTATGAATGGGAAAATGTGTTTACAGCTTGGACAGGGCTGGTAACACTTAGAATACGGCTTCTCCTGCTGAAACGTCCCTATCAGGTCTAACAAGCAACACCCTCTCACCTTCTGCTCATGTTAAATGATTAGATGTCAATAAATTTGCTGTGAGAGGAGAGTGGAGAGCCAACAGCTCCTTGATCTCTGACATGGATTAACAAGTCCCTAATAAATCCTGCACACTTTGTCCTTTTGACCTCATTGTGCTCAGGATGAGCCTACAATCCCACCAGTCTCACAGCAACACATATTAGACCGTTGTGGCCAGAGCTCTGCCTAAGGCCACAGCTCTAAGTGGTCTAAACAAAGCTCTTCATATGGGAAAGGTGAGCTTGACTGAGTGCTGTAATCATAAAGCGATACAGCAGATTATTAAACTAGATGTAGTATGCGTACTAGATAAAAAAAAAAGTGAATAAATAAATATAGATTCACAAGATAAAGAACAGTTTTAGCATCCTTTAGTGATTTGTTTTGGGCTTTTCTCAAAGGAAACTGGACCAAGAAGCAGAACTAAGTGATTCATGGTGTTGAGATTACCTTTGAATGTGCTCCCGAGGTGAGTTACAACTGTGGTACGCTGGAGACATTTTATCTGGTCCTCTAGCGAGTGAATCTAGCAAGAAAAAACAGACATGCAAGATGACTTTTTCACCCTGTGGGTTCATTCGATGCATTTAACCTAATTGTCTTTTGGGGAATCTGAAACAGCTTGCTGGTCATCCTTAAGGGGATGTTTGTCAGAATGGTGGTATATGTGTGAGAAAGCTGTGGGAGGCGTTGATCTGATTGTTTATAGGTTAAAACCAAATGTAAACAGATGTGCCGTGTAGTCAAGTTGATGCAGCAGGAGAGCAGTAGCTGCTTTTGCCGGAAGCCACGTGGGAATACAGCACAGCAGATTTTAAACTGACAAAGGGTCTAACACTCACTTTCTCAATAAACCCTTGCTCCTTCAGCCGACTTTCGCTCAGTAAAGTCGTCTTCTCAGCAAGCTGAGCCTATGATGAGCAAAAATAAATGGAAAATAAATGTCCTGAAGCAAGCGAGGGGCACATAAACAAACACACATTTTAACACAATTAAAATAACAGTCTATACAGTAAAAACAACAAAACCAAAACAAATAAACTTACCTGTAGGTCTTCTGAGGTTACCTGTGTACACGAAATGAGAAAAAAAGAGCAAATACTGTATGTTAGAAGAGAAAAACTGAATGTAATGAGAGAAAGCAGCTCAAACTGAGAAAAATCTCACCGCTTCATTTACTGACAATAAAAGCAGGAAATATGTGCAGCATTTACTGCAATAAAACTGAAAAAATGGTGATAAAATAAACTTTTTTAAAGATGGGAAGTTTATGATTGAAAGAGGTGGTTTGAACTGCCACTGACACACACACACACACACACACCCCTGCCTCAGAGATGCACTCACACAAAGTGGCTGCCTGTTTACGATGCTTGTTCATTGCCTTTATGAACAGACACAGGGATCCACTGACTGTGTGGAAAATGTTTTGTGAGGCCCATCGTAAGGAAAAGCCTGTGAGCACAAAGCCATACAACCCCCCACATCAAGTTATTACCTCACCTGGGAAAAATGCAGCAGAGAGAGCAGCATAATTCTCCGGTTTGTGTGCATACAGACATGTGTACAAGGTGGAGGAATCGATGCATGGGCCTTAAAGCAGCAAGAAAAGTCTCCCCAGACTCCTAACTGGCCTCTTTCCAGTAAGCACATATTGCATGCAAATGCTGCTGTGGTATAACTAAGGCATAGAATCACCTCATAGGATTATAATTGAGAACAGGAACTGGCTGCTGCCTCATCCTCTGTTTTCTGAGCACAGCATTCCTAAGTGATTCAAATGAGTCTCGCAGTATCCGGAGCTCTTTGGAGAGCCGCCACGAGACTGAAAACACAGATCAGTATGTAAGCGAATTGTCCCCGAGCTCTTTGGTGAACTCTATATTCATAATATATCTACTAAATATGAGAGAACCAAAAATACAGATAACGGATGCTTGCTAATGCAGTTAATCTGGAGGTGGACGATTGGTGTGGACAAAAAAGCAAGCATCTGGATTAGGCTGTGATTATACACTGCTAATGTTTCCATCATATGTCTCCGAGGGAAAATGAAAAAAAAAATTCATAGACATTTTGTGCACCCAGAGGAAAGTGACTTATGACTTCTGTAGAATCACCACTAAAACATTTATACATTCATCTCACCCCCAGTGGAGCATATTATGGACTATATTGCTATAGAAATGAGTTTTTTTTTACATCTGTAGAAGGTAAAATGTGTAACAGCAGATGTTTTGCCACCTTAAATAGAAGTGTGTCAGAGACATTTTTACCTCTGAAGCTCCCTGGCAACGCGCCTGGATTTCTTCTAGTTGTTTCTGAACCTGCCACACTCTGTCTCCCATCTCTTGCTCTCGTGTCTGCAAATGAAGAAGTACCATGTAAAGTGTTTTCTTTTGTGCCATTTGAACTTTGCAACCCAAGAACTTCAGTTTCAGACTTCCCACCTTTGTAACTAATTTATTTAGAGACAGAAAAGGACATTACTTCAGAAAACATCAGGAAAAAAAATACATGTGATCCGAGGGGAAGGTAGAAAACTAAGTGTTTACAGCACTACTGTTTGATGGTTTACAGCTGTACTTTTTTTTGGAGATTACATTTAAAATGACCTTTCACATGATCGATTCGTGGCAACGTAATGAGTTTGAAGACATACTTGAGTTTGTTATGCGTTAGGCTGAGAATATGAAGCCTCTGGAGTACGGAGGTGGGTGGGAGTCTTTCTTTCCACAGTAAACCCATAAAACTAGGCCTTTAGGAAAAAATGGTACAAGCATAATTCCTTTGCAATACCTCTATAACCTGCTCGTATTTCTGAACCGTTCTGTGCAAATCATCCTCCTTCTGGGAAATCATCATCTTTAGCTGACTGGCTTCATCCCGGTGGCAGCTGATCAGCTCCTCTTCAACAGTCTGGGCTTTGGCTACAAAAAAAACAGAGTTAAAGTCTAAAAATCTTATTGATTTTTATTATAGATCAAACTTAAAAAACCCAAAAAGGACAGAACTGCTGTACCATTAAAAACATCAGAGGTACAGAGATTACAGATTCTTTTCGGTTTGTAGTCACTCATTTTATTTCAACTCCAAATTGTTTGAGAAATTATTTTAAAACTTTATGAGCAGTAACAGCAACTTCTCTGAGATGATTGCTGATGCATTTCCTCCCTAACATGCACCTGAAGGCTGCAAACCACCCAAACCTTTGCTTTTATAGAGGAGTTTAGCGTTGCTACAGAAATAATCAAGTGCATTAGATTAGCAACATCTGGCTGCAATTTAGCTTCTAAATTTGACCATTTTAAAGCTTTTTACTGCAACATGTGTCGTTTATCTGAGACTGCGTTGTAGGAATCAGATGACGTTTTCTAATGTTCTCACTCATAAAACCTTAGAAAGCTAGAATACTTTTCCTCAAATGTTTTCTTTTATTAAATCATAATGAAAATAAATGACTTCCATCTTCTCATCAGGCTTCTTTTGTAGAAGAGCATCAAGAATATTAACCAAAATTTTTCATTTGAGCAATAAAGCGTTAAAAAAAACATTTTTCTCCCAAATGTATCCAGTTTGATCTGATTAAATAAAGATAATCAGTTTCTGTTAGGTTACCGATTGTCTCCTTCACAGCTGTATCGAGCTCCTTCTCCTTTAAAGCCATCTGTGTGTTGAACTCCCTCATTAACTGCTTCATTGCAGAGTTGTGCTTCATTTCCACATCCTCCAACTCCATTCTGTTAAAACAGGCAATATAATATATATTAAAACATATTTCATCCATAGAAACATCTAAAATCAACTTGTACAAATGTAGAATTGAGATGTTTGTTTAAACATTAAGCTAATTTTATATACGTACTTGAACCTTTTCTCATTTTCCTCCAGCAACTCTTTCTTCATGTACTCCAGGTCTTGTTCATGCTCCTTCCTCAGTAATCGGATGTCTTTCTGTAACCGGTTGAAGTCCTTTTGGATTTTCTCCTTATCATTCTTCATCTGACTCAGTTTATTTTTAAGAGCTGTCAAAGAGCCCTCCTCATCATCATCATCATCCACCTCTTGCATAGCAGAGTGGTTTTCCATTGAACACGCTGTTTGCTGTGTGCCACTGCATTCCACTTGCACCTCGGCCTGATGATGATGATGATGAAGAAGCTGGGCGTCCTTCTCACATATTTCCTCTTTTAGACCATTTATTTCTACCACAAGTTTTGCATTCTGCTCTTCGGCCTCTTTTAGCTTCGCCTGGATTCTGTGCAGCTCGGGTTCGGCTTGTTTGAGCTCTGCTTGCTGGACATCGTTCCTCTGAAGTGACACCAGCTTGTCTTCATACAGGATTTTCATCTCCTCTAAACACTTTTCTTTCTCAAGTCGTTCGCTATTCCGAACATGTTCAAATTCATTCTCCTGCTCTTCCCTAAGTCTGGCAAGAGCTTCTTCCAACGTCTTTGTTTTCTCTTCTAGTGTTTTAATGTGTTTTCTGCCTGAAGTGTCATTGCTCTTGTTATCCTCCAGGCTGCTCTGAAGAGCCGTAATCATCTGCTCTTTATCCTCCAGCTGAGCCGTTAGTTGCTTTTTAATCTGACTGATTTTCTGCTCGGCTTTCTTCTTCAGCTCGGATATTTTTCGAGCACTCTCTGCGGCGAACCTCTCCTCTGCAGCCTTCACACTCTCCTCCTTGCTCTTGGTAATCTCCTCTTTTATCCTTTCAAATTCCTCCCTTTGACTTTCAAGTTTGTGTTTGCATTTCTGGTTGTCCTCCTCAAGGAAGTGAAGCTTTTCTGCCATCTCTTGCTCCACGTTACCATTCTGTGTGCGCTGCATCTGGATCTGCTGCAGCTGCTCCACCAATTCTTTCTTTTCACTCTCCCTGATGCTGTGTTGCTGCCTGAGGTCAGACGTGAGCTGTTCACACTCTTTCGTCTTTAAGGCCAACTGATCCTGGAGCTCACCGAGTCGATTGATGCACCCCTCAAGCTCCAAAGTAAGGTCGCTGACTTTCTGCTCTTTTTCACTCAACACTTGGTCCATCTCAGACTTGCTGATGGACTGATTGTCAATACTTGCCTCCAGTCTTTGTAGGGCTTCATTCTTATCAGATATTTCTTGCTCCAACTCATCAAGCCTCATCTGCAGAGACTTGATGGTGTTGTCATCCTGGGTGAACTTTGTCTGTGCCTTGCTTTCATACTCAGACAAACTGTTCCTGAGCATTTCTGCCTGCTCTAAAGCAGATTTCCTCTCATGCTCTAATCTCTCTACGGTCTCCTTCATCCCAGCAGCAGCTTGTTGTCTCTGTTCTTCGTGCTGCTGGTTAAGTTGATATATGGCTTTCTCTTTCTCCTTTATGCTACTTGCAAGCTGATTTTTCAGGTCTGTGACAATGCTTTCCAGGTCTGCGATGTGCTGCTCGTTAGTTTTCAGATTTTCTGATACGATTCTGTTTGCTTCGCTCAGCTCCTCAATTTTCCGGGCTTGTTCGCTGTTGGACTGGGAATGGTTGTCCCTCTCCTGTGTTAAGGCTTCGATACGCTCCATGTGAGCATTTACCTGAGCAGTCGTCTGTTCTAATGAAATGCATAGATTCTTCTTGTCCTCCGTGTGCTGCCGAAGACTCTCCTCTAAAGTGCAAATCTGACCTACTGTAGTGAGGACGGTGTTTTTTAGATGCCCTACATTTTCCTGACTAGACAAAAGTCGATCATTCAGCTCTTTCACTCGACATTCAACTCGCTGCTGGAGTTCATTAGAGGCACAATCGACTTTGGACTGGACCTCCGTACAGTAATGCTTCATTTTGTTGATGATGATGATTAATTGCTGCTGGAATTCTGTCTCCTTAGCTTGTAGCTGAAAAGAAGTTTCCTCAAATTTACTCTGCAGGTCCCCGGTTTCCCTACACTTAGAGCTTTCTAATGCTTGAAGCTGTTGTTCAGTTTCATTTAATTTGCCAGACAAACTTTTCACCATCTCCCTGTTTTCCTCCTGCTCTGCAGTCAGCTTGTCTTGAAGGGTGTTTCTCTCATTTAGAACCTGGTTGAGGTTCCTCTCTGCCGACTCCATTTGTTTTTTTAGCAATGCTTCACTTTGGGACAAACTTTCAAGCTTACCTGCTGCTACATTAAGTTCTTCTTGCAGCTTCTGCACAGTGGTTTCTCGGATAGCCAGGTCCTCCTTGAAACTCTTTGATTCACTCAGTACTTTTTCATTTTCTGCTCTGCTTTGGGTAAGCTGTAGATGCACTTCTTCCAGCTCTTGACCTTTCTCCTGTAGTACAAGTGAATGTCTCTCCATCAGTTCCTCCTCCTGCTGTGCCATTTTCTCCTGCCAGTGACGTTCCTCCTGCTTATGGGCAGCATGAAGGTTCTCCAATTCTTCCTTATGGTTGTCCTGGAGTTCTGACACGGCGCTACTGAGACCTTGCGAGCTTTTTTGAGCCATCGCCACTATTTTTTCTTGAACTTGCTGCTCTTTCTGCTGAAGCTCCTTCTCTTTCTTTGCAAGTTCCTTCTTCATGTTTTCTTCATTTTGCTGCAGCTTTTTCTTAAAGCTCTCCTGCATTTCTTTGGCTTTCTGTTTGAACTTTTCCATCTTTGTTTCTTGTGTTTTCAGCTTCGCCTCCATCTCGGTTTTAGTGTTTTGCAGTTTCATTTCATGGGCAGCTTTTTCGTCATCCAGCTGCTTCTTAAGGTGTGTTTGTTCATCCAGACCTGTTTTTATTTCTGCAGTATATAACTTCTCCTTCTCTACAAGCTCACTTTTGGTCTCTTGTAATTCACCCTGTACTTCTTGAACCAATTCATCTTTTTGCTGACATTCATTTTTTGCTACTTCTAACTGATGCTTCAGTTCCATCAGATCTGCCTTGCACTGATCGAAATGCTCTGAGATCTTACTTAACTGTGAATTGGATTCCTTTAGGCTCCCATTTTCTTGCTGGGCTTGTGATAAACTGCGCTCCAGCTCATCATATTCTTTAATCTTGACTTGCAATTTTTGTGCACTAGCATCTGATTCCTCTTGTAGTGTTTTGTCTTTCAGGACAAGCTGTTCAATTTCTTTTTCCTTTTCCTTTAGAATGATTTTCAATGCATTAAGTTCCTCCTTTAGTGTTTTTTCAATACTTCCAAATGACTTCTCATGCTCTTGCTTGATCTTTGCAACCTCAGCACTGTGCTCTGACACTTGATCGTGAAACCTTTTCTCCTGCTCCTGTTGAGCTACCCTTAAAGCATCTTCAGCTGCAAACAGCTTCTCCTGTAGAAGCTGCTTATTCTTTAACAACTCTGAGAGTTCAGCAGAAATAGCCTCCAACTCTGCTTGCTTTGCATCCAGTTTCTCTAAAGTCTTCTGGTTCATGTCTTGAACATGAGCTTGGAACTGCAACTCTTTATCTTTCACAAGGCTGTCTATTTCAGCTCTGTGTTTTTCATTGAGCTCTTGGGTCAGAGTATCTTTGTGCTTTTCCAGCTGCTCCTGATGCTTTTCTTCTAATGCAGTGATTTGCTCTCCGTGTTTATTCTTCAGCTCATCCAACTGACTGGAAAGTTCACGAGACAGACAGGATTCATCTTGGGAGATACTATCCACAGAGCTCTCCAGCTCCAATATCCTCTGCAATCACATGGAAGTAATTAGAAGGCAATAAAAACATTAAGACTGATATAAAAAAACAAACAATTAGTGAAACATATTTTCCAACAGAGTTTTCAAAGGCATAGTGCAATAGGAAAATATCGATAGGAAATAAACGTTAAACACCATTACAGCACTTGTTTCTCTTTTTTGTGAGAATAATTTACAAAATGGTTTTTTTAATCCACCTACCGGTAATGAAATATGTTTTAACTCTCACAGCATTCAGTCAACAGTTAACACGTTTATAAAATCATGCATCAAACATTATGAGCAGAATCCTTTTAATAAAACATAAGCAAATTTTAACAATTAATAATGACTCACAGTTCTTGCAGTCTCCAGTTCCAGCTGTATTTCTTTAACCTGGTTATTGGTTTCTGTCCTTATTGCAGTTTTCTGCAACTCTGCATCCTCCAGAGCCAAAGAGGCCTGTTGCTCTCGCTCCTTAGATAGTTGTGCAAACTCCTCTTTGCACTGCTCCTAAGTAGCATGACCATTACAGCAAGAAAAAATGTAATTAAGCTATTTTATAAGGCTATGGTTGTATGCGACTGGAATAACTTGGAACCAACCACTGCTTTGCTGATTCTGTCTTGCACTTCCTCTTCTTTAGCAGCCAAAGCTTTGCTGTGAACTTTCTCCAAATGAGCCACGTTTTCTTCTGATGATTTCTAATTATGAAAAAAACAGAACAATAACAACAGATATGCAACGTGTAGCACATTGTGGCTTCAAAACTGCACAATTTTCCCCAACATACCCCCCTAGCACAGCACAACTTAGCAATGGTAAAGGACCAATCAGCTGTTTGATGTATAAAGACTTCAGCTTCAGTCTTTGATCAGAATTGTGAAATAAGTACTGAGAAAAATTAAATTCCCCAACCTTCATGATGGTGACAACTTCCTGCTTGACTCGTGTGAGCTCCTGCTGAAGAATCTTCCTCTCCTCTTCACCGGCCCTCTCAACGTCTTTCACTTGCTCTTCCAGCTCAACCTGCTGCTGTTTTCTTGCCTCCTCTGCCTTCTGAGCAACACCCAGAGCACGTTCAAGCTCCTCAAAAGCTTAGGGACAGAAACAAATAGATTACATCACTATCATTACAAAAAAAAAAGTATTTTTCTGACTAATTTTGATGATGTTTACCTGATTTCTCCACTTTTTCTTTTTGTTCCTGTAATTCCTCTTTCTGGGCAGTAGCCTGCTGGAGCCTGGAGCGCAGCTGTGCGATCTCTTCTTCTTTCATTTCTAGTGTCTCGTGAATCTGCCGTTTGGTCTCGGCAATGACCATTCCCTGAAACAAACCAAAAACAAACCCTTAAGAATTCAAAACAACCATGTTGACCAGCACGCAAAGGTTGAGTTAAATACTAAACAATGTGGTACTTCATAGTGTTTAATCCTGAATAAAAGCTGTGGTGGTGCGTTAAAGACATGATCCTCACCCACCTTATCCTGCTCCAGCTGTTCGATGTGGTTCTTGGCATCACGGAGCTGAGTGATCAGCTTGGTCTTTTCTGTTGTATGCAGCTCCTTTGAATAGAAAATATTTCATAACAATTTACTTCACTGAAAATAACATTTAAAATAACTTTTTTAACATATTCTGATTAACATTCTCTACATGTTCTTGTCAGACGACTCCGATATGAGATGTTTCTGAAAACCCAGTGTCTGAACTAACTAGTGGCTATTACACAGGAAATGCTGGGATTTTTAAGTATTTTATTCAAGTGTGAGCAAATAGCCATGCATCTATAAAACAGTGAAATAAAATCTGGATTTTTTTTTTTAAAAGAAGGTCAAAAATAATATGCACAGCTACTTATTGTTGCTGTGAGAAAATAGAGAGCAGCACAAGCAAGTCATTTAAGATAAGCTTAAACTAAAGAGGTGGTTGGTTTTATGCAATATTCATCTGAAGGCAGGAATGGAAAATATCATCCTGCTTTAGTGTCTTTTAACCTCCGCTTTGTTTCTTGACCCACAACTCTCCTTACTCCCATGCAGAGTCCAGATTCAACACTAGAGGGAGGGAAAAAGCGCTAGCCAACATACAGTGAAACCAGCTCTCTATGGTCACACCGTCTTTGCAGCAGCTAACATTTGACATCAAATGTTGTGAAACATCAGGACAGCTAAAGAGACACAACACAAGCTAAAGATACCAACAAAGCAAAATGTTTTCAACTCGATGAAAACAAAATTTCAGTCATGTCAGGCTGTCAGGACATGAACCCTCAGTCTGGAGCTCAGCCAGGGAATTTGGGTGTTTGGACTGTCAGAACCACAGTAATCCGCTGTGTCACACAGATAATGGAGTCATGTTATCAGTGGAGCGGAAAAGGTCTGGGAAACATTTTACAGCACAACATTAATTACCCTAAACACACCGTAGACATTTGCAGCATCTCAGTCATAATAAAACCTCTTCATAACTACAGTTTACAACCAATTCTAAACAGTGCCGGTCATTTATATATAAATATTCAACCTTTTTTTTTTTTTAAAACACAACCCAAACTTTAAAACTGTGATCTTTTTCTAGCTATAATCTCCCTTTAGAACAAATGTAGATAAAGTTTAGCCACCTTCATCTTTTCCAGCTCCTGCAGTCTTTCCTGCAGTTGCTCCTGCAGGGCTTCATTCTCACTGCTCAGCTGGGAACTCCGCTCCTTGTGTGTGCGCATCACTTCTTTGCATTTCTGCAGCAGGTTTTCTTGCCTCTTTACTCGCTTCTGCAGAGCCTCCAGAAGTTTGGTCGGATCACTGTTGCCCTCTCCTGCCAGACAAATAAAATGCACTGCTTATGAACATTTTATGAAAAGCATCTTTGCATTGACTGAGTTTACACCTTACAGGTACATTTCAAGAAATTAGAACATTATGAAAAAGTTTCATATTCTTCATCAGTCATTTCAGAATGTGAAACCCATATATCATATAGATTCATTACACAGTTACACAGAGTCAAATATTTCAACCATTTATTCCTTGAAATATTTATAATTGTGGCTTTTAGATAACAAAAACCAAAATGCAGTGTCTCCAAAAATTAGAATAGTGTGGAAAACTTCAGTGATCGACTAACTCAAAACACCTGCAAAGGTATCCCGAGCCTTTAAATGCTCTCTTAGTCTGGTTCGGATGGCTACACAATCATGGGGAAGACTGCTGACTTCACAGATGTCCAGAAGACAATCATTGTCACCCTCCACAAGGAGGGAAAGCCACAAAAGGTCATTGCTAAAGAAGCTGGTTGTTCACAGAGTGCTGTATCCAAGCATATAAATGGAAGGTTGAGTGGAAGAAAAAAGTATGGTGGGAAAAGGTGCACCAGCTAAAGGGATGACCGCAGCCTTCAGAGGATTGTCAAGCGACATCCATTCAAGAATTTGAAGGAGTGAACTGAAGCTGGACTCAGCGCATCAAGAGCCACTACGCACAGACGACTCCTAGATATTGTTTACAAAAGTCGCATTCCTCGTGTCAAGCCACTCCTGAACCGGAGACAACGTCAGAAGCGCCTTACCTGGGCTAAGGAGAAAAAGAACTGGACTGCTGCTCAGTGGTCCAAAGTCCTCTTTTCAGATGAAAGCAAATTTTGCATTTCATTTGGAAATCAAGGTCCCAGAGTCTGGAGGAAGTGTGGAGAGGCACAGAATACACGTTGCTTGAAGTCCAGTGTGAAGTTTCCACAGTCAGTG
>JBAMIG010000017.1:10660828-10672269 GCA_037177335.1 Kiunga ballochi | reverse complement strand
TTATATCAATACACCATATAACTCTGATACAAACATCCATGGATTGATAATGTAGGTAAACATAATATGCTAAGTGTACGTCATCTATCTTTCTGAGAATAACAATTAGCTCCCATCTGACTCCCTTAAATTCTAGTTTTGCACACTTTTAATTATGACTGTTTAAACTATACATTGTCAAGGAACATCATGGATAGTGTGCACCCTCCCCTCCCACTTTTCTTACACAGCTCATTATGGGTACCATAAAGATTAATGTTTAATTTCTTTATTAATGTCTATGATGGATACCTTATCATTCTGTAAGACGGCATGTCGTCACGATGACGTATTTTCCATGGCAACCCAAATTGCCACCATGGCAACCGAAGTGCCTTCTATAACTATGTGAAAACAACGGTCTGTCTCATTTAATTATAGGTGGTTGTCTCCCAGTAGGTGATTAATATAAACAAAACAGAGCAAATATTATGACTACTATAACTGCGCAAACACTGTTTAGTATACCTGGCCCTGTTTCTAAACTAAGTGGGTATGCTCCACTTAAGGGATATTGACGGGACCACTGCTGATAGCACTTGTGCAACGGTATCTTAATATGCTACAACTTATTCAGAGTTCATCCAAAATGCAGAGTCAGATTTTTTTAAACAATTCATGAAGCAAAAAAGAAGCGAGATTAAAAGAGAATCTTGTTCATTGTTCATGGGGCTCTGAATGCAGCCGCTAACAGTTAGCTAACAGTTAGCCTAAATACAGCTGATCTGACTCGTTATAATTAAAAGGTCTTTGTTGAAATGGTACTTTGCAGTCTTGATATTATTAAGTGCATATATTATAGTGTATAGAATATCACTGAATGTGCACGAACCACTTGTAAAATGAATCCCACAGACATGGCTGTGCAGCCGACAACGCAATAACATTTTAGCATGTCTCCTCCGCTGTGTTGCTAAGGTCCTTTCACCCATACACATAATAAAGAATTATTTTTTTAATAATTTTTTAAATAATTCTTTATTATGTGTATGGACGTCAGAATTAAAGGGCCAGTCTCAGCTGAATTAGCTAGAGCGCCATCTTTGGAGAGGTAGAACTATAACAGCGATTCCCGCACATATTGTATAATATGCAAATTATTGTATATGTTTATGGATTCTTGCGCAGGGTCATGTTGCTTTCCTTCTTTTTTTCAAACGTATAGCATATAGGCTTATACAATCTTGTCAAGCTTAAATATCGATCTTAAACTCAAATGATCTTTGTCTGTATTCATTTACTCACCATCATAAGATATTTGTCAGGTTAGGACCTGATGTTTTTGTGAAAAAACAAGTGTGCATAAAAACATACCTACTGTTTGTGCATGACAAAGTATTGGTAGACCGAAAAAGGCAGTTAAAAGCATCTTCACTGTATACTTCAGTTTATAAGAAATTGCAATGAACAATATAATTAGTTGTCATTTCATGGTAAAAGATTACAATGCTCATTTTAATTCTTATTTATGTTTTTGCTCTAGAATGGTTTTTCCAATTCTATAAATACTCATATTATTCTCCTTTAAATCACTTTGCTCTGTGGATTCCTGAAAGTCAATGCCAGTGGAGAAAGCTGCAGTGCTACACATGGTTGCCAACTTATCAGTTCCCTATATGGTAATTAATGTATTTTTGCTGCTACATCAGAATCCATGCCAGTTTTTCTTGTTAAAGCTGTTGAACTGAACACAGAGGCACGTACCATAGGAAGCAGATGACCTCTACTCCATTTCAATATGTTGCTGAGCAGTAAGTAGTCTTTCTACTAAAGAAGTCAAACTTAACAGCATAGTGTTGTGATGATATTTGGATTAATAAAAATTTAATTCAGAAATGCCAATAGGATTATTAATTTAAGTTCTCCTAAGAATGTGTATATACCCTCTGAGTTAAATATTAAACAAATAATTTTATATGAGAGTCCATTGAAGACACCATGATTTAGAACTGTTAAACTGTTGTCTTGCAAGTCTTTGAAAGCACTCTCACACATATATCTTGTTTGTTTTGTGTAGTCTATGGTGGATTCTCTGCACTCCAATGGGTCTTTTATAGAGCCATAACTATAAACAGAAAGTGTATATTTCCTTGCCATCTGAGTCATATTGTCTTTGAATAATGAAACAAAACTTCCACCAGACAGAGGAGATGACAGACATATTATGCATGAGTCATTGTTTGAATGTATGGTAGTTTCCTCCTTTGGGATGTGGCCATGTGCAGATATCTGAAATGCTCATCTCTGAGTCAGACTTTTCTGTCTGGTATGGATGTCATTTTTTGGCACCAGAGCCATTAAAATAAAAATGAAAATCTGATTTGCATTTTTTAGCATTCTGACTCAAATGCGTTGATCTCAGCAGGGTTTTGAGCTTTTATGGGTTGCTGGTACACTAAATATGAACGATGGGTGGTTAACGGCAGAGTAATGGAGCTACCCTACACCAAACAACAGTTAATGTTTGCCCTGAGGCATACAGTTAGAAGATAAAAAGTCAAAGCAGGGGATTCCGCTTCTGCAGTTCTTCTGCAGTTTTGCATCAAACTGTAAACCAGTAACTTGGATTCACAATGTTACACGTGCACAGTGTATAGTGGGGTTGTGGTCCCTGCAGAAAAGGAGTATACTCATAATTTATTACTTTGTTTTTTAAAGGAATTTGCCCAGAAGAGAATTTATCAAAAATAATGCCACATTTTTACTATCAGAAGAATGGCTCAACAGTGCAGGTTTATATATCACAGAGTAATGCACAGTAGCAACTGTAAAGGTCCATATTTTGCAATGAGCACATCCTGCCAACTAGAAGTATACCCAGAACTCTCTTAAAATGGATGAATGGATGAGTAAATTTCAGATTATGAGTTACAAATCTCAAGTTTTATATATCAAATGCAGCTAACAATGGATGTTATATATAATATATAACTATAAACTGGGTGTGCAAGATGTCATGCAGACTTCTGAATACAAAATGCCCAAAACAAACCATTCAATATTTGCGTGGTTCACTGTTCTGATGGCTTGACAGTAAAGCTGTCCTTGAATCTGTTGGTATGAGTTAAAATAATCCTTTACTTTCTGTCTAACGGCAGAAGTTTGAAGAGCGTAAAACTGGGAAAGCCGTGTTGGGATTTCCTCCCACAGCATTGTTGGCTGACATTTTGGTGATGTATTGTGCTGATCGGACCACCTGCGAGAAAGAAGGAAAAGGAAAAATATTATTTACATCTTTCTAATGAAAAAGATAAAAAATTAAAAGTATATTTGTAAAGAATAATTTCTTATAGGTATGGGTTTGATCACCACCTGGTGGTCATAAGTATATGTTAGGGTTTATGAGGTAAATAAAACAAACTTGCAAGTAATGACAGCAAGTTTTAGAGCACAAATTTGCATATTTTTAAAATTATATCATTTTTTTTATTGAGAAATAATAGAATAAAATTTACTTCCTTTTTGTTCAAGAAACTTTTAAGATTTATCCATATTTAAAAAAATGGAAGGTAAGTAAAGAAAAGTTCAAGGCCTGTTTAATATAAATAATATATTTCTTTGTCTGGAAAGCAATATTCTATAAATAGATAAGGCCACAGACACTTGAACCACACGCTTTGATACCACCACAGAGCTCAGTCTCGTACCATTGAACTCATTCAGTATGTTTTCCTCCCCAAAATAACTTTTATGTGTTGTTATTTGTTTGTTTTCTTATGTAAAGGTATTTAGATCCAAAAATAAGCTTTATGAACAAAGTCTTAATATTGCTTTTGTCTCATGACTATAATGTCATCCTCCAGTGGCTCATCATTAGCTCATCTCTTACTAATTATTCAGTGAAGCACCCAGAAGCATGTTAGCCCCTCTCTGTGGGGAAAAAGTAGGGAAAGATTTTAAAGAAGTTAAATAGCAAGGTCAATAAACTTACTGTCTGCGTATGTGTGTGTGTGTGTGTGTGTGTGTGTGTTTGGGGTGTAAATGGAGTCTAGAAAAATGTCAATCATAAACTGAGGCGTTTCAGGAAGTGATTGATGATTAAAAGGCATTACACTGACCGGTTCTCACTCCTTTTCCATCTCCTATGGTGTCATCATCTGGTTGTTCTGTGCTCAAGCATCCTGTCACAGCAAGGGTGTGCCAGCTTTGAACGCCTGTTTCAAAAGCACTTTCTGGGCATGTATTTGTCATTGGCATAAGAGTAAGCATTGCACAGCTGAGAGCACAGCAATCCATTTTCATGCCCAGTTGAAAAGTGTGGCACAGGATGACTTCCATGAGAATCTGATCTACCTGGTTATACGGTGATGGTGCTGTGTGCAGGCTAATTGTGTGACAATCATAGGCGAAATAGTTCTATTGGGATATTATTGTACAAACCACTGGAGAGGATTTGTCCCTTTGTAAAACCTCTAACCACTAGTTTTCAGTCAGGTTTTTATGTAATTGCTCAAGCCTCTTCTCCCTGTCTCTCTGTGACTTCTTGACAATCAACCTTGCCTTTTTAAAATTATACTTCAGGTAGTGAGTTTCAAGTACTTCTCATCAACTTTAGATCATTTACAAGGTTTTTCAAACTTCAAATTTCAAACTTTATTTATTTATAAAGTCCTTTTCTTGCCACAGGCAACTCAAAGTGCCTTACATCATAACAGCCATTGATTTCATATTTTATATATTGACTTTCCATTGAAAATCCCTAACCCCCCCCTCCCAACACACACACACACACAAACAAACACACAAGATGGACAACCCCATCCCCTCCTCGCACCACCAATATGACTTCCTGACTTACTTCTCTTAACTGAAACTAGTAAAAATAAATTAATAACAAATTGAAAAATTAAATAAAGACAAAAAGATAATTAAAACATTTGCCTCGGTACTGATTCTGATGTGAGGAAACAATATTATTGTTGGGATTCATCCACGCTAGGAGCTAGCACCCTCATGTCTATTGAGGCTGTCGGCAAGGCAATCATTCAGCCCCCGGGTTAAGGCAGCCGGGGTCCATCTTGCCGCTGTAAGGCTGCGCTGTCAGACCCCCTGCCGCCCAAGTGGGGACAACGACTATGCCACTTACCCCAGACATGAAGGCAGCTAACCCAGCATGAAGGATCCCCATGAGCAGAACACTGGAGAATAAACTAAATTACATTCCCTTAATAAGAACAAATGTAAGCACAAAATGTTAAATTCCTATAAAGAACTTAATAAAAATGCTCAAAAATATGTCAAATAAATAATGAGTTAAGCAAAAATAAATTATTCTTAAATCAATAAGACAATGTAATGAAATAATACAAATCAAGACACAATGAATTCAGCTAAAAGCTAAGCTAAAAAAGTGGGTCTTGAGCCTCTTCTTAAAAACATCTACAGTCTCTGCAGCCCTGAGGTTCTCTGGCAGGCTGACAATTGAGAACGGCAACAATGGAAGGAGGCCTCACCATATGTTTTGGTTCTGACCTTGGGAAAAGATAAAAGGCCAGTACCAGTTTAATGTGGATACACTGCATCCTGTGCTGAGCTTTAAGAAGCTTCTAGCTTGCTGCTATGTAGGACTTTATCTATTTGGTACAAAAATACCATCTGTGGAACAGTTATCTATGTGGCAGGTATGTTATTAATATGACTTTATGGTAGTGTTTATTCACTAGGTGGAGCTGCAGTACTCCTGCATCCCAACACACCCACTTCCACATGCATAGGGCAAGAGTTTTCATCATGTAATGAAAGAGAAAACAGTGATAGTTGCCAGGATCACTTTCATTCTGTTAAGCAAAATTGTTTATGGAGAAAGTGGGCATTTACTGAAATAATGTGGGTATCAGGGGTTTGGTGTCACAAAGAAAACAAATAAAAGTGTAGGGTTAATGTCAAATATGTGGAGATATGTACAACTGAGAAACAAATGCCATTCTCTTTTTTAAGTCTGCACATCTACTTTTAGGAGTAATTGAACAAGCTCTTCCAGTTCTCTTCTAATTTAGCTGTTTATGATCTTGCCACCATTTTTTTCTGCCCTGTTCTTTCAAAGCGATCATTGTTCACTGGTTAGGGTCACCTTGCTAGCCATTAAAATGTCCATGTGTAAACTTGGCACCAATCTTGGCTCGCTGCACATTTTGACATGTCATACCAGGAAAGCACAGGTGTGACATTAATGGTGACTCTGTACCATTTAGTTGAGCAAATGAGCCATGACTGGAATATGGGCCCAGTTTTTTGCAGCAGGTATTTTCTCACTGTACAAATAAGACTGAGATGTCACTCTGCAAATGATGCTGGTTGGTAAAACCTGTGGCTAAAAGGTTATTTTATAAGAAATTAATTCAAGATTACTTTGTTTTTATTTGTTTCTTATAGAAATTTACTATACTTTCTTTCCTATATTCTCCCAGAATCAGAGCTGAATGGATTCGCACAGTTGGGAAAAAGCACCAAACTATATTTTTGTTTCATTCACTCCATGACTTTTAGCTCAATTTTTCTTCTCTTGAGTAATGTCAGAGACACAAGCATGAGTCTCTTGTGGTCACGGATGCCAGCTGCAGACATAGAATGGCGAACAGTGAAACTGCAGCCTCCCTGAGAAGCAGAAGCCATTACAAAGCATTCTCCGCCACTGGGGATTCACACATAGCTTATTATTTTCTCCAAAGGGCATAATTGTTATTTTTTTTATCCCCTGTTCCTTTTGTTTCATCAGTAACAATACATCATAACTTTCTCTTTGTCTATAATTACTGTGCAAAGTAGAAAGACATTAATCATGCTCTCTGAAGGTATTGATCCATGTGTTAGAAATTCCAAAAGAGAAGGAGTTTTTGTGAAAAGAAGGGTAAAAATGGATTGTCTGTGTGTACGGAGATACATGTGTTCAGGTAATTGCTCCCACTTGTGTGGGATTCCACCTGAGATGTGCTGTTTTAGTGTTAGTCTGATGAAAATGATGTTGAATATGGAAAATACCTCCTCTGTTAAAATTGTAGGAATCTACACCTGCATGTTTGTTTGATGTTTCCAGAAGGCTGCACTGGTCCCAGTATTGTTATCTCTGCAGCATCTGCAGCAGTGTGGTCAGAGCCCCTGGCAGTTCCTGATGACATGGACACCCCGTTGCATAAAACTGCATATTCAACCTCATATGATACACAAAGCTCATTATCCTTACTTCCAGTTATATGGCATGAAATTGCAACACTAATGAAAATATGATGTGAATCACAGGGGGATAGAGTTTAGCACACAGTTTGTATTTATATCTTTTTGTAAAACTATTATAATAAAAAGATTGCTTCTTCATTGTGATGGGCGTCTGTTTCTCACCTGCTATTTGCTGGGACAGACTCCAACTTCCCCACAGATTAAGTTAGATTAATCAGCATAGAAAATAAATTCAATAAAAACACATCTTTGTGTATTTCTTTTGTAAATTTGAACTGACACTTATTTACATCCTTGTGTTTCAATATGTTTCCAGTAATCAGATTTTATCCGATACATATTGGTTGTTCAAGCACCTGCCCTCTTGTTTAAAACCATTCCTTAAATAACTATTTCTCATTGAGATTGTAATTAATTTTTTGTTTTTTTTTCCTCTGCAAATTTATGAACCACTACCAAATTAACCAAAAAATGTCAACACTGTAAACAATTTATTTTCAGATTGTGATCATTCATTTTCAACATGTTGAATATTAAATGTTGGATATTAAAATTATTATTATTTACAAAGCCGAAGCGCTGTCTGGAAATCTTTAGATCATTATTTTGCAGGCACAATAGAAAACTGATGTGTGTGTCACACTGAAAGAGGCGGTGTTGACGAATAACTGAGCCGAAAGCTGTCAGTTATCTCCATGAATCCCATCAAGTGAGATCTAATTAGTTTCTTTACTGAGGAAACTATGTGTCCAATTACATATACTTTCATGGTTTTGCTAAACAAGAAGGCATCTGACACTATACGCTCATCTGTTGATGGCAATGTGATAAGATGTCACTCACGTCAATGAAAATGTCTCCAGTGACCTTACTGTGGACATGAGAGAACATCATGTCTAGTGTCATGTAATTCTGGCAAAAGGCTATTTCCAGTATAGGAAGAGTTATCTATCTGCCCTTTGGTCACAATGACAGGGGTAACAAAATAGTAGATTGTGGCAAAGGATAAGATATGTTACCTTGCCAGTAACAGAGGATCCTCCCTTTTGGGGCTCCTAGCGGCAGAACTGAGACAGCAAAACCTTTCAAAATAAAATTCCTCAGATCAGTAATCTGATCATGTAATTTAGAAGTGAATATTTTTAAACCTCCAGCTGGGATGGCACAAACAATTTTCTATTTTTTTCTTCTTTTACATCTGGATGCAGACTTGTGGTGCTGCACATTTTCCTGTGCCTGCATAATCATCATACCCTTCACACTCCAGCTCAGAGACAGATGGTTTGGCTGTGAGGGTGAATGAATTGCAAACTGGATGAAAGCAACAGTTACCAGCATCAACCAAAAAGACTCCTTTCTGTTTATAACTCTTGCCAATGTTTTTCTGAAGCTTCAGTCCAAATTTGACAAATGATTTAGAGACACATTTCTGCAGAGTGAAGCTCAGAATAACAACTGAAAATTTTCATCTCTCTTCCTGTTGATCAGTGTCAGTGTAGGTTATTGATTACTGAATCAGTTGATGTGCAAGCTGTTTTGTTAAAAGGCTATGGATAAATGGGAAATAAAGTTTTCTCTCTTGAATAAAAGCTTCTCAAAAAGAAGGATGCTAACAGAGAGGATCTGCACCTTTTGCACATGAAATAAATTGTTTTATTGTTTTTTTTTATTTAAATGTCAGTTTAATTTTATTTATTTTATTAAGTCCACTCCTAAATGAAATACAGAGATGTTAAATATAATTTGATGTCATATTATTTTATGCAGCCAATTTGTGAATCTGAGCACATAGGAGGCAACTACTATACTTTTAACTATACACCATCAATAAATCCACTGGGGAGGCAAAAGACATCAAATTTTGAATACTGTGAATTAAAGAAATGCCTTGATAATTTGAGTGGTGCAAAGATCTTAAAACCCATGTAACACATATGATATGAAAAGTAATTAATTATTGAAAGTTTAAATAGACAGGCACAAATATTGGGTCAGGCAACTTTAGGAGTAAGCAGAGATCCATGGCTTAGTAAAACAATATTTAGGTTAAACAGAAAATTGTTATAAAGTTGTTTTTAAGTCCCCAAGCATTAGTGCAAAAATAAAGCAAAGGGCTGATGGGAATTTTGTGAATATTTTGACCTAAAATTAGACCCAATGGTTCAAAAATAATATTTTCCAAGGATTTAATGCAAATGATTTAATCATTGTGAATATAGGTAACTTGTAGGGAAGACAATATATTTAACATTTAGACAACTTCCTGGAAAGACTCAACAAAATAAACATGAAAACAAATTTAAAACACAACAAGATAATACCACATAATTTAAATGAGACAAAAAATAACTTCACAGTCTCACCCAAAGTTACTTCAAGGAGTCAGATTGTGAGAAGAAAAATATGCAAAACTACCCAAACTGGGCTGAAAATAAACTGAAATAATAAGAAGCACAATAGATTTGGTACAAAATCTTATTTAACAATATATGCAGCTATAAATGCAGTTGTTTTGTGTCTATTTTTTTGTGACCTTTCACATCAGGGACTTGTTCCTTCATCCATCCCTGACAAACAGGTTGCCGAATAAACACCTTTGCTTGACAAGAAAAAAATGTTTTGCTGTAGTTTTTGCTGTTGTTTTTACTTTTCTGTGGTCCAAGCATCATTTATACTTGCATGGCGGGAGAACGTGTTAAATGATCTGGTTAACGCCGTAACATGATGAAACGTTATCCTGCTGTTTCTTTCCTGAGTCGCGCATTTATAACAGTAGGGGAAACGTTTGTTTTAAAATGTGTTGGCTGGAGATATTCTTTCAGCGCAAGGCCATCATCTGTGTGTGCATAAAAGTCTGCCCAGTGTCTGAAAGAAAAGAAGGTTCACAACCGTTTCTATGAACAGCTTTGAGAGGCTGCTTGGAGTTTTCTAAATCTGCTGATAGCAGGACGCCTTATCAAATCAGCTCTAATATGATGTTTGTTCCTTTTCTTGGGCTTTTGTTTGTGTTGTATGATTCTGACACTACAAAAATTGGCTTTAAAAACAAGGAAAAAAATAGCCAATGGATAAAAAAAAATGCCTTAGCAAAAATGAAAGAATAGTGAAAAAAATTTAAGTGAGAATTATTATCTCACCTTTAAAAAAGAAGCATATGTGTCCTTATGTTTTACTTATTTCAGTTTTCGCACTGCTCATTTAGTATTAAAAAGGATTGTTTTTGAGCATAGAAATACATGTTTTTTCCCACTGAAGAACAAAGCAATGTCAAAATTCAGCCAACTGGGTGTTTGTGTGTTTCCACATGCCAGCATGATTGGGATTTGTCTTGTGCGTGTTGTACAGAGCTGTAATGATGTCATCTCCACACATCTGGGTTTTAAAAAAGTGGTCAAACAGTGAGAGTCTATGGAGTGAGAGAAACCCAGAGTCAGCTGTCATCATGATAAATGAGAGATGTATTTCCTTCTGAACGGCTCAAAATCGCAGTGGCTCACTGATTTAGATGATCAGGTTGAAACAAACTCTTTCTACACTTCATTAAGAAGCATATAGTTCTGAGATTGAGCGAGACTTTATCATGTTGCAGGATCAGTGCTGACATGTCGAGATGTGGCATTTAAACTGGCAAATAAATTTACAGTAACGCTGGAGGGACGCATCTGATGCAGTGGATTTGTTTCAGAATTAGTTTAAAGACATTTTTTGCTTCAAAGAAAGGACTGAAGACAGAAACATTGAGTGTTATATGATTCAAAAAACATGCTTGTACACTGTGCAGTACTCCATATGCATGCTATCATTACCTCTGCAGAGTAGGTTATCCCTTTGTTTGTTTGCCTGTCTGTCTGTTGGTTTGTTAGTAACTTTATTAAAAAAACACACTAGACAGATTTGTATGATTGGTTTTCTGGGAATAGGTCTTTGTAGATCTTATAATCCATTAAATTCTGGGAGTAATGCAGCTCATCATCTAGATCCAGGAATTTCTTAGAAGCTGTTCTTTCTCATTGCAAAATAGGGTCATTTTTGGTATATATGTGTATAGTGTTTGTTAAAAAAAATATATATATATTAGAAGTAAATATGGATCCTGCCACAATTCTGGAAATGCAGGTACATCTCAGGAAATTAGAATATTATGAAAAAGTTTAATATTCTTCATCAGTCATTTCAGAATGTGAAAGCCATATATCATATAGATTCATTACACATAGAGTCAAACATTT
>JBAMIG010000017.1:10649539-10660728 GCA_037177335.1 Kiunga ballochi | reverse complement strand
ACTCAATACTTGGTTGGGCCTCCTTTTGCATGAAGTACTGCATCAATGCGGCATGGCTTTTTCATAATATTCTATTTCCTGAGATGTAGCCTACCTGTAATTATCAAGAACAGGGTTTTTTTTTTTTTTTTTACATTTTCATTAAACTATGAACAAAAACTAAGAAATAAACAAGCAAGTTGCTGTGGGTTCATTGTAAAAACATCTGCATGTGCATATAAAATAAATGAAAAACTAACAAAGGGTGGAAATCACACTAAGGGTGAAAATGAGCTGCTTGGCTGAGTTCTAAGTCTTCCTCCTCCTTTCTTCCTCCTGTGTCATGAAGTTACTTTACGTTCACTTATAACCCCATGCCTCAGACCCTTTGAGAACAGTGAGCTGCTGTAAGATTTTAAAGATTTAATAATGCAGAAAAATGCTGCAAACTACAACAGCCTGAAGCTTCACTCAAAAGCACCGCCTCCAGGTTCTGACTGGACTGTTGCCCGGTTGGCTCTTCAAGGGAAATATGCTACAAGATCCTCCTGAGAAGCAGCAATTTATGAAAAGCTTGTCTTTGTTTGGAGAATCACTAAAATGAACATGTTGTGTAAAAGCAGTGAAGAATTGTGCTTTTGGGACTTCTCGCTCTGTCTTAGTTTGCAGTTTTACATGATAAAATCTGCAGAATGACACAGAGTAGCATCCTGGCTCCTTCCCGTTACACATTCATATCAATATCAAAATTGTTTTATTGCTTATAATTATTATAATTATTACAAAGAATAAACTGTTTCAAGGCTTCTTCTTCTTCACTTTTAACAAATTACAGCAAACAGGGTGATGATGCATTCATACAAACACTGTGTTAAACTTCTTTCACATAATAAAAAGAAAAATTGACAATGAGAGTTTATGATGACATTAAAATGAATCATCTACTACATATTGAGCCATCACAAGTAGCAGCCATATTAAATTTCTCTACGATGAATTTTTACACAAACTATTTATATATCTGCAGTGGAGGAGAAAAGTTGACCAGGAGAAGGATTGAACATAACATGGGTTCTTCAGGTAGACTGAAAAACAAGACCAATCCACAAATAAGTCACAATACGGATGGAAATAAACTGAGATTTACTTACAGTCTGACTTGCTTCCATATGCACTCAGCATTACTTGTTGCATTTTCTGACCTTTAAATGATCTGTATCACAAAGAAAAACTGATTTATTTAGAGAGAAATAGATGCATGCACAGCAAGAAACCTGTAGAGTGGTAGATAACATGCAGTTAAACGCGCTTCCCATTTATCAGCTCCTAAAAAGCTGACTAAAGCTTGCAGATACACTTTTATAGGAAAGAGGAATGAAAGGAGCACCCTTCCTCCAAATTCTTCAGCCATTTCCTGAGAGACTGTTGTAGCTGGGCTGTAAATCTAATTAGATTCCTGATGGCGAAGCCTCAGTTGAGAGAGTCAGGAGTTGGTTTTCATTTAAAGCAAATCCACTAAGACATATGCACACATAAAATCACATAAGCATAAAAGAGCTGTGAGGCATGCATACTGATAAACTCACACTTTCATTAGTCCTTAAGTCTGGGGCTTAAAGCAAGAACTCGCGAAACAGGAAAGTAAGTCACATTTTAGAGGGTCGATTTTTGCCTTCTTTTTTTGTTTTGTCACCTGAAATAAGTGTTGCAAAAACAAAACAGGTGTAAGATTTCTGCGCTGACCTTTGACACTCCATGCAGGCGTTGCTATCAATCTTTCGGGAGTTTGTGTGATAAATTATGTTTCGGACAGATCTCTCTCATGTCTTTATGAATAGTGTTGTGCAATTTGAACTTGGCAACGCAGACAGTAATCAATATGCCCTCAGGTATATTTACAACTCAAAGAAAAAAACATGTGCATTGTTTGGATAAGGTCTTCACAAAAAGGGGAAATGAGGAAGAATGTCTTCATTTAATGGTTGTCTGAATGCAAAGACATGATGTAAATAACTCGAAGTAAAAGAAGATTCTTTGATTGCAGACCTAACATATAAGCACAAACGTGTGTGGTGAGTAATATAGGTTAAAATGTTTTGGATTTTTGGACCCTTCTCAAATGACAAAATGATTGATGCCATCAAATGTTCTCAATCATTTGGAGTAAAGTTCTGCTCTGTGAGTGGAGAGGAAATCCCTCCTCCCTCCCTGCTTCACGCCTCACTATAAATTACTGGACGGGTGTCCTCTCTTGTCTCCTCATCTCTATTCCCTGCAGGAACCCTCATCGCTGCACTCTGAAGGATTGTCTCCTCTCTGTCTTTCCACACACCCTCTGTAATTCCTGTAATAGGCCAGTTAGTGTGTGTGCCAAGTTGCAGAGTTCACTTACCATTTCACACATGTTCAACACATTTGCAAAGTGGTGGCTGCGCTGGAGCTTTGCCTTTCCTACACAAACAGAATTCAGGGTGAACAATCTGCACTCTCAATGATTTTTTTTTCTTTTACTAAATTAGTAACTGAATTTTTACCTTACATGTTTAATTCAACAAAGCTTAATAGCGCTTCCTAAATGTATTGTGAAATTCTGCATGATTAGTAGATTTTATCATGCTGGAAAATGCCTGATCAGAAGCAACTAGAAGACATTGGGTTTGAAAATAAACACACTTAGTTCTTTACAAAATGCATTCAATGATTTTTAGAAAAGTTCCTCATGTATTTTATTAAACACAGAGGTGTTTAATGTCTCTGTAGTCAGTCATAAATTCATTTGGGTGCAGATGCTATTTGTAGTGCATGCAGAGGTGAGCTGTGTGCACTGGGCCTATGAAGCCGTTTCCACTGCAGAATAGTATCTATTTTTAATGCAGTTCCACATGAGTAACGTGGCATTGCAGCCACCCAGTGTTGGTTTTCAGTCTCACTCAGTTCAATCTGACATTTTTGCAGATTCTCTGAATCCTTTAACCCTAAAATGACCAAGCTGGAATGAACGTTTTGGAAAAATAATTAATTGCTATTTTATAATGTTTTTAAAAGCCCTAATTTTATTTTTAGAACTATGACCTTTAGTCATTTTTTATTTTCATTTTACTTTTTATTAAACTGATTTTTTTGCATTCAAAGTTTTAAGAAAGAGGAGACAACACTGAATACAGTTATTCACGTATTTTTTATTCTGGAAACAAACGTAGCTTTGAATGAATAGATTTTAAACCTGTATTTATTCTAAGTTATTATCTGTGTAGCTAAGTTAATAATATCACTGGCTGCAGTTGTCACGGTTTTGACCAGAGACAATACAAAGCTCCACTGTGCATTTCTAACAGTGTGATGGGAAAGAGTCTATTTCAATCCAAAGTCAGTGTTATCCATAGATTCTATGTGATTTCAGCATTTGGCCATGTTGTGTCATGTTACATCCAGTAAAAAAAAAAAACCTAGTTAGTAAATAGGAAACCCAGAATGTGTTTTTCAAGAGCATTGTGATTTTTTAAAATGTTTTTTCGATGTATCTACATTTTCTTAAAATCCATCCATCCATTTTCTACCGCCTACCCTAACGAGCTGTCAACGGGCGAGAGGACAGGTCGCCAGTCCATCGCAGGGCTATTTTCTTAAAATGGAAAATACAATTAACCATAACAATGAATAATTTGTATACATTTTATTGATATAAAACAACTTGTAAATCATCCAAGCCCCATGCTTTTGGAAAATATTAGTTTCATTTCATAGTCCTTTTTGGGCTTGCCTTTTTTAAACATTTATCCTAAGAATCAGAAACTGGAACAACAAAGACATTTTCATGATGCATACATCTCATTCTAACTTAAGTGAGTTCAAATTTACACACCTTACATATGCATAAAAATGCATATGTATGGAATTGCATATATAGCCTAAATGTAATTGCTGTAATTAATTAAAATGAAAAAAACTTTAAAATGTATTCCTTAAACATGCATCTTGTCTTCTATCAGTTCTGGCAGTTTAATTTTTTATGTGTTAGATCACTACATTTTAAATGCATCTGTGGATAATGCACATAACTATTTAAAAAATGCCATATAGTTGTATTACCATATTCAGTGACTAATGATTGTATATGGTAAATACCATGTTAATGTGATGTCATTCTTCACACCCTATGCAGTATACTGAATTGAACTATTAATGTGTGCCTCAAACCACAGGCAGCATTGTGATTATGCTGCAGCACTTTATTCACCTCCAGAGCTTAAAAATACATGAAGACTGTTACGTTTTTATCAACTAATTGCAGGTGTCTCAACATTTTATACCAATATTGCCTAAAAATACAGAGAGTCAGGATTAATTTGTGCCTCAACTGTGCTGGTTCCACCCACAGTAAGGTGGACTGGAAACTCTAAATGGCCTGGAGATATGAGTAAGCATCTGCACTGTAAGAGAGAAAGCCAGTAATGACTTTCCGCCTTCTTGCTATGCATGCTGAGACAGTTTGAACCCCCCCACTGACCCTGAAAAGAAATTAGTGGGTGGAGAAAAGAAATAACTGGAATCAAAGAACTTTCTTTTGCTTGACTTCCTTCGATTCTCTTGTTGCTTATAATCATTATCAAGACTGATGTTCATGCTTTGCTTGTGTTTTCTTAAATTTTCAATTATGCATAAGCTACGACAAAAAAGCTTTAATAACATGAATGCATAAAAACCTCCAGTGGCACAGCTTCAACTTTTTATTGAGACTGTCTTCTATTAAATCTTTGTCCTGGGCTTTCCTGCATTTTAGGTACAGATTAGATTTGACAAGGACAGACTGTGTAGCTGAGATAATTGTGCTGAGCGTGCCCTTGTTCTTCTGTCTGCCTTGATATTTGTAAGTCAATTAACTAGATTAGAAACCATAATCAATACAGCCACCCTATGCAACCCTACAACAGTCTGCACTACAAAAGCAAAAGCATGTCTGTCACATGTTGATCAATGCTTCTCATTTGTCTCTTCCTCTTAGTGCTTCTGCATATCATCAGCGTAGTGCAAATCAACATTAGCAGCTTTATTTTTAAAAGTATTCTTATATATATTCCACTGCATCATCTTGGTAATCATTGATTTTTTTAAGAATCTTCATGAATAAACAAAGAAAGAATCGTTTCAAACTGCATTTTGAGTCTCAACAGGCTTTTCACTCGCATTGTGTGTGACAATTATTTTATGTTTATGCTGAAATCTAAGCAATGCATCTGTTGATCCTTTAAATGTAGATTGCATGTAAAAAGAAAAAAAAGCAATACACAACTCTCACTGCCCCATTTTAAAAGGCACAGTCTTTACCTCGTTGCCCCATGGATAATTTTTCATGAGGATGGAGTGAAAGGATGACAGCATCATGGTGAGATCATGTCGTTTACCCATTTTCTTAATGCTTCTGTGTCACATGTACAAGGACACAACACACACACAAAACTAATAACTGTGTTGTATTCTTTCAATTTCAATTCATTTTAGGGAAAGAAATGTCACATTTTTATAGCTGCTTTAGTTAAGTGCATTTTGAGTCAATTTAGTGACCTTTACTTTTCTGGCAAATTTCATAGAAAACACATCTGTTACAGCTGTCGACAATGGTTATCAAACTCATTTGCAGGCTCAATATTTTCAGGTCCTCTTGCTTTTAGTGCTGTCTTTGCAGATAATGAAATAATAACAGGCTGCATAAGAGCAATATGAGATTGTACTTGACTTGGTTGAAGCATGTGGCACGTATTATTTAGCGCTGAGCTCTGATGCTTATGTTTCTGCATTTGCGCCCAAAATGCAAGGTGAGTTTAATTCAGGAGTTATTTCAGTGCGCGTGGCACTGCCCTGGACTAAATGTAAATCCTGTCATCTGCAGAGTAGCCTACACCTCAGCTGAAGACACTTGCTTTTCTTCACGAGCCCGATTCATAGAGAAAGTGAGATCTCGCCATACGCGCTGCTGTGGGATCAGTGTGCCAGTACGACGTTCAAACAAAGACTACAGATCCGGTCTGTCCAAAGCAAGCAAGCCTGAGGACACAGGAGACAAATGTGGAACTTGTGGCATTCCGAGGATCGTGTTTTTTCTTTGCTTTTGTTTTTGTTTTTTTTGCTGAAGTGAGGAACAGTTTGGTGCAGGGGGACCCGGAGGATACTGCTGAATGATTTTGCACAAAGAAGCGCGTCCGGTTGGATTTAAGCTGCAGTCCACTTCCCACCAACTGCATTGCTACCACTGGAAGATAGAGTGTATGTATCATGAAACTACGCGCCGGCAGTTTTCCTCCTGAACTCTTTGGAAACAGACAGACTTGTATCCACAAGTGGGTTTCTTTCTGTCTTTCAGCTGCAGATTATATCATGTCTTCAAACATGTTCAGTGAGACAATGTGGTGCGCAACTGGAGCAAATGTTGCCCCGTAGAAGTGAAATAAGAGAGCAGGACAGGGACTTTCAGAGGATGCCTGCTGGCCGGTGAAAGGCGTCTCCGATGAGGAGCTTGTCGCTGTCCGACGCGCGACTGGTGCTGAAATTTGGATGATGCCAGGCCAGCGACTGCAGGGCTGCCGCTCCCTGCATTTGAACGAAGACAACGGCCGATTCGTGCTTCTCGCCATCCTCATCTTGCTCTACCTTCTGTGCGGCGCTGCGGTCTTCTCGGTTATCGAGAGGCCCTCAGAGGTACAGGCTCACGGCCGCTGGAATGGGACACTCCTCAACTTCAGTGAGACCTTCAATATCAGCCTGCAGGACCTCAGCTCTTTCCTGCGGGAGTATGAGGCTGCCATTGCCGCCGGAATCAGGGCTGATGCTCTGAGACCAAGATGGGATTTTACTGGGGCTTTTTATTTTGTTGGAACTGTGGTGTCGACTATAGGTGGGTGATTTCTGCAGCATTTATTGAATTTGGTTGATATGTTTTCCAAATATATTTGGGAAGACATTCAAATGATTTGCTCAAATAAAACAAAATGATACCATAATTAACACAAACTGTGAGCACAATCTAACGTGAATCCAATTTGATCCCATATGTTGTGATAAATGGTTAACTAATCATATTACTTTCAGTCTAGATGTCAAAAGGAGTGGAGTGACCTCCCTGTGGAGCACTTTCTTTCCATTGGCTCACAAACAGAATAACAGATACATTTTGGCTGTGAGGGGCTGTGGAAATGGGGCGACATCTGACTTGTTTGCCATTTGGAACAGGACTCATCTCTGGTTATAGGACAGCACCCGTGGGTGCAACCTCTTTTTGTTTTTGCCATATTTCCCTTCAAACCAGCAGGAATGTCAATTAGAAGCCCCTTCTGCTCACCCCCCATTTAACATTTACTCTTGCAATAGGTCAGAAAAGAGCAAGTGTCCCTCTCAGGGTTACCCCAGGGCCAATGTGTGGTGTTCCGCATGCCTGATAACTCCAGCACCCACTTTGGCCCACACCCACCAAATAAACATAGAAGATGCAGCTTTCTATGAGTAAGTGAGTGTGAATGGATGAATGAGCTGCTGATAACACTCCAGGTAATAATCTGAGCTGACAGAAGCATTTTCTCTGACCTTGCCCTCCACTCAAAAAGACAACCACATATTAATAATGTGATACCTCTGGCACTACTTCTAATTGAAAACTGCTGTGAGGCAGGTGATGATAAAAAATGATGGCTTTGTATGAGTCCCCATGAGAACAGAATCTTTACAAGCAGGAAAAACCTGTCACAGCTTTATTTACCGTTAGACCCATCAGGAGAGCTTTATTGTTCTTTGCATCTTCCCCTGTTAGATACACAAATGCACTTATATGGAGCACGGTACACTTAGTCATAGGGGAGGAACCACAACAGCTGTGTTTGCTTACATGTCTGTGACAGGTTGACATTTTCCCTACTCCAGTTGTCATGCAGCATCACTGTCTTGCATGTCAGGTGGATCATATTAACTGACTCAGCTGCCTGGATAAAAATAGAAAGGAAAATGGTAATGTTGAAACCCAACATCTTTCCAGTATTTGTCTCTTTTATAAACTTGCAAGCAGATTTCTGTCTGGGGCATTCATCTTGCTTTGATCTCCTCCACTCCCCCAGTCCTCTGGCTTGTGTGCCACTTCTTCTGCATGCTTGTGAGCTGCTGATATAAAAAGGGATTTGGGGGCCTCCCCACACCACACTTTATCAGAGCGGCATCCCCCTGTGCACTCTAGATGCTCCTCCCAAACACTTCTCGTCTAACTCTACCGAGGCAGAGGCTTCAAATCTGCTCTTTCCTCCCCTTGATGTATCTCCGCTGCATCGCTTTGAAGAGTGATCGCACAGCCTTGACCACGTGAGGGGCTTGTTTACCGGGGAGGGCTTGGATGAAATCACTGCCCATTAATGTTGCAAAGGATATGTTCTCTTATAATTTCAGAAAATGCTGAAAGAAATGCAGTGCACGTTACACATTTCCTCTTCAGCAGTGGCTAAACAGCCACATCAGAGAGAGCTATTTTATGAGGGTTTTTTTGTTCTTGGCAGGTTAAAACAACCCGTTTCTCTTGAGCTTTTGATGGCATTACACATCTTCCTCATTTAAATCTCTGAAATATGGACACAACTTCAGTTTTTAGGTCATGTGTGGACTTCTCATTCAAGTGGGCTGAACAGCTGACACAGAAAGTTCTCTCTTGCTTTTGGAAATGTCAGCCGGCACGAACAACTTCAGCAAGCTGCGCCACAGTGTTCAATCATAGCATACAATCATTTTCAGCCCAGTGTCGCTGAAGTCTTAAGCCTGAAGCAAAAAAAATAATAATACAGTATTCAAGGGACTTCAATGTTCTCCATCTGTTGGTTGGGATGATCATTTTCCCACAGGGTTGGAAATGTCTGGGGTAATCCTAAGGTCTTTCCTTCTAGAGCCACCTGCAGCTCTACATTTATAGTACAAAGTGAAGTATGAAAACAAGGAAGATAGAAGCATTATGTAATTTGTTCCTTAAGTGAACAACAAAATTGGTGTTATTCCCGTTTGGCGGGTGCACTGCTATTAGTGCTGATAAGCACATTGTAGTATAACAACAGGCGAAGCTTAAATGAAGATAAATCTACATTTTTATGTGAAAAAGGTAAACAGAATAGATTTATGCAAAGAAAACTTGCGCATTCACTGCCAATTGGCCATGCTTACAAAAATACCAGCTGATTATTTAGGGAATTGCAATGCGGGGAAAACTATCATCTTTTAACAGCTGCTCGTAAATGAGTTCATTACTTATAGAATCCATCTATAAGTAAATCCATGTTTTCTGGAAAGAGAAAACCTTCAGCGTACTTTGTTTCTCTTTCAAAGTAAAAATTTACACAGTAATTCTGCTGTTGCTGCTTGTACAGGATGCTGATTGTGTCTGAGACACAAACAAACAGCTTTAGGATGGAGATCCAAATCTCCCAAATGTGCACAGAGTAGCTTGAAATTATGAGCTGGAGAAAAATGCATGTTTGTGCATATGGCTTCATCCCAAAACAAAAGCTGTGCTGCAATGATGCAGAACGCAACAGTACACAAATAAGTTGTAAAGTGTGTATCCGACAAACCGTACAGGACTAATATTGAGCACACATTTTGTTTTTTATTGTTCATTTGCGTTGCTGTGCTTCGCAGTTTTTTTTAGTCGTCATTAAATCATCAAAGTCTTTGTTTTGTTGCATTGCCCGACATTTTTAACGCAGGCTTCACTATTTTCTTTCTCAATAAAGAGTCTTCTCTATAAACACAGATTCTATCAATACGAAATCTATTTATAACCCACAAGGCTGACTGGCAGCTGACAACTGCCTATTAGGTAACTCTCTAGTCGGAGGGCACGTGTGGGAGATTGCGAGTCAAATCAATGACATTTCAGAGATATGTTTAGTCAGTTTTGAAGTCCTGTTGGAGGAACATGTCCAAGAGTCAAATAATGGCTTTGAACTTGTTCAGACAGAGTGGACAAAGCCGGTTAGGGAAGTTAGTTGTTTGTCAGTTTGGTTCATTGTGGTTTGCACTGTTTATTCCTTGGGATGGACTGTGTCCTGTCTCTTCTTGCCCCAGGCTGCTACTGCAGCTTCTAGCTCACTTGCTGCCATCCCACTCAGAGACCACAAAGGCAGACAATGCAAGGAGAAACAGTTTAACAAACAGTATGCAACATACCCATATGCAGCTTTGCTTTGAATAGTCTGTTTGAACATCAAGGCATCCTGCAACATGCAGATGTGGAGAAATGATGATGATGATCACTTATATGTAAGATCATCAATCATTTTCATTTAGATGTAATCCCTAAAACAGCTTAGCTTGGTAGCATATAGATCCTAAAAGAGCAAAAGTAATCCTAAAATCTTTCCAGCAATGAATTATATCAACACATTGACCCAAGTAACTATGTTTTGTAGGAGGTTTGTTATACTTTAAACAGAGGGGTTTATCTCAGTAACATCATTTTGCTCCCACACCACCCATAGACATAATCTAAGCATATTTCCTCCCAGTCTCTGCTCGTTTCTGACCTGCCTCTGTCTTGCTGCTCCAGCCTCCTCTCCACAGGCGCTGTACTTTACAGAAGAATATTAAAAAGTAGGAGAGACCAATTTCCTTCTAAAAAATCCTTTCCTAAATCCTTTCCTGCATAAGCAATTTATGGTACAATTATTGTATAATCATATATTCTGCACCGCAGTTTAGAGCTTAGAGCATTTTTAGATAGTAATATTTATCATTGAATGAACTTTATCACAGATGAGCCCACTCTAGCAGTTCAGCACTGCACTTATTAGACTTTCAGGATAACTGCTATTATATCAATCGTTGTTATTTGTAATGATAATATTCCAGCAATATCACAGCCAGCTTCAACATTCTCCATACCATTATTTGACTTTGTCACCTCCACCAAGTGTATTCATGTATTTGGCAGCATTGGTCTGTCTGTCGGTCTGTCTGTCGGTCTGTCTGTCTGTCTGTCTGTCTGTCTGTCCACTAGCAACATGATTCAAAAAGTTATGGAAGAATTGTGATTGCACTGTCAGGAAATCTGAGAAATGTAATAAGGAAATAAGGGGTTGATATTCATACACTATATATATATATATATATATAAAGAGAGGGATAGATAGATAGATAGATAGATAGATAGATAGATAGATAGATAGATAGATAGATAGATAGATAGATAGATA
>JBAMIG010000017.1:10626740-10646777 GCA_037177335.1 Kiunga ballochi | reverse complement strand
TAGATAGATAGATAGATAGATAGATAGATAGATAGATAGATAGATAGATAGATAGATAGATAGATAGATAGATAAATCGATCCTTTATTGGAGCAAGCGGTGCAAATAATAGATGGATGAATCCCTAAGTGCATTTTGGAAGTGTTCCCGTTCACCATCAACTGTGTCCTCTTTTGTGCTTCTGAGGAGTTAGAGGACACAATCGCTCTTCCTCAGTAGATATTTTATAACCCACAGTTTTAAAACTGCTGGTTTTGCACCTACGTCTCGTTGACTCTCTCGTGGGGTCTACAACTATTACATGCCTGTCTGACCAGGACCCATGTGCCTAAGGGAGAACTGTTAACCACATGTATTCCCTGTGCTGCGTTTTGTAATTCACATGCTGACAATGTCACCTCAATCTGGCAGATCGTATTTTTGGCATTAAGCATGAATAGTCACTTTTGCACATTCCTGACAGCAGGATGTGTTTGCTTTGATGTAGTGTTCTTATTCAGATTAACCACTCAGTGCTGCCTCTCTGGGACAAAACCATCTGTGTTGGAGTTACTGTCAGTGTACATGCTATGGGGAGGTGGGTAGGATGGGTTTGCAATCTGTGACAGCAAGCTTGTAGCAGCACAGCAATGTTTCAGACTCGTTGCTGTCTGTTTCTCTCTGCAGCATTGTTGCTAGACTGTTCCAGACGCTGCTGAATGCAAACAAGCATCTATCTTTATCTAAACGTAACTTCCATTGTCCACACATTCACTTTCATTCATCCTTTCTTTTTGATTTTACCTCATGTGTTTCTGTGGGGCAGATTTGCCAGTGTTTTGCATAAATAAAAGGTGAACATACAGTCCAATATGAGGATCACATTACAGGATATTTACATCAGCTGCAGCCCAACTGCTCAGTAAGACCTGCTTCCCTCTCCTCTCTTTAGACCTCCTGGGCTGCTTTGTGAAATCACAGTCTCAGAGGAAATGTCACAGATAAAAATGGAAAACAGAGGACCTTCAATCACATGAAAGGTCCTCGTGGTCTATTTTGAGAGTTTACCCCTCAGAAATAAACACGTGTCCATAAGCCTAGCTGACCAATTCTAACTAGATTATTCAAGTTATCATTCACCTCAAATTTGATCTCAACCAAGCTTTCACATTTTTAGATTAGGAAACTCATCGTGCGGTATCTTTAAAAAAAACCATGGAAAACAGAGGTAGTTCCCTAAACTATCCAAAAAGTATCAACAAACCATGAAAACTGGGGAGAAAAATCAAGTGAGATGTGACGCTAAAGGTGATTCATCTACTATCAAAGTTTATTTCTAAACACTTTTTTACGCCACAGGCGACACAGAGTGCTTTACATCATGAGATCAGTTCAATTAAAACACCCAAACAGACAACAAAGTATATATATATATATATATATATACACAGCCAAACCAGTACAAATCCACAGACAACACCTTTGCCAAGTGACAGACAGCCACCATCTTTGAGGTACATTTCTGGAGCTTATTTCTGAGCTTCATTTGCTGAGAACTCAGTTGCTGAGCTGAGAGATTTTGAAGTGTAACAGTTGTGTTTTGAGCGGGGCAAATCACAGCCTGACATGCTTACAGCTACAGAGTTGCTGTGCTGAGGTTGTATAAACTGGATTTAGTTGACAAAGCAATTCTTGAAACAGCCATTTAATTTTTTAACAAATACCACCAACATATAATGTAAACATGCATCAGTTTATAGTTTGTTTAACTTTGCATCCTTAGAATAACTAAAATTGTATAAAAAGAGAACAAAAACATTAAAAATAGAAATAATACAAGCATGTCTTTTTATCTCATTCCTGTTTAGTCTAGTCTCCTCCTTTCCCAGATACTTCCTGGTGTCATGTGGAAGTTCCCTTTTATGTGTATGTCCTCCATGTGCTCCATACAGTACATACACTCCAGAGGGTCATAAATCTGCCCTGACCTGCCAAGGCGTTTACGCACCTCCGTATAGTAACTCACGGGCCCAACTCATCATGACCAAGTGATGATATCAAGGTTATTTCAGAGGATGCAACATTTTCAGTACTTCCTCTATTTCAAGCCGATAAGTATTCAACTGATTCAGCTTTTTACACTGACAAGGCAAAGAGAAAATCAACCCAGAAATGTTTTCTATCAGGTTTAACTGTGAAAGACACCATATAAGTTTCATTTTGTGATTAATGTTTTGATCATTTTAAAATGTTTCCGACAGCCTCAGTGGCAAACGGCTGAAGTCAATGCTAGCTGCAGCTAGGAAAGTGAAGACAGAGGAGTCAGTCCAAGGAAACTTTGTTGTGGCTTGCAACCATAATCAGTTAAAAATAAAGGCACACGTGCAGAGGTAATAAGTTTACAGGTAACAAAAACCCTTCATAGCAAACCGTCTCTGCATCATTATCGATTCTAAAAGGCTAAAAGTATATTATTCATGCTGATTTGCTTGCATAACAGCCGCTACACACACTGTAAGAGGGCAACTTTATGTATTTAAGTGCTAATAAAACACTGGGACATTGTTTCAGGTAAATCTCCTGGACCAGCCATCAAATTTTACATAAATCCAAACCCTCAAGCATAAGCGCTTTAACCAGGCAGACCTGATGACAGAGTAACTTGTGGGAGAGTTTGAGAGAAATGAATCCAGAGCGTGTCCTTGAAACTGTGTGACAGCTCATCATTACTGTTAGATTTTTAAAAAATCCATCTCTGGAGCTCACACAGCTAAATTCATGCATAGCTAATACACACCTGCTTTTATAATATAATCCCTTTGTTTAAGATTCTTCTTCATGAGGAGAAAACTATCCTTTCAAAAAAACCTTTTGAGCTTCTAAATCTTTGTTAAATTTCCCCAAAACACACATAACTCATCAACCTTCTGCTAATAAGACACACAGATTTAGATTATTATGTTTTGGCTTTTATATGTAAATACAATTATCACCAGGATTACATGTCGCTGCATGCTTTTTTTTCATCCAAGTGTGCACAAATGATCCAGCCACCTAGAGGCTGGAACAAAACGGCCATATTTAGTTTATAGGAAGGAGTGCATGATCTAATTAGGAGCAGCAGAGCATTTCTTCATCATTTTTCTCAGGCAGCTGTCTGTGGTTTTTCTGTGCTCCGAGATCATCATTGCAGCTGTCAGTAATGTAGCATTTGCTGACAGGAATCCAGTCTTCATTCAGCCTTAAATTTCATGGACCTGTGCTTTCACTTTTCTCATCCCTGAAACTCAGGTATTGATTTCCCATTGGCATTTGATTATTTTCATGCGGTGGCTGAAAATTGAAGGCAGCTTTGGAAGGTGATGGTACTGTATAAAACCACATGTTCATATTAGCTATCACCTGAATCTGAAGGCTTATCCTGCTGATCTGAGGGCAAACGGGGTTCAAATGCTCAACCTGGACAGATGTGTTTACATTGCAGCATAAAATACAAGCGCTTTATTTAAACACAGAGAGAAATGCAGAGATAAAGCCTTTAGATCCATCATGCAGAAGCTGTTAATCTGATAAGAGAACGGCTCTTCAGTGATCCGATAGGACAAAATCTCCGTCACTGTTTGCATATGAACATGGAATGAAAGTTCATTTTATGTTTGCTTATGGAGCCTCTGGTTTCTCTGGACTTTTCAAATCCCGTTAGGATGAAAAACAAAGGAAGACAAAGGAATAAATGTTGGCACAGATCCAGAACCAACGCAGTGTTTTCCCTTTGTTTATTTCTTTTTTTTTACAAAAAATCAATATACACTACGGTGGAGTCATCAGTCCTCCTGGCTCTCATTGGTCTTTGGGATGAATTAACCACAGAGATATTGTTTTGGAAGAGTTTGATTCACTGGTTATAAAGTCAGAAAACAGGGTACAGGAGGGTGTAACCATGTTTGTCATTTTCACAGTGTGTGTATATTGTTACACTTCTATTTCATTAATCTCTTTTGATTGGGTTTTAATTTGTGTCACCCACATTCTTTGCGATTGAGTGCAATATTTCTTTGGCTTGCAGGCCATTTATCAACACATTGACAGGGAGAACAATAACCCCTAATGTGTGTGTAACTATGTGTGTGTGAGGTGAGTGAGAATTAAAACCTTCATTGATTTACCTCAAAATCCCATAAAAATACTTCTGTCTGTATTTGCCCAAGGTGGGTTTTTTTCCTCATTTTTCATGTATTTCCGCAGAAGCTGTTCAGGATGAAACACAAGTTGAAAAAAAAAACAAACAAAAAAAAAAAAAAACACTACAAACTAATTATATAACCTGCTGCAAGCCATTACCTTCTCTTTAAAACTGGCAGAGTGAGGTGAATATTTTGTTATGATGAAGTCTAATCTTGGCAGCCCTTCAGCAGATGGTGGGGTGAGGATGTCACAGGTCTGGCTATGTTGCTGCTTCCTTGGCCCGCTGTCCTTTCTGCAGATCCCCACCGAGCCATGCTCATGACTAATGATTTCCTGTTCGTCACATAAGCTGGTCATCGGAGGGACGGACATGCATGTTGCTCTCTGCTGTTGCTCTTATCAGGCCAATTTAAGACTGTTCCCACTGATGGGCACTGTGGGTTCGACTGGGAGCTTGTCTTTAAGCACATTAATTAGAGACATGGGGCAACAGGGTACTGAGATTGGATTTTTTGGTTTTGTTTGTGAAACACTCACGTGATGAATGGGTGTGTTTTCAAAGCTTCTGGGAGTTGCGTAAAAGGATTTTATATTTGATCATGTGCATCAGATGAAAGATATCAGATAAAGGGCTGTGAGCTTTTTTTGGTTATACAAAATATTCTTTGGTTGTCCCTAACAAATTATCTTTTATCAGTTATCATTTAAGATAGGACGTTACTGAATAATACTTAAATTATCTGTTATTTAGGTAATAACATAATACTTTTAATCCACCAAACTATCTGCTGGACATACGAAATATGTGAACTTTTACCCAACAAGTCACCTTTAGAAATATTGCCTGCACATTTCTAGAGGACATGTTGTCACTGCACAGGTACAACTATTTATGTCGTGTTTTGCTATAACCTGATATTTGCATTAAGCTATATTGCAGTGTGTATCTAGTTCTCTGATGTATTCAAATGCTAAAGAAAATCTTGGGAAACCATGTGATTTTTAGTTTTCAGTATTTGTGGACCAGCTCAGTAAATTAGAGCAGAAAATGAACTATAAAGATGCTCAAACAACTCATCAGTAAGTTACTCAGTGCAAACTAAGCTACGTCATCCAATTTTATGCAAACAGGAGGTTAAAAAGGCGGCTGATGGTTGATTGTAAAGAAACCAGGGAAGCTAATCTTATTTTGTTAAGGAAGATATAATAAGAGAAACAGACATTTCTGTCTTTTTTGAGAAAGATAACTCAGATCAGGCTGAGACTGACCTAAGCTCTAATACCAGCAGCCTGACAGAGCTCGTCATGTAAGTTGGGTTAGTTGTTAGAAACCAGATTCCAGTCTGTCCCCACCACCAGATAATAAACTAAAGCTTCTCGGGGGAGAAGCATTTCATCCCCTTACTGCCTTATAAAGCCCCAAAACAAGCAATTTACCTTCCAAAGAAACTATTTAACTTTTTCATCCAGATTATTATTCATTATCAGCAATAAGAATAACTTTTACTGTATTCATCTCCGTTTTGGAGCTTTGACTCTTTGGAGGATTTACAACAAAACCGTGGCTTCCAGAACGTGTAAGCTTGGCACTTGTGAAGAAGTTGTGGGGTCAAGAAACATGTTTCTGGCTCAACAGGGATTCACTTCTGAGGTAGATCAGGCACTAGAACCCACGTCCTCTATAAGCTGCCGCTAATGAGCAGATGTTTTACACAATACTTCAATCATTCATTAGACTGCCATTAGCTTTGATTTTGGCATGCATTGGACACAATTTCTGCAATATCATAACAATGAAACATCTCTTTTCAACCTGTTGATTTCTTTGCTGTTCGGTTGGGATATTAAGGACACTCTTGTGGAACCTCTGTCTAAGCTCATGGAGATTTAGCCGCAAGTTCATGAGCTTAACTTATCATTCACAATGTATGTTTCAAACTTCCTTTTGATCATTTGTTTTGTAACACAAACTATGCTTCCATTTTTCAACATAAGTAAATTTAGTCACGATGGAGTTAAATTCGTCAGAGGCAGAGATCAGTGTTTGCAGTTTTCTCATCCAGTTTAACTGAATGTGCCCAAAGAACTACTGCAGCAGAAAGACTCACAGGGTAACACCTGTGTGATGTAGTATTCACTATTAGGCTAGTCTAGCAGGTGTTAGCCTTCCAAAGGAATAAACTTCTGGCTGACCTGTGGATTTCCAGGTCAAAACTCCTACACATGCTAAACTCCTGAGCTGGTTTACATTAATCCTTCTAAATTTCCAATAATAGGCATGTCAGTCTAATTTGAGAAATGTTGCTCAGTTTTGTGTTTATTTGTAGGATTTTACACAACCGTTTAATTCTCTTCTAAGCTCATGTTAACACAGTGTTTATGTCAACCCTTTAATGGGATATTGACCATTATAATAATAATAATAATAATAAAAACAGAAAATACCTCCAGGTTCAGCCTTCGACCATGATGCATTTCCTTTTGTGAAAATGACTAAACCTGTCACACTTCTGTGATCACATCCATAATGGGAAACAACGTTCACTGCCTCATTGTGTCAATATACAAATTGCAATTGAAATGCATGTTTCATCATTTATTGCTAGAGGACATTTCCCTCCTGGAACTGCTGTGTGGCTGAACAATGGACCTCATAGCTTATTTTAATACAGCAGTTATCTCCTTTGTGTCGCTAATGCATCATATATATAATGCACTTTAAGTTTAGTAGTTCTCCAAGCAGAGCTTAATATTTTTAACTCTGACAATAAAGTTGTTTAAAGATCAATGGCTTAAAAAAGGTGATCAACCATAAAGCCGTTAATATGTTTATTTGAAATCTGTGCGATTTGTTTCCTGACCGTGCGACTTAATGAACCATTTGTAATTTACCACTGAAGTGTAATGAGAGCTGATTGCTTTCAATTGTTTTTACTGATAACTGCTGTGAGCGGGTGATGTACACCCCTCCCACACTGCTGACAAAAGCCAACTTAATGGCTGAATAGAATGCAGTCCAGTATTGATCTATAATCTAATCATTTCTTTCCAGTCTGATAAACCATCCAACCGCCTTTCTACTTCTTCTTCTCTTAAGACTGTCAAATTATAATTAATGGATACAAATGGTGCCATCTCCATGACTTTCCTCAGCTGAATGTGTAATTGTGTGTGTAGCCACTAGAGTATCACATCATTTTCCAGGTTACGCTGAGCACACTTTATTTAATGTTAATGAATAAATATTCTCCCAGGGTTCTGATTAAACAGGATTAACACACATGTGATTTTCTGATAAATAAAATGGCTCATGTTGGGTTTTTCAGCAAGGTCACAAGCTAGATTATCAGCCTTCGCACATCAGTTCTGGCCTTTATTCAAGAATTTTAAAGCGTGAGTGAAGTTTTATTTTTCAGCAGATAACAGCGCTTGCAAAGTCTTTGTTCCCTCTTATTGTTCTGTACCCTTTGATGCATCTTGAAACAGCCATAATGGCTCTGAAATGCAACACTGAATCAATGCCTGGTGCCTTTTCCTCTCCTAGGTAATTTACTTGGTAATGAGAGACGGTGCAGAAGGCTGTCTCTTTATGCACTGACATCATGTAATCTATTTTCTCAATGGTTCAGTTGGGTTAGAGAGTCTTGGACTAATTAATTAACAATGAAACACTGAGATATGAGTTTCTCTGAAGTACTTAATTTGGGTAATCACTGCTCCTCACCGCTCTGTAACCCAGCACTGCCTTCATATCCATTACTGAACGTTGTCGCTGCCATAAAAGAGGATATTTCAGTGTTTTGAGTGTCGCATAAAGCTCAGACGTTTGTCAGAGGTCATAATATTTAAGTACATGTGTGGACATCCAGGGGTTATATCCCCTCCTTGTCTATTTACCAATCTGTATCAATCAGTGTTGATCTAAATGACCAGACATGTCAACAGAAGACACGCTTGAGAGTGGTTTTCACTGCCACAGATAAGGTCAAAAAAGCCATTTTGGCTATCATAACGGAAGTATTGTCAAGATATTGATGCCATTTATTACCTGACAAGGATGGTTGTTAGAAAAGGGGAAACACTCTGCCCTAATGCTCTGAGGAGACAGAAATGGATGATGGAAAAATCTATTAACTTTGGCCTGGAAGTGAACTTGTTGATCTTTCTGCACGATTTTATTTGTTGACAAATAAACCATCTGCTATTCTGTTGACAAGGGCCATGTGTGTGTGTCTGCATGTGCGTTGCACGTTCCCACATAGGCGCTGAGATGGAAACGTTAGAGCTACATGCAATGTATGCGCTTGTATAAGAGCAAAGAATTTGCACATGAAAAACAAAGACATCAGAGGATTAGGAGTGCAGCAGCAACAGGTCTACTGCAGCATGACATTTCCATGATGCATACATATCAGCATATGAAATGTTCTGAGGAATATCCCATTTTTTTGTAGTGATCAAATTACTAATGCAATAAACATTGTGCAAATGGCTGCAGGGACATCTGTGTATTGATTTATTTAGCATTATGTTCTTTCTAGCATAGTACCGTGACTCCAGCAAAGACGAATGCCAGCCTGTGCGTTGGGTATAGAATAATCTGCAACAAGAAAACGTTTGTTGGGGGAGGTAATACATTGAGTCAAATGAAACAAATTCCTAATTTGTTTCTCCAATCTTAGAAGTGAAAGTTTACATGCACAGACCCTCATCAGCATATATTAACATCACTGCTGCACCTGAAGCTTCTCAACACTAAAGCTGCTCCTTCAGCATGTTGCAAAGACTAAAAGATTCACTCATAACCCATTCTACTGCTCAAACACTTTGGTAAATTTGAGATAACAGGTCAAAATTTATTTTCTGTGTAAACATATGTTGCACTTAATGAGGCCTCTTAACGATACACTCAATAACATCAGCTTATATTATTTAATTGGACCTCTATGTATAAAATACAGATGGTTATTCACCTTACTAGTGTTTGGAGCATTATTAAGTACAAATTGCTTTCAGTCAATTATGATTTAAAATTCCTTTTAAGAAGAAAACATTTATTTAGCTGTATGGTGGATGGATGTAATGATGGAGCAACATAAATAATGTTTGTTTTTCCAATACATTAAGACACTTTGGTTCCGGTGTAAAACTTCCATCCTTTGCTTTTAAATCATTGAGAAACTGGAAACTTCACCTAATCTGCTCCTTTCCATTACTCCTGCATGCAAAGAAGAAATGCTGCAAAGCATAATCCACCTCTCGTTTAAAATAGTTAATTAGGTTTGAGGTTGTTTTCACAAATTGCCTCCGCATCTCAAACTACGGACGTCATTTCTTTAGGAAACTGAACACATCCTGTTGGTGAGAGTGGGTTTTCATTGTCGGTTTTTGGACTAACTGTTTGATTTCTCTGTCATCTCTGCAGGATTTGGGATGACAACACCTGTGACAGTTGCAGGCAAGGTGTTTCTGATCTTTTACGGGCTTCTGGGTTGTGCAGCCACTATCCTCTTCTTTAACCTCTTCTTGGAGCGTATCATCACACTCCTAGCTGTGGCGATGAAGGCAGTGAGGGAAAGACGAATCAGGAACAGTGGCTTGCTCCCACCAGGCATTCGTCATGACTTTTCAGCTTATTCCCTCCCAGGATGGAAGCCCTCTGTGTACCATGTGATGCTGATCCTCGGCCTGTCAGCCATCACCATCTCCTGCTGTGCGTCAGCCATGTATACCCCCGTGGAGGGTTGGGGTTATTTAGACTCACTCTACTTCTGTTTTGTGACTTTCAGCACGATCGGCTTTGGGGACTTTGTCAGCAGCCAGAGCGCTGCTTATAAATACCAAAGCCTCTACAGGGTGGCCAACTTCTTCTTTATGCTGATGGGCGTGTGCTGCATCTATTCACTATTCAATGTTATTTCTATTGTCATTAAACAGGTGCTCAACTGGATGCTGGAGAAAATGAGCTGCTTGTTTTGTCAGCGCTGCAATAAAGCTAACGCCTTCCTGGGCAGACGCAACGCCATCCGTCCAGGCTCAAAAGGTCGCAAGGGTCGATTAGGCCAGCCATCTGATTCAGATGGACCTTGCGATAGTGACACTGAGGGACGGAGACTATCAGGGGAGATGATCTCAATGAAAGACCTAGCAGCTTCTAACAAGGTGTCACTGGCCCTCATGCAGAAGCAGCTATCTGAATCTGCTAATGGGTATCCCAGGACAGTCTGTGGCAGCTCACGCCATAATGGTTTTTCTGGGGGTGTTGGCGCGCTCGGTATTATGAACAACAGGCTGGCAGAGACAAGTAACTCCAGGTAGAGGATGCAGAGTATGGGAGCTCTTTCTTCTTATAAGCCACAACAAAACCATGAAATTGGATTGCCATGTTACTTGTTATGCATGATTCATGTGGTTTTTCAATAACTTTTATTGGAATTACAAACTTGTAACAATGGAGATTATTTTTAAAAGGATTTCAAAACGATGGCATGAAGACAGAGTTATCAAAGCATGGGATCCACCCATCAGTCGTTTCATTAACCTCAAGCCCAAAACAAGAACAAGCTGCTGCAAAGGAAAGAGTTTGCTGTGATCGCACAGCATATCAGACTTTTTATGACTGAAAGGTTGGGCTGTGAAGAAGCCGGGGGAAGCATTCAGCATAGTTTTTACTGTCTTGGGATTCTGCCAGTTTGTTTGAATGTACATACTGAATGCTGATAAAAACAAGTATAATCTCTAAGCGATATAGCACATACTGATCTATGCATTATACTGTACTTCTCATGCATTTTGCACCATTTATAAACCTTGACTTGGCAAATTCCATTTTCTTATGTCATCCTCAGGTGAGTTATTTGTTATCTTGGGCAACTTCTGAGCATGGCCATGATGTAGCGGATTGTTAGTGCAGGATGGTTTTTCTGGTGTCTCACTAAAAGGCAGCACAGAGTAATTTCCTCTCTCTTATATTGAACAAAAGAGTAAAGATGAAGAATGAAAATCCATTTCTAGTGAGAGAGGCACTGGCCTTCTTATCAGCTAAGTACATGTTTCAGTGGCCAAAGACATTGACTTGAAGGGAAAGCGCCGTTTCCTTTCTTCATTATTTAAGCCAACAGCTTTTGCTAGAGAAAAAAAAGGGTTCCCATGTTTTAATGAGTCACTGAGAGCAACATGTGGAGAATTATCTGTAAAAATAAGAAAAAAGGATGGCATTTATGTCTGCTGGGGCATAGGGAGGTGTATATGTATATGAAGGTAAATCAATACAGCAGGAAATAGTTTGTCAAAAGTTCTGTTACTGTGAACAATTGAACTCCGTTTAAACATACTATTATATATCCATACTTGTTTTGTACACCTTTGGTAAAGGAAGAAGAAATAAGTACCACATATAAACCTCAAATGTTTCATTTTTAAACTATTAATAAACTCAAGGGACAAGACAGCTGTCCTTAGGAGCTTTATAAGCACCTGCAGTGTGTCCAAAGACCAGGAAAAGTTTTCAGAAAACAGGGAGGTGAATTCAAATCAGCTTGACAGAGAAACCGATTCTGCAGAGTGCTGATGCAATGTTCTCTGCTGTTTGCAGCAGCAGTCAAGCAAATATGACCTTCATGGATGCATCGTCTGAAGTAAACTTTTCCCGCATCTTCAGCAAAAAAGAAAAAAGAAAAAAGTCAGCATTAAGAGTTTTGCTGTCTGTGTAAAAAAATGATTTAACTAGAACATTATGTCTGCAATGAATGAAAAGAGCACTTTTCTAACTGTGAAGCTGGCTCACACAGGACAAGTAAAAAGCAAGAAGACTGGGAAGAAATAATCATTAAAAGATTTTCAATTAATATGTATTACAAGCTATACATGCTATGACATCTGCACACATTTAGGTCGTTTTTCTTTTCTCCTTAAACTTTTGGTTTTATAATTAAAATTAAAATGCAATATTTCTAACATATTTAAGAAAGGTTTTTTTTTTCTTTTTTAACTTTGTGTTTATGAACAATCCCTTTCTGTTTCACAGTAACAGAAGTTTTGTCCAGGAAATATGTGCGGAGGTGCCAAAACCGTTGCAAGCCACTCACAGTTGCTTTACTAAGTCTAGTAAAGAACTCAGTCCATGATACTGTTAAGCAAAAAACCAAATCTTAAAGGATTTTCTCACAAATTGCACCAGTTTATTACCATGGGGATTTCCTTCATACATTTACTTGATCCTCTCAGCTAAGAAAATCCTTCTAAAGCATTGCAGAAGCTGATTTACCTTTAGGTTTTGGTTTAAGCGTGTAGCCGAGGTTTAAAAGGATTGAACGTTTCTGCAGAGGATGTGGTGATGCTCTGTCAGACCTGATGATCAATGTTCTTGTTGTTGGCAACTATTTCTCTGAGGCACGGGTGATTTAGAGCCACGTGAGGTTGTTTGATGTCGCGAACAGCACGGCAGAGGAGAAGACATTGATAGTTAAACTGTCCTGGTGACAGTGATGAAGGAGGAAATCCGAGGAGAAAAGAGTGTCTGAGCAGTAGCAGGAAGTTGAGGTGGGATTAATTCCTGCACAATGCAAATCAGTGGCTAAGGGTTCAACCACCGCAGCCATCCATCTTCAGCATCTAATGTCCCTTCAGCCCACACACATCTTATTCCCTGTCATTTCGCACTTACTGCAGTAACCCCCACCCTCTTTATTTTTCTTGCAAATCTCTGTTCTCCCTCACAGTCCTCACTCAGACACTGTGAATAACAGACATGCTATTCATGTGTATATATGTAAAGCATTGGAAAACCCTGAAAAGCCCTTTGCGATAAGGTGTGGCTGAACCTGGACCTATACTTGGTTGATTTCAGTGCATTCAATAGATCAGAATAATTTCCTTTACTCCTCAATCTCTCCAAGAGAAATAGAGAAAAATGACTCAGGTAGTTCCATTTTCGGGTTTGTCTTAGTTTTCCTGCATGCCATTAAGGTAAAGCCATAGCTGTAAATAAAACAGAGTACTCTTTAAAATCTATTTTTCTACATGTGGCTTTCAAATACCTTCACGTGGATCACTTAAGAAACCTCACTGTCTCTTGCACAGTCAGTCCGCAACTTGAAGAGATGCAAAATTCTACCTATGTACCCTATAAAAATGATGCATATACAAACACGACAAACCTTTTCCATAAAGTTAACAAAGACAATGAGATGTTTACAGTTGGACGCCATATCTATCACAACCCTCATAGTTTACAAGCAGCCTTCTTGGAGATCCCTCTGCAGGAAACAATTCTATATATTCCCAAAATGATCTGTTCATTCCTGAAACAGACCTGAGCAGACTTGCTCATGAGGAATGAACTAAGCATGTGCTGATGACACAAAGCCTGCAGCAGCATCAGAAAGGCTCACGGTTTGAATATGCTAGCTGCAGTGATGTTGCAAACAGAAGTATGTAACAAACCTAAGGATATGCGAGTAGCCGCATGAGCATGCGGCAGCAAATCACTTATTGGATTCAGTGGCGTTTGCCTGCTGTAAAATGTCTCCAAGGGCTGGGAGGAGGGGAGTTGCTGGCACTTCTCCACTCTTATCAATCCCTACAAGTGAACCCTCAGCTTCCCACTGAGGATTAAAGTTTCAAGGTTCCAGGATTTTCCCTGCAGACACGCCGTCAGCTGCTCTTTGTCCTTAACCTCACTTTCTACAAGGGTCACGCATCTTGGCTTGCATCTCTTGCACCAAAGCCATGCTACAAAAGGATTTAGAGGGAAACTAAAAGACTATGCTGCCTTTTGTTCTCCAAAACATAAAGTCCTCCCCACAAGAAGCTATTTGAAATGTATTTTCCTTGAGCCTAAAACACATCAAGCTTTTATAATACTGAATTATTGTATTTAAAGTAATGTTTGCTCACCTACCATGCATGTGTGGCTTTAAATCAAATGTCCTGTGTTAGTTATTACTTATTACAAAAAAAAGGTTCTGAAAACAGTCACAGTGTGGAGCTTGTGTGTGCTGTACAATCCTTTTGCATTTTGCAAAAATGATCTCCATTGATGGCAATGGTTTTATCAGCCCCGTGGTCTTCTGTATCTTTTCTTAGAGGAGACACGTGGCTTAGGATTTAGGTTTGTACTTATTATCCGCAGACATGCCTCTAAACTGTATCAATTAAATAAGTTTTTAGTGTAATTTATTAATTCGTGTCCTTGTGAAATACAAAAATAGGCTTAAATTATGCTAAATTTGTAAATGGAAGCCACACACTTTAGACTTTATTTAACATAGCAGGACCAGGATCACAGTGGAGCGTGAGGTGCAGCACTGATGTCAGTGGTAGTGTAAGCATGAAGTGTCATCATCATCACGTTCGGTATTTATTTCCCTTTGAGACTTTATTCACACAATGCTGTAGGTAACAGCTCTTTGCAGGAAGAGAAAAATGGTTCAGTAAAAAGTCCTGATTTCATAACTATTTAAATACTTTGAGAAAAAATCGCATGTAATCCTGCTGGTGGCTGCAGTGGCACAATTACCTTTTATTCTTTGTTTTCTCCATAAACAGAATGATTAGTAATGCTTCAGATTTCCATTTTATCCAAAGGAAGAGTGCATGAACTCTTCAGTGCATTTTTAAACTGGTAAAGCTTCTTGTTTCAGGAGCAAATGGATTTACATTCACTTGGCGGTGTCCTGGAAATGTGTGTTCGTTGGAAATAGTTGTTACCAGAGAGTAGGTAAATACCTGGGGGGCTCTGCGAGAGTATGGCGGATTATTCATTCTGCTTGGCTGCTTCTAATCTTTTAAAAGAGTCACCGTGTTGGCTTTCATACAGAACTTGATTTCCAAATCCACAGGACATGTGTGCCTGTTTTTTCTTCTTCTTCTTACAAAGGCAAATGATTCAGGGCAACACTCTGCCGCTGCGTGCGTCTGTGATCCACAGTTATGTTGACCTGTGACTTTATGACTTCAGCATTAGTCAAAACATCACTATTTGTCTCCGTTTGCTTGCATGGTGGTAAAAGAACCAGTTAATGTATGCAAAGGAATTCTGTTTGCAAGTTGCACATTTATACAAATGATTGTACTTTTATATTTATGTAATTAAAAGTAAAACCTAGATGAAACAAGAAGGCACTCCATTAAACACTGATAATTACTGACTCCATTTGTTTTTTCTTTTTAATTATTGTTAAAGGATTCTGGAGAATCAAATGTGTTGACACGATACAACAAAATATAGAGCTAAAAAAGGATTTTTGGACAAATAGATCTGACCATAACCATCTCCTGTATTTTGTTCTGTTTATGTTGTTTCCCTTTTTGTTTCATTTCCACAACCAGAATCTATTTTTTCACATCTGAATGAAGGTTGGCATTTTAGAAAAGTAGAAAGCTGATGAAGTGTCACTCTGTCAGAAGGACAGTTTTCTTTTTTTTTGTTTTTGCATGAATACATCCTGTAGTCCCATTCATCCTTAAAGCATTTTAAAGTAATTGACAGTTTTACCAACTTATTTCTGAGCAATTTCTGGGCATTTGTGTCAGTTTCATCATGTGCAAATGGTTTTAAAAGGCACGTTTTCTCATTTTGGAAAGCTTTGTCTGTTTTTAAATCTCTGTGCTGCAGTTTGCACTGTAGACCAGCAGAGCTGTCGGTAGACTGCTTTGGATATTAGCTCTGATATGGTATAACTGAATTATAAAGTTCTGTAATGATCCTTTTGGAGTCTTGTCAGTAAGCTGTCCAGACAGCAGGACAGATTCTGGGAAATCATTGTGGACTGCCAAGAATCGGCTGCTAAGCCACATAAAAACCAAACTTTGCTATTAAAATATGTTAACTAGAAAGCTTATAGGGAAGGTTTTAATAGTTTTAGATGTAGTCTGGAAAGCTTCCTTCTCGGTTTCTTTTCAAAGCAGACCTGATGGCCGTGATGGCCCTTTATATCATTTTTAAACTACTTCTGGGTAGCTTTTGTTTCACATCTTTGCAATTCAAAGTTGCAAATCTTGTAATTCATCTTATTAATAAAGTGGATAAAAAGCACTTTTATGAGAAGTTGTGCAAAATATTAGTAAAAGCCTGTTCAATAGTTTGATTGCAAGATTATATCACAAAATTCTGTGAACATTCACATGCAACACTACAAGGAGGCTATTTAGCTGCAGATCAGACAAGAGAAACATTTAGTTCCTTTCTAGCCTTCACGTTGTTATTTTTACTGTAAATGTGTTTTATTATCCATCATGGATGAACAAATTTCTTTGGAAACAGTGAGCTCATGTTGACATCCACTAAAAGCTCTTTGATTGTGTTCATAAAAGCTGATTGAACAGTATGTGTTAGCAGTAGCTCTCTTATAAAGGATTTCTTTAGCCATATCCTACCAGAACACATATGGTTCAGTGAGAGCGCCGTGAAACAGCTTGGCTCGTCAGTAATGGCCTGATCAGGATGTTAGGCATAAAGGAGAACCTGTAATTGCATTCATTATTGAGATGAGCCTGATCCCAGCAAATTATGCTGAAAAACAGCAAACATTATTTCACTGCACGGGGGATGAGGAGCCTGTGGAGGAAATGTGCCACAATGTCCAGGCTCAGCAGCAATTTTATGGTTTGAAGCCTTGTTTCTCTTACATGGAGAGACAGAAACCAGCAAACACCACCTGCTTCACCACAACTGATGGGTTAACGCTTACTGGTACTGACAACTGATGGGGTAATGCTTACTGGTACTGGCATGGGATCATGCAAAAATCCTCAGCAGAACAGCAGAACCTCAATTCATGCAACAGAAAGAAATCTTTATTGTATGTTTTCACACCTCTGAATTCTCAGTGTGAAGCGTGAGCTTATTCCACAGGGAAATGGGACTGCAGTTAAACCTCTGGCTGCAGGCTGAAGTGTTTCCTCTGGGTTTTTTTAGCTGGTGTCACACACACATGCTTTCCTTCTTCCACTGCGCCACTGAGTCCCTGTTCTTTGTCAAGGACCATTTGCACATCCTCTCTGCCACTCATGTTAACTAAACACAACAGATTTAATGTCTCTCTTGCTGCTGCTCATGAAACTACGACATTCATTTAAATTCAGGTAAAATAGGATTTCTGTTATTTAACGCTGTCACAAGGGATTAACCGAGTAGCTTTGGGATGTCCAGAGTTTTTTCCTGTACAGCTTGTAATCAGCTGCTTGGAAAGTGACAGATATTAAAAAAGTTTTCAGTTTTACAAAAAATGGGTGGAAAATGGTAACTGGGGGTTGTGTACTCCATATATATACCATTAATAGTTATTTAGATGTATTTTGTGTGACATCAGAATATTCCCAAAAAGATGTTTTTCAGTTAACTGATAATATTCCAAACATTGCATGAGATTAAACTAATATTTATAGATCCATAAACACAGAAATATGTTAAAACAACAAGAATAGTTGTTTTATAATTTATGAGGGCTTTGTTGCTTCATTAAAATACATGAAAGCAATGTTGTTTGTTTAAAGTCTAAAATATTTGATCTGAATCTGCTCCACCAAATGTTTTTTATCTGCAGCTAAAAATGCAATAAATAATCCCTTTGCTAAAACTCTCAGAGCGCCGTTATTTTAGAAAATCCAAGAAAGAAGAAAATCTATTTTCAAACAGTTTTTCAGTTTTTATGATGCAAGGAGGAGAAAATGCACTAACTTTCAAATCACTTAACCAAATATCTTCCTTTTAATTTAAAATAAGTTGAAAAATTAGTCATAAAACTGGAAAGGAAGGAATATCTTACAACTCATTGGGTTGAGTAAGCCAGAAACAAAAGCAAGTAGAAAAAGAGCTGATAAAAAAATCTGAAAACTTATTCAGCAATTTAACCAAATTTCCTAAGGAAAGAAAAAATATCTAAAAGGATCTGGGGATGAAATCAAGACAAAAAACATGAACAACAACCATCCATCCGTCTGTTTATTCCAGTGAAAGCTCCTGGGTAACTGGAGCTTGTCCCAGCAATCACTGGGCGAGAAGCAGGATAAACCCTGGACAGGTCAAAAGTTCATAACAGGAACAACACAGAGAGACAAACAACCAGTGACACATACGTAAACAACATTACTTAGTTAAAAAAAACTTTTTTTTAAAAAAAGATGCTATCCAAAAAAAAGTTATCAATCAATAAACAAAATATATACAGAAATATCAGCTGAACTCAGAAAAGTCTTTCAGTAAGTGGTTGTATTAGTGACTTACCAGAGTCACCAGTACAACCAGTGGATCCATTCATCCTCATACTTTCCAATTGAGGAGATACTTTGTGATAATTCAGGCTCTGGTGGAGGAGAGTGGTCCCAGATCCTGCTGGATCCAGAATCCCTTTCTGGTGTCTGTATAACTCCCTAACTCTGTGACTGGTAAATTTCTAAGAGCACCCAAAATTACAAATCTAAAAGTAAAATCTGTGCTGATCCACAAAAGCAAGATCATTACAAGTGATATGTTGTAAATGTGACAACTCAGGTGCGCCAAAAATGTAAGAATCGTACATCACCTGGTAGTGTGAGAACAGGGAGAAATAATCAACAACACACTAATTCCCTCCTTCATTGTGCTACGTTTCTATTTTAAGACAAGATCTAAAAGAAGTGATCGACTCTTGAGACCGGATCCGCCGAGTCGGGCCTCTAAGTCCTAGGCCCGAGGATAGTATTCTGCATGCAGGCTCCAGTAGAAGTCAGACTGGTATTTAAGTGATCATAAAATAGCTTTAAAGTGAACGGTGCAGTCTGAAATGTGTAGTTAGCTAATTTATTAGTGGGGGGAAAAGGCTGTTAGTGGAGAATTGTGGTATTTTTATATTAACTGAAATAAAGGGTTAAATGTAATGATATAATACTATAATTCCATGACAGTATTTAAATATAATAGTATTAAGAAGAAGAACAGCATTGGGCACATCTATATCTTTTATTTTAATATTCACAAAGCAATAACATATTTCTCCACACACACTTTTCCCTTTTAACCTCATAACCTCTTCTGATAAATGCCTTCTAAGGCATCCAACATTTCACCAATCTGTTTGGACAGCACTAAACTGTAATGCCGTTTGGAGAGACCACAAGTATATTTGACAATCTGACTAAAAGTAGAGCGAGAAAACCGAAAGCCGTAGTGGAAATGGATCATTTACATGTAGAGGATCTGTTTGAATGATGAAGCAATTGTCTCTAACATCCTCTCTTTCAATTACCACTGGATGAAAGGGAGAAGGAAAGTCAGGGTCAACAGTTGAGAGAATTCACCAGCACAGCTGATGGACTTTTATATGATCTTTTCTGTCCATAGGATTAGAAGTGATATTTACCATCACAGTCTTCTTCACTGACCAGTTGCTTGATAAGCGAGTTCACAGCAGATAAAAAGCAGATCAAACTGATCGTGAGAAGAAAAGCTTTTAGCACTTCAGTGACACAGAGGATGAAGAATAAAGGACTTTTCCCTTTTTTTAATTGGTCCTGCTATAAGAAAGTCAATCAATTTATTTTCTCCTGGGCACCACAAAGAAATGTGAAAATTATTTTAATCAACATCCATCTTTATAACTTAAAAATATTAAAAAATAAATAAAAAAAATTCATGTGCTTACTTATGTCCAACACCATCAATGAAACTTTCAATTCTGCAAAATTAAGGCCGAATATATAGTAAAAAGTTTAGAACCCACACTAACATGAGGAGAACCCACGCTTATACGAGGAGAACCCACGCTAACACAAGGAGAACCCACGCTTATGCGAGGAGAACCCACGCTAACACGGGGAGAACCCACGCTAACACGAGGAGAACCCACGCTAACACGGAGAAAACCCACGCTAACACGGAGAAAACCCACGCTA
>JBAMIG010000017.1:10592635-10622043 GCA_037177335.1 Kiunga ballochi | reverse complement strand
GTGAAGCCCTGTGAGGCAACATTGTTGTGATACTGGGCTATATAAATAAAACTGAATTGAATTGAATTGAAATTGAAGGAAATAATAGCAACAAAATTAATAATCTCAAACTTAATCTTTAAAAAATTTAACAAAAAAAAACAGGTAATTTAGGTTTGCATGTTTATCTGAATGAACGTTAACAGGAAGCTGACCACAATTAAACTATTTTAATTACAGGTAGTCCCATTAAAACACCAGTAGTCGCCCACTGCCATAGTGGAGGTTAGCATTTCTGTCCATGTCTAAACAAAGAAGGACTTATTTTCTGACTATTTCAAGAAAATTTGAACAACTTATTTACATAATGACTACAAACAGTAGTTGGAAGCTTTTGTTGTGGTGATAAAGTGATTGTGAAGATCACTGACATATATTTGAAGGTTTCTGCTGTCCTAAACAATAGATTTCATTCCCAAGAACAAAAACGCTGCAAAATCTAGGAAACTGTTTTCAATGATTCTGTTGATAATGCTAATGGATTAAGAGCCAAACAAGACATTTAGCTGCAGTGTTTCTATGGATAAATGATTCCTTTTGAAGATTGTTGTTATCAGTGCAACGTAGTCACCCAAAATAAAATCCTTCAATTCACTAAAGCCAAAAGCTCATAACACCCTAAACAAGTTACAACAAAGCTATTACAAATATCCAACAAAATAGCGAATTAACAACCTTTGCAAAAGTATTTAAAACAAATTCTTTGCCAAGTTGAACTATTAAAATAACATTTGCATGTTATATTCTAAAATGGAAGAAGCTTCTGTCAGATGAATCATAAATGCATTGATTTAGTAACGTCTAAATAATGACAACAACAACGTTGAAACCTCCAGAAACAAAACATCTACCAGCTGTATTAATCTGAAATAGTAAGTCCAGATATTTACGCTACTGTCCGTGTTGGCAGGGGCGAGTAATTAGGACTGGCTACCTCAGTAATGGTGCAACACAAAAAGGCCTCCCAATCTGTCTGTAGGGAAAAGCTTTGATTGAAGTGCTGCTTAAGAAAGTGAGTGAATCATACACTAAAATAAAAGCATCAAGAGGAAGACATCACTTTAAATAGGCTGAGATGATTCTTAAAATGAGGATGTTTAAATAGTCTTTGAATTGTAGATCACTGTGAACAGCTTTGCAACATGTCAAGTGTACTTTATGGGCCGTATTTTAGCATATCTACTTGCTGTTGGTGCTTGAAATAGCATCGTTTTTATGTGTAAAAACTAAATTGATGTAATTATTACAAACTGCATAAGAAAAAGACAATATTTCGCTCTGAAACATCTCCCCACTTAACTCACAAATGCCTCATCTCCTTCTGCGTAAGGGAAAAGATCCTGCAGTTGGTATTAAATCTGCTGACTGCACTATCACTCTGCTATCAGTGACTGCCCTCGCCTCAATTTTCCCAGTAGCAGCTGAATTCATATGAACTTCATGCATGTTGGGTATTTCATTGAGGTCCAATGGTAGAAAAGAGCTGAGCTGCAGTGTGGTAATGCATGCTGGTTATTTGCATCTGGAGCTTTAATTAATCTGTTTTTTGTTTTGTTTTGTTTTTTGGTATGAGGAAATATTCTTTGTCATCCTAAAATATGTCTTATGCCAATGTAAAGTAAAAGCAACAACAAAGATGTTTATCCTGTTTTCTTGAAGTTGAAAGAAAGAGAAAAAAAAGCCAAGGAGGAAGGGAGAGCTTTATTTTATGCTATTACTCTATACAGTCTCTGCACTACTTTGGGAATTATTCTCCTCATGAGCTTGTTGCGCACTCCTCATTATCCTCAAGAAACCCCATAGAGCTCCTATTCTAACTACAGCCATACAGGATGCTTGGAGGGAAAATAAGACCCACAGGAAGAACCAAAAAAAGTAGATAAGGCAATCAATAAATAAAAATACTCTGCAGCAGTGTAGATGCAACGCATTGCAAAGAAACAGAAATAAAAGGGATAAAAATGCATTTTATCACATATTTATTTATTTATCACTTTTATTAAATTCACAAGAGAGATGTTACAAACAGGTTTATTATTATTATTCTGTATCTAATCCATGATGCAGCTTCAGTGAAAAACAGTCTCATCCTTATTTTACTCCAAAGCCCTAATTGAGCTCTGGACTCACATCCTCATATATAAAGAGCGTGCATATATAACCAGCAGGAATATTTTATTAAGCAAGATTACTGAATTACAATGGTTGGTGCAGGCCGGTCTTTACCACGCTTTGTTTTCTAATACACTAAAGCTGCTCATTAAAAAATCCAAGCTTTTTTAAACAGTTTCCCTGAAATCAGCCGAAACAACAGTTAAAATACACACTGTAGAAACAGCAGCACAGCTTTGCTATTTGATCGTCTTATGAGACAGCAGACGATGATGGTGGACAACATCTCTTCATCCAGAAACACTGCATGACCTGCATATCTTGTTAATTGGCAGAGATGGAGATGTTCAAGAAAGCCAAGTTCATAAAAAAAAACAAAAGGAAGTGTCGTCCTCTCACTCCGGCTCAGTTTGAGCGCACCACTTTGTCCTGCATCTTTACATAATGTGGAAAGAAACAATGCTCATATGGTGCAGCCTATGTCCAGGTTTTAGGAAGTCAAAACCACCGCAGGCAGAAATAGATGCATCAACTCAAATCAGCACCTTCTAGACTTGTTGCTCTTTCAATTTCATAACACACTCGGCACAGCGTGGACGAACCTGCCTGCAAAAGCTGTCTCATGCAAAAAGAGTGTGCTTGGAATATAAAAACTTCACGAGTCTGCTTGTGCTGCTTTCAGTGTACCAAAGGGCTCAGAGTTGAGGAGATAGTTGACATTATAAAACCCAGGAGCTGCTCTTGTTGCCTGGTCAGATTGCTTACATGCAAACAGCTGCTGTGGAAAGAGCATGTGTAAATAGTTATGTATAAATGCATCTACCCTGTTTTGTACAGAACATCACTACTGCATCTGACACCTTTGTCAACCAGGAATAATCAAGTCTCAATGCTTCTGTTTATCGAGCTTAATGCTGTATTTAGTATTTTCACTTTGTTGCACATAAAATATGCATTTTCCTCCTATTTGACCCCATATAAACATACAGATTTTAAAGGTGTTCAACAACTAGTATTGCTACTTCTTAACAGTGAAAACACAGCTGCAGCTTACAACAAAGACACAATAAGCAACAACGTAGGGTTAAACTGTAACACACTGAACGGTGGTGGAAGTCTGAGCGAGGAAACCTGTACGAGAGGAAAGGTTGTTTCTCTCTCACATATTGTCTTGTGTGACACACTTCTGTTTGCATTGTGGTCTCTGTTAATCTCAGCAAACACCTGGGTTTTTCTCCCAAAGACGAGGCACAAATTGTGTTGCAGTCAGAAGGCCTTTGTTGGCTTTAAGAGATTTGTGTGCCTGGTAATTAGCTGCCTGATCAGACTCCTTTTCCTGCAGAGCAGAAAGCCATAACTCAGTTAAGTGACAGTAATATTTCTGCCATCTAACATTATTAATTATGCACCACTTTAAACAGAAGCAGCAGCATTTAATCCTGCATAAAATAAACTATTAATGTGGGTTTATGATAACAAGGGGATAAACTTTTCAAGCGATCACATGCATGTCAAAATAAAACTTTCTGTATCCTGTTATGACAGTTATTAAGACAACGTATTGCTTATCAAGTAGGCTGGATGTGCATGTGAAATCACTGGACTGGAAACTGCTTGTTACGGCTCCGTCTTAATCAGATGCTTTCTATCACCCACCCACCATATGCCAAAAAGTCAGATGTGGGTGGATGTTTGGTTGTTTTAAATATGTAAGGCCACCTTTATTTTCTGCTAGCTGTTGGAGCCTTTATTTACACTTTGACAGTAACATGAACACACTATGTACATGACAACATAACTATAAAGGGTTCCTAAGTTGAACATTTCTGCTGATGTGAGGTAAATAAGCTGATTCTTTAAAACCTATGAGAGCTTAGTCCTTATTTTCCTCCTATTGATTAAAGTGTTGCTGCAGAACAGGTTACTTAAGGCAAAGGTTCACATATAAATACTGTAAATAAATTAAACTGAATAAAGGATGGCAGTGTGTCAAATAACACTGGATATATTTTGTTTTTGTTGTTTTTTTTAACTGGATATATGTAAAAGCTGCACTTGAAGGTAAAATGAGTAAAGTCCTTATTTTTATAGCTGGTTTTCAGGTCGTTTTTAGAATATTGCTGCGCTCTGCTGGTGACAAATGCAGATTACAGCGTGTGTGTGGTTTTACTGGAATCAGTACATCTGTACCTGCCGCATTAATTTCCACAGAGAAAAAGTTCTTCTGCATTGTGTTTTCACAGCTGCCATCTTTCCTACCTGCAGCGATGTCATGGCAGGGAGTCCCCATCGATGAAGATCTGAATATTAAAAACCTGTATAACAAGGTTTACATTGTTCTCAAACTATCTCATCCAATTTGCATTTTTTTCAGGTAAAATCCTTGTGGAAAGATTGTTTTTAGGAGATGGTGAAGAAGTCCACTAAAATCTGTGCACTTAATAAAACCACTGTATCTGATCACAGGGGTCCAGCACTCAGAGTCCTTATTCTTCACATTATTGTAGCTTGGAAGTTGTAGGTGTTGATAAGATAAGCATAAATATTCCTAAAATGTATGTTAGATTTAAATTCTTTTTAACAAACCTTCTGCTCTTTAACACTGTAATAAAATAATTTCCTATGATCCAGTGTTACCATCCTACAATCACACACAAACAGCACAACACACTGATGTAGAGAAGACTGGAAGAATTTTCCAACAGGAGTAAATGTCAACATCTTATATGTTCAGTTTAAATATGATCTAATTAGCCATTTACTGATGACTAATAAAAGTAATCATTTTAAGAGTTTTCCTTTTGCACACCACAGAGGACACGTGAATATCAACCCCCAGAACATTCTCCAGAGCCTCCATGTTGTTCATAAACTAAATTAATTGTTTATTTTATATCTGGTAATGGTTTATAAATTACCATGCAAATATCCATGTAAGAACAATGATAGTTATTAAAGTTGCTACATACTGTAACCTTCGTGCATTCCTGTGTTTTTTTTTGTCTCTCGGACATAAAAGTCTGAGCTACTGCGCACGGTGGTGCGCTTCCTGGAGTCACAAGTAGGTTTAATGCAAATATAACAGACCATCTGGTTCTGTTTCAAAACCTGTAGAAATAGTTATTAAGCTGTTATAAAACCTTGAAGCATGTTTTAAATGTACATAATAAACGTGTAGAGGGTGTTTTATTTGTCCATGTTTGGGCCTTTTCAGCTGCAGTGGTAGTTAGTGAAACAGTTCCTGTCCAGCTGAAGGCAAAGTCTAACTTTGCAATGTGGACCCATCCAGGTTGTGTTTCTTCTGTAGAGAATGCACTGTTTCCTCCCCAGGCTTGCCTTTAGTCTTTTGTGTCCTCTCTTTTGTTGGTGGGGACTGGGAAGTGTCCTTGGCTTGTGAGCGTAGGTGAGCTAGCGACACCATGCAGCTCTGTACACAGCTCCTCCTGGTAAGCCTGCCGTGTCATTGGCTTACAGGGCTGACTCATCCTGAGCTCCTTGTGCACGCTAAAGCTGTTTGTCACAGCAATGTCCAAAACCTGCTGAAAAACTCTCACAGGCCATTTCTTTGTTCTTCTGTGTACTGAGTTTGGTCCCGGTATCAGGTCAGGCAGTGCCCCTCAACTCCCTTGTAATATTTACCCCCTGCTCTGGGTCTGTGAACCCTATAAATGTGTCTTCAGGACCGTCTCTCTCATGTATTCAGGATAGACAATAGTAGTCACCATCCCGAATCCACCTGATGGAGCCTGTCTTAGAGTTTATGTGAAACTAGCTCTGCCCTGCCTGTAAGACCCACATGCACCAAACCCCTGCTGGCTAAACAGGAGAAGGCTGTTGTAAAACACAGTATACAGTGTAGCCGCTCTCCAGAGAGTCCTTGTTCACCAGCTGTGCCATCACATCAAATGACAGATCCTCTCCTGAAACACCCTCCTTTTTCTCTATGTACAACTTGAAGTCAACTGTGTATCCATCCACATCTGTCAACACAACCCCACACTTTGTCCGACTAGTTTGTGACTTCATTGTGAGGCTTTGTGGCAACTATTCTCTGAGATGTGCTGCTTTGGATGGTAAATGCTCTTGCAGCCATTCCTGACCTTATCCAGGGGTTGTAATCTATCCCTTTTTCCAGTCATTAATTTTATCCTCCTTTGGATTACTCCAGTGCAAGTTGGAGGTGATGGTTCTGAACCATTCTCTTGATATGTCTGAAGGTGGAAAAGACACATGAAAGAAGTGGAGGATGCACACAGACAGGGACAGGTCCAGGTAATCCCTAGGCTCCTGTGGAGTGAGGTCATACCGCCAAAATCTTTTCCTTTTTCTCAATTTTTTTCTCTACATTTTTGTTTGTGCTTGCACACAAATACTCAAGTAACTCGGCATGAAAAAGAAGAGAAATATACCATCTGATGTGCATATTCCTGTGGTGATTGGGGATTGGACAATGGGGTCACGTTTAGGGAGGGATTTGGATTGGTGAGAATTGGCAGTGTCCGGGTCTTTCTCCATTTTCCAGGTTTGTTGACAAAGCAGAGACCGGCTACGAGACGAGTCACCAGCAGCAGCACATCTCCTGTTTTATCAGTCCTTTCCCGTCCTTTACCACAGCTGTTACTGGGGAATGATCTTTCCTCAGAGGAATCTCTAGATAGTCAAAGAGATATTACATTGCTTATTATTTATCCAAGTCAAACTCTTTAAAAAAAATTGACAGTATAAGAGTATGAAAATAAATAAACAAGATAAAATAAAGCTAAGCCAATAAGAAAAAGTAAGTAATCCTTCAAGTGCAGAAAATGAATATTAGTTCAACAACTGTGTAAAAAAGTTAAACTAAGAATGAATACATAAATGCCGCATTGATAACATTTTAATGACTTGGAATAAATAGATTTGTTTTATTTAAGAAACATTAATAAATCACTTGATACTATAGAAAAAAGGTTTTTACAACATTGCAGCACATGGATAAAAGTGTACAGGTGGTTTGGTTTTACATGATTTGCACAGATGAAGACTTAATTTGATGTTACTGTCACACACATTCCCCGTGAACTCTCCTTGTTCCCTAACCGGCACAAACAGGATGGCCAATCAATCAACGGGCGCGGGTTCCTGTTTGTATGGAATATCCAGCGAAATAAAGTTATATAGAAAAAAACGATAACACGAGCGCCAACAACGTGGCCAACAAACAAATCTGTCTTTGCAACACGTGATTTGCATGTTACAGTGTAGTCGCGTCCAATTGGATGAAACTTTTTATCCACGCCCACAACATGTCGTGCGTGCGTTTCCCGCGAACGTTGGGTTACCTCGCGCTACAACGCTCTACTAGCTAGATGCGAGGAAGCAGCAATTAGACCGTATCAGAGTATCTCGGTAATACAGTTGAAGCAGGATTAGAACTTGCTGATATGGCGAAACAAAGCTCACTTTTCAATTTTTTCACTAAGTCTCCTCCGTTGGTCACGAAGCCCAAACCTAGCCCCTCTCCGGCAGAGGCAGACCTGCCGTCCTCTGTGCAGAAATCCAACTCGTCTCCGAAAGAAGAAGCTAAGCAAACGCTGAAACAACAGCCGAGTAAAACCAGCAAAGCTAAGCAGAAAAGTAGCTCTAATTCTGCGGACGTGGGATTAAAGAAGCTGTTTGGCGACAAGACCCCGCAAACTGAAGACGGGTTAGTTTTTGAAACGGTGTAATTGCTGGAAGCAACGTTCAGCTTGTCTGCTATAACATTGGGCACAAAAAGACTTAATTCACTTTTTAAAATGCTAGGATACTTTCATTGTGCACTATAACTAGTTTTAATTAATTGTTCCTTTTAATTTAGGATGCTGGATCCTCCAATTACTCGGTGACTGCCAAACCTAAGCAAAACGCTGATTAACAACTAAAATATCCCTTATCAATAAAAACATATTATAAATAGAAAGGCAAATGGGATGATTACTAATACTTGTAAAAAGATTGTCCTGATGGCTGTGTTCGTTGTTTATGAATATTTCTTTAAAGACTTGTGGTCAGCACACAATATAACTAAACAGGTGGACAGCCAATCCTGGTTGTTGATCTACTAGAAAGTATTTAAATCAGAGTTTAAACAATTACAACATTAAAGTATTGAAATCTTAAAAGTTTTTTAAATAATGTACTTTTATTTGTCATTAGAAATGAGCTTTGATAAGTTATACGTTCTAAGTTAATAATCAATGTGATGCCACATTAATCGGGTAAGTCAGATGATGACTAAGTGAGGCCACTGGTAAACCACAGTTTTACTTATTGCACACTTTTGTAGGCTTGTTGTTGGTGTTGTCTGTCTCTGTTGAGTATTTTGTTTTGCTTTTTGCTTTCAGATATTCCACATGCTTATTTCGTGCTGGTGCTCTTGTGTGGGCAAAACTAGAGGGGCACCCCTGGTGGCCATGCATGGTGATACCCCAACCTGTGACTGGAGAGCAGATGAAGGGGCGTGGACGAGACCAGCGCATACATGTTCATTTCTTTGATGAACCTCCTACTAGAGGATGGGTTAGCACCAAGTATATCAGAGAGTATCAAGGTAGGCTTGTGTGTGTGACTATATTATAAATCCTTATGATGATAAAACGTGTCTTGGCACCACTGCATGCTCTTCAGAGGGAGTCTGACTGTTTTATGGTCTGCAGGTTCTGATAGCAGTGATGTTAAACCTGGAGGTGTGTTCTTCAGTGGGAAACCTGTGATCCGCCATGCTATGGAACTTGCTGATGCAGTTATGTTTGACAGTCCTGAAAAAAGGTTAAAGATGCCTCTCTGCATGGATCCATCTGATGAGGAAGACGATGACGAAGAAGAAATGGAGGTATTAATATATTGTAATTGATGATGATATTCCAGCAAGTTGCCGGAAGTCTGGCATGTGGTAATCAGTGGTTGGACTGCTGAATGGAAACCTTTTGCTCATAGAGATCTCTTAAACGATGGACATTGTCTCTTAACATCACTTATCTTTCTCTGTTGTTGTCACGTTTACATGGAGCACTTTTGATCTGATTATGTGCTAATAAAAACACAAAACGGCATGCAAACATTGTATAGGCTGTATGCACTTTCTGATGGGTTTATGGTGCATGTTGTTTCTGCACATACTTAAACCACATACAACAGTACTGCACATTAAGAAAGTCTGCATCGAGTGAAAATGACACATTGATACCCTGCAAAAACCTATATGGTGAAAGTAAGTTAGAGTGAAAATGTATTTTTTCTTATAGAATATAAATGATCTAGGACAGATTGCAGCAGAAACAATAGAGATGAGCAAGTTTTGTTCAAATAAATTAAATGTAAAATATACAAACCTTAAAAAATGTTCAAGCTCAGATTAGTTTTTTCTTGCCATTTCACCCCTGTATTGATATTTGATGCCACTGAGGTCTGTATTATGAAGGGAACGGCAGTATTATTTTTTTGTCGCAGGGTATCTGTTAAATGTACTGTTTAATACTTTGACATTTCTTATATATTTTTTACTCTTAATTTCAGCTCGACAAGTCAGAAACGGATGAAGTCAGTGATGTGGATGAAAAGAAAAGTGAGGCGGCGAAGGCATCTAAAGCAAGTCGGCATTCATCTCGTGTTTCAGCGGATACGGAGTCAGGGAGCAAACCCAAGCGTCGTCGCATTGTTGTAGCCTCTGACAGTGATGGATCAGATGAGGAATTCAAGCCTGAACATGCTGCTTCTAGCAGTGAAGAAGATGAGGAAGAGGAAATAGTGAGCAGTGAAGAGAAGGAAGAGAGCTCCCAAGAGTCTGAGGTAGAAAGCCCTGTCAAGCCTCTGAAGCGAAAACGCCCTGCAGCCAAATCTGTAAATGTAAAGGCAAAGACGTCAACCACCCCATTTGCTACCCCTAAACGAGCTCAGCCAGTGATCAAAGCTGATACAAAGTCTAAATTGTCAGCCTTCTCTGCTCCTGAGAGCTTTGAGAGCCAGGCAAATGCATCTGGGTCTTCTGGGGGGGCAACAATTTGGGATCATGAGAAGCTGGAATGGCTGCATGAAGGCAAGAGAAAAGATGGCAAAAGGCGACGACAAACAGACGAAGACTACGACCCTACCACTTTGTATGTGCCTGAAGACTTTCTGAACAAAAACACTCCGGGTATGCGTCGGTGGTGGCAGCTCAAATCTGACATGTTTGATACTGTGATTTTCTACAAAGTTGGAAAGTTTTATGAGCTCTACCACATGGATGCTGTGACTGGAGTCAATGAGCTGGGACTGACATTTATGAAGGGGAACTGGGCACACTCAGGTTTCCCAGAGATTGGCTTTTCACGCTTCTCCGACGTTTTGGTCCAGAAGGGCTACAAGGTGGCTCGTGTGGAGCAGACGGAGACTCCAGAAATGATGGAAGCACGCTGCAAGACCATGGCTAAGCCCACAAAATTTGACCGTGTCGTGAGAAGAGAAGTGTGCCGCATCATCACACGTGGCACCCAGACCTACAGTGTGTTGGACGGCTGTCCTTCAGAAAGTCAGAGCAAGTTCCTCCTGAGTTTGAAGGAAAAGTCTGAAGAGGAATCCTCCGGTTGCTGTCGCATCTACGGCGTCTGCTTTGTAGACACCTCTGTGGGGTACTTCCACATCGGTCAGTTCCCAGATGACCGTCACTGCTCACGTCTGCGCACCCTGATTGCACACTATTTTCCTGCCGAGGTGCTTTTTGAAAAGGTTAATCCATCTGTGGAAACACGCAAAATACTCAAGGCATCGCTGTCCTCTGCACTGCAGGAAGGTCTTAATGCGGGAACACAGTTCTGGGATGCCCAGAAGACCCTCAAAACTCTCTCAGAGGAGGATTATTTTAGCGAGACAGCTGGACGGGAGCAGGGGACTGGAAATGGTTTCCTGCCTGCTCTTCTAAAAAGGATGACCTCTGAAAGTGACTCCCTGTGCCTAACTCCTAGAGATGGCTATGAACTGGCACTCTCGGCTTTGGGTGGATGCATATTCTACCTCAAGAAATGTCTGGTAGATAAAGAATTGCTGTCCATGGCCAACTTTGAAGAATATGTCCCTGTTGATGTGGAGATGGAAAAAGCTGCCGGACCTACCAGTTTCTTTGCCCAGACCCGTCAGCGTATGGTCCTTGATGGAGTAACTCTGGCAAACTTGGAGATCTTTCAGAATGGATCGGGGGGAACAGAAGGGACACTGTTGGAGCGGTTGGACACATGCTGTACTCCATTTGGCAAGAGGCTGCTAAAGCAATGGCTCTGTGCCCCTCTGTGTAACCCGAAATCCATCAAAGACCGACTGGATGCAGTTGAGGATTTAATGGGAGCTCAAGCTCAGGCAACTGAAGTTTCAGATCTGCTGAAGAAACTGCCAGATCTGGAGCGTCTCTTGAGTAAAATCCACAGCATTGGCACTCCTCTAAAAGGCCCGGACCACCCTGACAGCAGAGCAGTGCTCTATGAGGAGGTGACTTACAGCAAACGCAAGATAGCTGACTTTCTCTCTGCATTGGACGGTTTCAAAACAATGCAGGAGATCATTTCCGTCTTTGCTCCAGTTTGGGATGAATTTAATTCCACACTGCTACAACAGATTGTGAGTGTAAAAACCGAAAAAGACTGTCTCTTTCCTGACCTCTCTACAGAACTAAAGCGCTGGGAGACTGCTTTTGACCACCAAAAAGCCCGCACCACTGGTGTCATAACCCCAAAAGCCGGCTTCGATCCCGAATACGACCAAGCTCTTACAGGGATCAAGAACTGCGAGCGAGAACTGCAGGAATACCTGGAAAGACAGAAGAAGAGGCTTGGCTGTAAAAGCATGGCATACTGGGGAACCGGGAAAAATCGCTTTCAGATGGAAGTACCAGAGAGCGTTTCAGAGAGGAACGTCCCTGAGGAGTATGAAGTGAAATCTACAAAGAAAGGCTGGAAGCGTTATGTGACAAAGGAGACTGAGCGATTGTTCTCAGAGCTGCAAGGATTTGAGGAGAAGAGGGATGCTGCGCTGAAAGACTGCATGAGAAGGCTGTTTTACAACTTCGACAAGAATTACAGAGACTGGAAGACTGCAGTGGAGTGCATGGCAGTGCTTGGTAATGACTCTCTGACCCTGCATCCCTCATCTTCTCATTATGTGCACTTATTCCCTTCTGTATTATCTAAACGTTCATCTGTGAGCTTTTGAAAGATGGCTTTGATGGCAGGTGTATACTGTGCCATGCAGCGTAATGATATGGCTACAATGTGTCTGTAGAAATATTACTGGCTGACAAACCCAAATAAATGTTGGCCTTGGGTTAGATAGGTAAGTTTAACTAATGGTAAAATTGATTTTAAGTGTTGCTTCGAGGATGAGATGATTGAGTAGTTTATCACTGAATGCTGGAATGTGGCTTTTGTACCAGTGAGTCCTTCTTCAGCCACAGGTGGGGTTTTAAAAAAAGATATAAATGACTCTAAACTATTAAATAACCATATTACTTTTTCTAGATGTGCTGTTGGCTTTGTCACGTTATAGCCAGGATGGAGACGGATCAATGACCAGGCCACAGGTGGTTCTCCCTGAGGATGACAACCAGTTTACTCCCTTCATTAACCTCACTGGTTCACGTCACCCATGTGTCACAAAGACCTTTTTTGGCGACGACTTTATTCCTAATGACATCTTCATCGGCTGCCCTGGAAGCGATGAAAGCAATGAGGTGGAAAGTTGTGCTACTTGTGTCCTCGTCACGGGCCCAAACATGGGTGGAAAGTCTACTCTGATGCGACAGGTTGGCCATTTTAAATGTCTTTATATGCCTCCTACTTTAAACATATTATGTGACCTTTAAATCAGCATTAGTGGCTTAGTTAGTTTCTTCTTCTTTCTATAGTGTGGACTTGTGATCATTCTGGCTCAGCTGGGATGCTACGTTCCCGCCGAGAGTCTCAGCTTCACACCAGTCGACAGGGTCTTTACCCGGCTGGGTGCTTCTGATCGTATCATGGCTGGTAATACTACATGCATGTAGGAAACACACGGGGTGATGATCTGAGCTGGTACTTCAAACTTATATTTTTACTGTGCCTCGTTTAGGAGAGAGCACCTTTTTTGTGGAGCTGAACGAGACCGCCAGCATTCTGCACCATGCCACGAAACACTCGCTTGTGCTCCTTGATGAATTAGGCGAGTGTGTTTGTTTCTTCATAGTTGCTGTGGGATGTTAGATGCATGTTGTGGTCGTGCTGTGTTTTTCATTGTGTAATTGCATGTTGCAGGAAGGGGCACAGCAACATATGATGGCACAGCGATTGCCAGCGCTGTTGTGAAAGAGCTTGCAGAGAAGCTCTGCTGTCGCACACTCTTCTCTACACATTACCACTCTCTGGTGGAGGACTACGCCAACAACCCTGCTGTGCGCTTAGGCCACATGGTAAGCTCAGAATTTCTATTTATTACACACAGCACAAGCACAAAGGAGCTTTTACATAAGCTCGATCTGATTAGGTTGGTTACGTTTTATTCATATGATTGGTTGATTCGTACTTGAGTAGATATCCGCTTCTAAAACAAAAAACTCCTGTTTTCCAAATTATAAATGTCTATCACTTAAAATGAGTTTTAATGGTGTAAAAGCTTGACAGCAGAGCTGAACCGAAGGTTAAAGCATTAACTGGGAGAATCTTTGTATGCCAATAAATTCAGTTTGTGGTTTGTGCAGCTGTTTCACTGGTGCATTGTGGGTGCTCAACTTGCAGCTTTCTGCAACTTGAATCGACTCATTACTCTTAGAAAATGTGTTAGTTCTCTAAGTATTATTCCCAGGTTACAGGTGGTTTGTTCAGCTGGCAGTAATTTTATTGACTCTGCATCATGATCAGTACTCTTACTCTTTATCCCTTTTTCAGGCCTGCATGGTGGAGAATGAATGTGAGGATCCAAGTCAAGAGACAATCACATTCCTCTACAAGTTTATCAGTGGTGCTTGTCCAAAGAGCTATGGCTTTAACGCTGCTCGACTCGCTAGCCTACCTGAGGAGGTCATCCAATCAGGACACAGGAAAGCCAGAGAGTTTGAGAAGAGCACAATTGGCCTTCGACTATTCAAGTGAGTGAAATATCTGTATAACCGATGCAATACAACAAACTGTAGTAATGATGGATGCAAAAGCTTATTGATTAATTTTTTATTTTACAGGAAGCTTTGCCAGTTTGCTGAGGACTCTAATCTGGACAACACACACTTTACATCCCTTGTTCAGCTGCTTCACACCCTGTAGTTTGTAAACCTTGCTGTTCTTGTTCTCAGCTTTTGAAAAAAAAAAAAAAACACTACCAATGTGATCTAATAAAGTTTATTTTTAAAAAAATGACAATGTTTCATCTAGGAAATTAAACCCTTTTAATTCACACTATCTCCTACACAACGGTTATTGAATACTTCACAATATATTAAGTCTAGATGTTATGATACATGCATACATTTCAGTCTGTATGAGGACCCACAATCACCAGTACACATGAATGAGTGGGGAAGAGGGGCGGCAGGGTCAGGCAATGAAACCATAAAGCGCTGTATATAGAAACTTGTCTCAGCTTCAGTCGAGTAAAAGCTGTTCAATTCTCCAGCAATGTTGGCAAGCAAAAAAAACCATCATAAAGGAGTTATGCTTTCACGTATGTGTGATTAAAAAAAACACCAAAAAGTAGCACTTATTACAGAATAAAAGGTTAATAGACAATTGTCTAATTTACCATAAAAGATGTTGTTCACAACTTTAATCTGTAAAAAAGGGGTTTAAGTCTGTTATCTGGCTTTACATGAGGAAAATATAAAGACTGGCCCGTATAGTCAGTCACTCCTGAATGTCTGCTGTACAAGGCCAACAGAAGCAAATGAACAGAATATGCATAGATTATGTAAATCGCACTAATATTACAACTCAGACATTTCAAACGCAGACTTTCAAAGTCTGGTGAAAGCACGTTTCGGCATTATTATTCTGTACTTTAAGTCTAGATGAGACAACATTGCTGGAGAAAACTGTTAGTGTTTTCCTCTCTTTGCTCTGATCTCTTTCACAGAAAGAAGTTTGATACTGCGACACGAGTATAATTACAGCAATTCTGGGAAATAAAAAAAATTAACATGTAATAAAATAAAGACATTCAAGTACAATAAGATTTTTGCATGAAAATACAAAACTACACAAAAAGCATTAAAATCAAATCTCAACAGCCGTTTTGAGGGAAAACCAAAAAAAAAAAAAGCTGAAGTGCTAGGTCATTTTTCTCGTATAGTACGAGGACGTCGGTCGCCTAGTGGTGGAAGCATCGTTGAATTCGGGGCCTTTCACACCACAGTCCTGCCTCTTCTGACTTGGTGCCTGTCTGTAATGAATCTGTACATGACTGCAGAATCTTGTTCATTTGCCTTTTTTAGTAGAAGATGAGCCTCTGTGGTTTTTGTCCATCTCTCCATAGTGTCACTTGGGTGACCAGTTCAATCCACCCACAAGCCCTGAGTGAGCTGCTCTCCTGCTCCGTCCCACTGATCTCATCTTTTTCTTCTTTTTTTTGTCAAATGATTGAAAGGAAATGCGAGGCATCCATTATGAAGACTTTCCTAAACGTCTTCTTTTAGCATATTCATATTCCAAGTGTTTCTTAAAAGTTTTTCTATATGCTCTGTCAAAGTGAATCTGTATTTTACTTTTTCTCCTCCACTGCACAACATGAAAGCGTCTTTTGTCCGTTATAGCTGAAGCACAAAGGGACCTTAGGACTCAGTTGTGCTGCAGCGTATTGGACTCTATAGGGGGAGCAGAGTCATACAGTGTGTCGGTGTCATGCGTCGGCTCTCCAGCTAACGTGCAGGGATTCGACAGCGTGCCTGCACCACAGTCACAGAAGAATCTGAAGGCCAATAGAAAAGAAGAGGGATAAATATATTCACAAAGGAAAAGCAGATCCACATATAGTCTACCTGCTAGGCATTAAACTGATCAATAAAAGTTAATGTCATAAATAGACTAAACTACACATGCACAGATTTAGGCACATGTAATTTCTCAGTGAACATTAATATAACCTCTATATAATTATAATAATAATAAACATTTAAATTTAGTTCTGATGAGTAAGGCTGGTGATCAATGTTTTGGTGGTCATCTGAATGCTGCTTTGCGTTGCTCCTACACTACGCATGTCATTTAGGTATGTTTTAAACAGATCGGTGTGATCTACAGTAATGAATGCATATGCAGCAACCATACTAACCTATCATGTCTGATGAACTCCACATCATGTCCTTGGTGACACTTCTTGATGCAGTTCACACAAATGGCGTTTCGGTCTGTTGTGTTACAGGTATGACACCTATGTGGACCCAAAATTGGTTAACAATAAAAAGGAAAAAACAATTGAATGTGTATTGCAATCCTGTTATCTGCCACCATAAACTAAATTTACCTGTAAAAATCATGCATTGGGTAGCTGGTGTAACTTGAAATCTTGTACAGGCACTGACCTCTGCTCACAGCTTTTTCAATAGCATCTTGATTGTTTGATATTTTATTATCTGATAGAAATAAACAGAATTGTGTTTATTTGCCTGTAATTACACCGTTAGGGATTTGCTACAATCTGTAACCATGAGAATACCTTTCATTGTAACATTGACTCCAGATGCCAGAAACAATCCACCAAAACGATTGTTGAAGATCTGATTGCCCTCTAGAGTTGCTGTGGCATGGTTGGTGATTTCAATGCCTTTTTTTCAAAAATAAAAAATAGTTCAAACTCTCATTAGAAATCATCTTTTTTTTTTTTTTTTTAACTTTAATAGACATACTTAAAATAATATTTAAAGACCTTTACAAACACAGATAAGACTTAAAAAAAACAGTGATTGATGGGAGCTTGTGTGTAAGTGTTACCCACCTGCAGCAAAGCCATCAAATATCCTGTTTTTCCTCAGGACAGGGTGACTGTTGGTGCTAATGAGAACACCTGCCTGGGCATTTCTAAAGATGTCATTCTCCTCAAGCAAACCTGATCAGGGTATAAGTTCTCATTATCCCAAAAATGTCTGACAATAACAACCATGACCACAGTTAAATCAAATGCTTTGGGTCTGTATTACTTATGATCATAAACCCATCTGAGTATTAAATAGCTTTACACATTAAATTAGCCAGTTACCTCTTCCTCCATTGAATATGCAGATTCCACCATCTCGCCCATCATGGATTTTATTCCTACGAAGAGTAGGGTTGCTGTCAGTCTTGATCCAAACTCCCGCCATTGCATTATCAAAGATCTCATTGTCCTCAATGAATCCTAAACCTGAGTAATAAAAAAAACATTTGAATCTTTTTAAATATAACAACATGAGTTCAGGCAACAATCTGAAACTGGAAGAAGATCTTTCTTTGCTTCTTACCAGAGTTGTAAACCAAAATGCCTCCATTCTGCCCTCCCCAGATCTTGTTGCGCCTGATCTTGGGATTGCTGCCAGTCCTGTTTAAAAAAGAAAAAAAACATGTCTTACTTAGCTCATAACTAGCACCAACATTCCTAACTAGAATTTAAATTGAGGTAATTTAGCAAGTTTCAAATGTTGTGTTTGTTTTTACAAACCTTATCTGAACTCCAGAGTACATGTGATTGTAGATATCATTGTCCTCCAGCACACCATGACCATTGTCGTAAAAGTACACCCCAACCTGTTTACATAAACATTGATTTGTAGCATTAAAATACCATTTTAAAGCTTCCATGACATCAGAAGTGTATAAAGTAACAAAAAGTAGAAAAGCCACTGCAACTGCTAGAAATCCACAACATAACATGTTGTAAAGCTGTAAAGACAGAAGGTATTATAGAGTTTCTAAAAAAGCAAGAGACATTATGAAGAATGAACAATAAACAACAGCAGCAACAACCAGGTAGATATGTGCATGGTTGTACAGTGTGCATGTGCAGGGGGAAGGGGTGTATATTCCTGGTCCAGAAGTCCTGTCCGGCAGCAAACCAGCTGAATTTAATGAGTACAGTTCATCTGCCAGCTAAACAAGCCTGTTATTCGAAAAGTACAGGTAAAACCAAAAACATTGCAGGACTTCTACTTTCTGCACCTCTGCAGAGCATCCAGGTGAGATGTGAACCAGAATGATCTAATCTTGTTTCTTGTGTTCAGACTTCTGATATAACCATTACAGCGTCATTACTGTATAAGAAGTCAAATCCAACATGGAATCTTATTACCATTTAATTGCTAATAGCTTATAATCTCACCTGTTTCCCGCTGTGTATCCGGTTCCTCCTCAGAACCGGCGTGCTGCCGGTTGTCACCCACACTCCTGCCAATGTGTTGCTGTATACCTCATTCTCCTCGATCACCCCTTGTCCCTTTTCGTGCTGCATAAAATACAACACCTGTCACTGCTACACTTTCTAATAGCCATAACACAATATTAAAAAATAAAGACATCATAAAAAAGAATCATTTTTGCTACATTTTTGTTATAGTTAAAAGTATTTACCACATATATGCCACCATGCTGACCATCATGGATCTTGTTGTGCCTGACAATGGGGCAGCTATTTGTCCTGATCTGGATTCCTGCCAGGGCGTTACCATAGATGTCGTTTCCCTCTATGAGGCCCCGGCCATCACCAAAAATATACACACCACCTTGGTTGCCGTTAAAAATGGCGTTGCCCCTGTTTTTGGATGAACAAATGTTAACACATGTCCAAACTGAAACCTTTTAACTGGCTGAAAATCCTTTGACACCCAGGCCACACTGACCTTATTGTGGGGTCACTGTTTGAGGTGATCCACACCCCTGCAAAGTTATTTGCATAGATCTTGTTTTCAATGAACTGGCCGCGTCCCTTTTCATGTACATAGATGCCCCCAGTCTGGCCATGATGGATCTCACATCGAACCACAGTGGGATTGGCATAGGCTTTCACCTCAAAGCCGGCTATACGGTTTCTATGGATGTTGCAGCTCTCAAAGTAACCCTGGAAACGAGTGATGCCAGTTTATTGTACATCCTATCAAAGTGCTTCTTTTAAATATTCCAGTTTTGTCTAAATATTTCAGCAAAATGATTAAAGAGGATTTGTTTGGCATCAAAAGCTTACCATGCCGTGGTCAAATGTAAAAACTCCTACATCTCTGCCATGGTGGATGTGATTCCGTCTGATGATCGGGTTACCATGGTTCTTCACCCAGATCCCAGCCAGAGCATTATTGGAGATCTCATTGTCTTCATATATTCCCTTAACGGTGAGATATGTTTAAATACCAGGAAGTATATTCACACTTTCTCACTTGTATTTCATATTATTCTTTTAACGTTGCCGTTTAAAAATGCTGTTTTCTCTATCTTCAAATCCAGCATTTTCCAACCCTGGTGAAGTGAATCTGAAGGAGGGTTTAACATGTTTTCCTGCTTCAACACAACTTAAACAGATATAGGTCAACTTGAAATTTAAATAAAGGGGACATACCATGCTAAATCCACTTTTAAATGCAGAAAATTATGCTGCACATATATCTTTATATTCTTTATGGTCATATTTATCAGTCTGGTTAATTTTCTTTATTCTCTCTTTTTCTTTATCTATTACATCACAGTATTTGCTGCCAAATAAGGTCGTGGACTTCCAGGTAATCAATGTGGTGAATCTGATACGTTGACATTTATAGTACTTACAATAAAATGTTTCTCTGTAGGGAGATTAGTGTATCGCTGCTTTCAAGCTACAAACATGGCGGAACTTCCTGTGACCTGGAGGGGGGCGGGACTTAACATGCCTTATTCATATTTAAAGAGACGGCACCAAAACGAGTTGCTCTGAAGACGCACCTCAGAACAGGGTTATAAGGTGTATGTGGAGCAAGAATAAGCAGGAATTCAGACCAAAGCATTGCACTTCTACTTTATACACACAATAAATTAATCATTTACATGTTAAAAGGATTTAAAAGAATGATATATCCCCTTTAACATTCCTCTGAACTAGATGTGGCAAATGTACAACATGCGAGGCAAATCTATCAGACGCATGTTTGAATATACAAACAATTATCTTGACTCACTAAAGGTGAGCAACTTGTTAAGCAAAGATAGCGCTTCCTATAAATACACAGTGTAAAGGTTATGCAGGACGGGTGACAGGTGAATATTACCTGGGCATGGTCTGTAATGTAAAGACCAACATTTTCACAGTCACTGATGTTGCAGTGCTTGATCATGGGACAAGCACCCTGGCCACTCACACACACAGCTGACCCCACTGAAAAGAATGGGATGAAATTTACTTATATACAAATGATTAGGACAAAACAAACAGAAACGGTCTCTTCCATTATGAAAAAAAATTACATCGGTGCAACAAAAAAGCAGATCTGTTGGACATTAGCAGTGTAGTTTGTTTTAAGATAGTCTAATGAAACAGCTTACCTGTGCAAGTGCTGCGTATGATGCAGTGGTCAATGATGGGGCTGCAGTTTACTGTAATCTCCAAGCAGTGATGAGCATTGTGGTGCTGGGCGGATTTATCATCAGGATTGAACTACAACAGACAGAGTGGTTAACTAACTAAAACTATAAATATTACAGTCATGACATTTTTAAAATATCAATCCTCTTTCCATGTGATCTTCATAAAGTAGAAGCGTTCTTACCCGAATGGTCATGTATCCAACATAAGCATCTTCTGAACCTTCCATGAATACAAACGTGGAGTCTCTGGTATTCTCAATAATAACCTTTTCTGCTACTTTTCCAGGAGCTTCAAGGGTCAAAATGGTTCAATTAGAGACAAAACAGAACGAGTGGAAAGTAAAACTCATGTCATGACTTAGAAGACATACCAGCTCCAATCATTGTTATAGGTGACTCAATGTAGATCCATTCGTCTGTATAAATACCAGAGTGAACAAATATCAAGCCATCAAAGTGAGGCTCCTGACCCCCTCCAAGAGCATCTTCAATGGTGTCGTAGTACTGCAGCAAAAAAATAAGATGAATGACTGGAACAGTAAAATGATCAAGTAACTACAATAAAAATGGTGAAAAATTCACTTACAAACATGTTATCTCTTCCTTTGTATCTGGCAGGATTACTGTAGAAGTGTTCTGCGAAGCCTGGCTTCACATGGGCACCTTTGTACTGCGAAAATAAACCAATAGAGCTCAAAGAAATTAACCACATGATTAGTTACATAGTGAAAATTATTTACAAGATGCACATAACATTACATTCTGACAGAGGTTGCTGAGAAATATCTGATGATTATGCCAAGGAAAATATCCCTAAAGGTCAGTAAATTACAAAGCAATACAATGTTATTTACACACATTCTTTTCTAAACTCTAATTAACAAATGTCACATTGTGGCCTGTGGTGGTGCCCTTTCAAGCACCATTAGCTTTGCATACTCAGGACATATTCTCAACACTTGCTTTAAAGTGGTTTCATATCAATAACTAACAGCATATATTATAAAAAATACAGTATGTGGAATATTCAGTATATATTTATCTATATTATCATCACATTAATATATAACATCAATATGAAAAATGTTTCAATAAAAGCTTATTTTAGCTGCATGCCCCTTTTTGATGATTATATAGAAAAATAATTTCTCCCATAATCATCTAAAATGAATAGTTATTTTATAATATTTAAATATTAAGATACAGACGAGATTTCCTTACTAGCTGCTGAAAACTCTCCTTCCATGGGTTTAGCTGCTCATACTCTTCTGGATTTATCTGGTAAAATTTCCCCGCCTCTGGGTGCATCATGGGTCGTGTGTATTCAAAAACTTCCATGTATAGCCTCTTCCTGAAACATGAAGGAAAATCAACATTAACACCCTCCTCTTCTCATTTATTCCTGTAGATGTCTTGCCTGGTTTGTGGTTTTTAGGTGTATGTATGTAGGTATACTTCTTGTTGGCTTTGAAGACAACCCCTCAGTTTGTTTTAGTTAAACGCAAGAAGGTTTAGGCACCCGTTGAACAATGCAACGTATCCGGTTCTACTGCAAGGCAGTAGAAAAAGAAACTGAACCAGGCCTCCGTTTTCTAGTAACATTGCTAGCCTATATACATCTGTTATCTGCATGGCTGTGATGACTCATGCTGTTCTCTATGACCGATGTTAGTAAAAGCCTGTTTAAGTTGCGTTAGATTGTTACTGTCAACTTTTCCTTAAATTTAACTTTACAGGCAGCATGAAATTTCTGCACATTGCTTTTTGGTTTTCTAGTAAAACTTGTATCTAAAAAACCAACAGATGAAGGCCTGCATGTTTAAAGGTCATTTCACACTGGATTAGCACTAATAACTACAGAAACACATGTACAAATCATAATTCTAAATGTTTATTCCCCTTACCCTCCACATGACCCTGCTTAATTCGCCTTATCAATTTCTGTAATCACTTCTAATACCATGTACACTCCAATTAAATACATATTTTAAAACCAGTGTTTCTAAATTCTCATAGACATGTTTCCATGGTTACGTATTGTATATAAATAAAGTGGCATCTACCCTCATGATGAAAATAGATAGCAATACTAGCTTAAAGTGTTGGAAACAGTTAAGCTGGGAAAATCTGGAGTATATTGATCAGAAAGTTTGACAGGAATTAAATCAAAGATTAAAGAAGTAAAACATTTGGACCAACAACATACAATTCTGATCATTCATGTTTAACACAACAGATCAAAAAAGTGACAAAAATAACTGATGGACTTTGTGGATGAAGTTAAAAAAAAAAAAGATTTATAAAACAAATTTACTCCTTCAAAGCTAAAAAAAAAAAAAAAGACCTGCTGATCACTAATGAAGCAACAACTGATTAAAAAAAAACATATATAAAATCAGAGATTTAACACACAGCTGGACTCAGGAAAGGAACAAATCCACATATTACAGCAAAGAAACTGGAAGAAGCCATTTTAACTTTTAAAGTAAATAAAACCCTGGAAAGCGAAGGCTTTCCATCCAAACGTTTTAAAACGAGGGTATAGCAATCTAATTTCTACAGATTCCTAAAGACAAAGGAGGATTAGATTTAGTGAGTGTTTAAGAATATTACTATGCCACTAAGGTCTGACTTTTAGTGTACTGGTAGGATCCTGAATACGTAGCCAGTTAGAAAAAAAGCGTATTATATTCAAAGCATTACAGCAAACAGTGATACGATTAAAAAATATAAGTGTACTTGATTCAGTCACCAGATTCACTCTGAAAATATATTTATAGTTACTGAAAAATACAAATTTGGGGAGTGGACTCAGATTTTAACATGGATGGCTAATGATGCTAACTTCAAACTGCAAAAAAAGTCATGAATTCAACCAACATGCTGGACATGGAGATCAGAATCCATATCATCCCCATGTTTTTGGGAGTGTACAAAAGTGCAGCATTACTAGAATGATAAATCAATTATACTAAAAGAAGACATTGAGTTATAAACTGCCAATGTCATGCGAGATGTAGCCTTACAACCTGTTAAAGAAAAATGCATAGTAAAAAAAATATCTGATTAAAATACTGCTAACTGTGGCAAAGAAAGGACTCATCAGGGAATGGTGCAGAACATTTCTAGATCTTTCTATGAGGAACTGAACTGACATCTTAGAGAAGACTTACATACAAACTGAGAGGTAAACAAACTGAATTCACATCTGACTGATCTTATTACAGACACCTCTGACAATCACATGAGGTCAAAGTTGCTCACCAGAGGATGGGGTCATTAGCCAGCTCACTGAAACGCTTGCACACACATGCTGCACGGCACAAGTCCTGCTCCAACAGGTATGAGAAGATCTTTAGCACCACCTCATCTGGAAGCTTCTCCTGCAAATACTGCTCTGCTGGAGCTGCTGGGAGGAGAAAACCATGTGTTATTTGAAAGGACAGATGTTACGTTAAGTGTTAGAACAACAGGTAAAATTAGCAAAGACTAGGGCCTTTCAGAAAGTTCATAGGACAAATAAGTGATTTAGTGACTTTAAAGGTTTATAGACACTGCAGCCACAATTCCTGAGTTTAAAATATCCATAAAAATATATAAACTACAATTTTTCCAAATAAAAATAAGCTTTATAGTTTTCTGATTATATGTAACTCAGTTTAATTTTAAATTATAGGGGATTCAGGTGACTGCATTCAAATCTTAACATTTTTTTATTATTATAAGTGAGATAATAAAAAATGGCAGCATTTGAGACTTTATATAACAAAACTACCTGCTACTTAACACAGAGCAGGTTAAATGAGTATGCACCCCAAAATGATAAATCACCACTTACATAACATAACAATGAATTTTTCCATCAATAAATTTAATGGAAGATACATACCAAGACATATTACATGTTGCCATTTACCTGGTAAATCTTGGCACTTTCCTGAAACTCTGGGACGTTTAGGTCGGTGTCCAAAGTTTTCTGTCGTTGAAGTGGAAGCACCCTGTGAATGTATTTAGATATATTTTTTAAAAGCCACATCAAAATATTAACAAATAACAAATATCTCTGTTACTATTATTAATCCGGTTCTTGACAGCTGTACCTCCATGTTTGTCTTTGTCGGGCACACTGTTCTCTTGGGTAGAGACTTTCTTCTAAGTAGGTAGGGACTATTCTGAGCTCCTGGACCAGATTCTTCTGCAACCATATCTGCAGGAACGTCCTCATCTACAAATAGTGGATGAGAAGAAAAAGCCTGAAATTAGTTAAACAAGTTCAAACAACTTGACAATATTCATCATGAAGATAATCAGGACACATCTGTGTCAATTGGACCAGAGACAAAACCCACATTCACTTCTTGATTCACTCTGTAAGCAACACCCTTATCACAGAAGAACCAAGAGGGATATCAATAAAAGAAATATTAAATACAGCATTAACACTCAGCTAAAACATGCATATGCCTGCCTGTTCACTGTGATAAGAGGTTCTCTTTCCATGGAAGATGCAAGCTATGTATGTTTGTTGCTCTGGTTGCAAGGGTGATTCTCCCCACCTAATAGACCAGTAACCACTACAAATAGTCTGTGCAACAACCTGGGCCAGCTACTTTCACTTTAACTGTAAATGGAAACTAAACGTAAGAAATCAAACCATTCATACAAATTAGAAGCTATGCTGCAGACTCTGAGACCATGGAAAAACATAAACAGAGATAATAAATAAAGAAGATTAATAAAGAAAGCAGTATAGAACATAGAGGGGTGAAAAAATGGCAGGTTTTGTGTAAAGAAATAGATACAGAAAAGTACAATAGCACTGATCAACATTTATTCGGACGATTATGACAATTTATTTTTGTTCTGTTGTCTCTGCAAACATCTTATTCTAACTTCAAGAAAAGCAACATGTATTTAAGGTTAACTACCTTCAGCTGATTGGCATTCAATTAATGCAGCGAGAGCAAACGTCCCGGTAGTCCAGCAAATGACACTGGCTTGGATGAAGCAACTAAACATTTATGTTGCTAAGCTGTCTCTCTAACATTGCTTACTTTCAAACGAGTTTCCACTACTAGCGATTATAAGCGTCATTAGTTTGTTTTACTAAATTAGCAGCAAACATTCGCTCACGTTACACCGTCTGAGGTTACAGCATTGCTGGGGAGAAGAAACAAAAACATAGCGAACAAAGATTAATTGCGAAACTTTTAACTGATTATCGGAAACACTGCGTTCACATAGAATAACATAGATTACGGGGTCTGGACCCTTTTTTTCTTTTTGATAACGTCAGGACACAGGTAGCTAGCCATACATGCCAATAATAATAACTACCTAGCACGGGCTACGTTAGCATAGAAAGACTAAATCTCTTAATGTTTCCCTCATTGCGTTTGTCATCCATTAAACTATTGTCTAGTATTTTATTTCTAAAACGTATGCAATTTTACTTCCATTGGAAACAAAAAACACCAGCGATATAAGGTTTGTCAAGCAACAAAAAGGCCGACTCTGGACATAAATTCAAGCAAAACAAAGCGCGGCCTTAAAGCTAAGTAAAGCACAAAAGCCTCGGTGTTTCCTTGCAAAGGGTTAGACCCTTTAGGAATGTCGTTAGCCCCATTCTGTCCTACAACAACAACAGACGCTACCTTACTCTACACAAAGTGTGTAACAAAAACAACGCATACAAGCGCAGAAACACAAACTAACACAATACAACACAAGTAGACAAGCAGCTCAACAATTCTTATGCTAATTGAGCTACCATTACCTCTTTCCTGGTGGTTCCTCTCCGGCTGCACCGGGCGCGGCCTCGCTACTCGCCTAGGTCTTCTGCTAACGTTACTTGCTCTGACGGAGTTCATTTGGGGTGTTGTTATTTTGAAGGAAACGTCGAAGCCTTCACAGCAGAAGAGGCGACTCTAAGCCCGCCGTCTATGTTTTTCTCTTCAACATTGCACGATATGCCATCTTTCGCTGAGCCTTGAGAGAAACGTCTCGCTGTGTTGCCCCCGTTTCCCTGCACTGGTGTTGCGTCTAGTCCCGTTCCCCCGTAGCAGGAGGAGCCATAACGGACAGGCACACTCTGTCAGGCCTCAGTCGCATCACATGGGACGACCTCTCGTGTCTCGTTGCCTCTCCCGTTGGAGGCGGTTGATTTAACTGGGATTTTACTTTTATTTTCGGCCTCAATCTTTCAAGCATTGTCATGGGAGAATGCGTTGTTTACCTTAGCAGCAGTCAGACTCCCATGGAAAGAGGAACGAGAGAAGTGGTTACTGGATTTTACCATATCAATGTCTTCATGTAAAAATGATGATTATGCACATATGTCCAAATGTTTATTAATAATAATAATAAAACATGTTTGGTCAGAGACAGACCAAAACATAAAGTACTCACATGCACACACAACCTCACCACATATTGACAACAAAGCGATGTAAAATGATCCTAGACCCTTTTAAGCAACCAGAATAACTACAGTGGACCAAAAGTTATAACAAAGCAATGCAATAAAAATAAATTTAGACATAAAAAGATTAGAAGAAAAGGAATGGAGAGATCCAAAATATTAACAAGTTACACAAATTGATGCATATATAATGATGAAAAATTAGGATGCAGAGAAGGTGATGCTTTTAAATATTCATCTCAAGATTAAATTAGAGACCAGCTTTCTTGATAAAGCAGGCAAATTAATCTTGTTATTAGCAGATAATTAGTGTTTTACACTATATTTAATTGATCTGGAAGGACAACAACTTATGATGTGTGTCATTTTGTTCATGAATGAGCTGTAAAACATGTCAGACATTCAGCTGGGCAATTTTACAGCAAACCCAAAGTGATGAAGGAGATTTCAAGCTAGTTTCATTCCCTTTATTGTAAAACTTAAATTTAGAATTAAGTGAAAAAAGCTTCATCATCGGGAAGTTTTTTTCTAAAAACTTCTCACAGAAAAAAAACACAACTGCGGTATTGAGAATTAACTTTAGTTCTTTTCTCACAATTTCAGACATAAACTGCTTGTTAACCATTTCAGTCCAAACTGAAATTAATTCTGACCCAAAGTTTTCCTTCCCATAATCCAAATGCTTTTGTTTTGGACGGGGTAAATTCAAAGCAGATCTAAGTTTGTTTTGATAACAATTTACTTTACGTAATTCGTCACATTTTTTTACTACCTGTTGCAGTTTTAGGTTAATCCTAAATGGGATATTTTCCCATTCTTTACTGATTGTGTAAAAAACAGAATCCAACTCAAAAACATCAAAGTATTTGAGGTATTTAAAATAGTTCTCACTGGCCATCCCATAACTTTCTGTAAAGAAAACATTTGTAGAAAGTCCATAATGGTGGAACCATTTTTGACTCGCATGTAGAAGTTTGAACATACACTGGGTCATTTTATCAGGTCTGCTTAAGCATGGACTGAAATACGTGTAAATAAAAACAGCTCTGACTGAATCTCCTTTTTCCTGCATAAAGTTATTTAAATGAATAAGCAAGGTTTCTTCAGAGTGCAAAGTCTTTTCATTATTTGGTTTGGACTTTGCACGTTGTGGTTTGTAACTTGCAGATTTTTTCACATTGCCGTTTTTCAGCATCCAAAATTGTCCATGCTTACATTTCAAATGAGATGTTGCCTTATATGTTTGTTTATATTTAACTACTTCATGAAAAACATTTTCTTTGGGTTCATTTTTTAACCTGTTCCAGTCATCTTCCACTTGTTGAATAGTATTCAAATATTTGAAACCAAAAAGCGGCATATCGATTCTTATGTTGCTTTCCTCCATCAAGAACTCCTTGAAGCCGTTCAGGCTCATGTTTTGGTTCAAGTAGAAGATTGTTGGTTCAACAATCTCAATGTTTTTGATTTTGAAAACAAGTTTGTTTTTAAAGTAGCTGTTTCTTCCTCTTACAATAATGTTTCTGACCATCAGGGTGGTCTTTCTTGGTGGCATCCAGAAAGTCAGGGTTGAATTGTTCGATTTGCTACTTTGATCAAATTCCACATTAGATTTTTTAATAAATACCCTGTGTAGGTATCTGATTAATAAAACAAGGATGAACGCATCTTCATAACTCTGAACCCATAGAGATAGGCTTGGCAGTATGTTGTCTGGGTATTTTGAACTCATTTTGGATTGCTCTCCTTGTATTCACAGACATGCGGCCCATGTTTTCTGTTGTTGTTGTTTTGTCTTTCTTCACCAACTGGCATCTCTTCTCTTTTTAGAGCTCAATATACAGGGCCTTAAAAAGCATTTTTAAATTATGTAACTTTTATAATTTGTGGGAGGTACATTTCACTTGAAAAGGAAGTCATTTCAGTTGAAACGGAAGTCGTGTAATAAAAAAAAGAAGGTATTTCCAATCGTGCTGGATTTCTCTATGAAGACTTGGAATGAACAGCGTGTTTGATGCTCAAGTTATTGTATGAGCATTGTTGTTCTGCAAGTGAGGTTCTGCACGATGAAGACGCTAATGTTAAACGCAACGAGTGCATGCTCCCGCGATTGGTGTATGTGCATGTGCATGGGTTAATGTGCATGGGTGTATGTGTATGTGCATGGGTGTATGTGCATGTGCATGGGTGTATGTGCATGTGCATGAGTGTATGTGTATGTGCAGGGGATAAGTTTATGTGCATGTCCATGGGTGTATGTGAATGTGCAGGGGGATATGTGTGTGTGTATGTGCATGGGTGTATGTGAATGTGCA
>JBAMIG010000017.1:10541386-10592535 GCA_037177335.1 Kiunga ballochi | reverse complement strand
ATGTGCATGGGTGTATGTGAATGTGCACGGGATAGGTGCATGTGCATGGGTGCATGTGTATGTGCAGTGGATAGGTATATGTGCATGTGCATGGGTGCATGTGTATGTGCATGGGTGTATGTGTATGTGCATGGGATAGGTATATGTGCATGGGTGCATGTGCATGGGTGCATGTGTATGTGCATGGGTGAATATGTATGTGCAGGGGATATGTGTATGTTTATGTACATGGGTGTATGTGTATGTGCAGGGGTGTTGGTGAGGTTCTGCATATGTGTATGTGTTCAGATGTGTGTTTGTGTGTGAGTGTGTATACTAAATATTAGGAGTGAATTGTGTTGAGTTATCATGCAAATGCAAGGATTGGGGCAGATTAAGAGGGCCCCATGTCTCGGATAGCCAGCAGTCAATGTAGAGCAAGGAGCCGAGACCTTCAACGCAGGGACACATGCCCCCGTGAAGAAGGCAAAGGAAAGCTGTTGCCAAAGCCCTCTCCACCAGAGGGTGCAGACCCCAGGGGACCCAGGTTAGCCCCCCAAACATGATTCGAAACAAAACCCAGGTCCCCATGAGCCACCCACCTCCCCGAGTTAGGTCCGGCCTTACACCCTGGTCAGCAGGGGTCAGCTGCCCAGTGCCTTGCCAAGCACCCACCCTCCCCCCAACCTGGTTGTTTTTGAGTACACAGACCATGATTATCCGGTAGTCACGGGACTTTATCCGCACCCTCTCTTTCCACACTGTACACATCCAACCTCCAACACAACTCGGTGCGTTCGTCATCTGCAGAAAAACTGATGACTACTGTTGTGGGTTGTAGTAGGCTTCTGATGGAGCTGGGTACAGAAAACTTTGCAAGATGGAGAAAAATAATCTCCTCTTGAACAAAACCAATAAATTAGATGATTGCTGACTTCAGAAGGAACAAGAGTAAACAAAACAGTGCTTAGATGCTTGGAGTTAGCCAAGGCAAACGTAGGCTACTTGCATAGCGCTGTTCATGTGCAAGTGCTTTACATAAAAACATCAAAAGCAGTACAGATGTTGTAAAGAAGAGTAAAGACATAACAATAAATAAATAACATAAATAACATATGTAAATAACAATAAAATCTTATATTAAAAAAGTTAAAAGATCAGTAAAAAGGTAAATACTTTCAAAGCGCTTTTCTAGTTAGGTTGATCACTTTCAGTGCTTACACACGTCAGCATTTACCTATTTTAACACACATACACACACCCTGAGTGGCTACAGACACCCTGGTATGTCAGCAAGACAACAGAAGACTGAAAATGCTAACTTCCTTACTAGAAGTTTCCTTCATGTAAACTAAATAAAGGATGCCTGTTGTATTGTTGTTGTCCACTAGATGTCAGCTCATGTCATTCTGTGTGAATTCACTCCATCACATGACATCCTAAATGGCTATTTATAATTATGGTCTGATTTTTCATGCTTTTATTCAGTGATTCTGAATAACTAACTTTTATTTCACACCTTGAAATTTAGCTCTTTTTAGTAAATATAATGACGATGAAAGTATATGTCAGTCTCCCATTATGCCACCATGATGAGTTTGTATCAGAGAGACAAAAAGACAACCAAAAAATATTTAAATAAAAATGAGATTGTTTTGAAAGCATAATGCTGATATCTTTTCAGTATTTAGGTTGTGCTGCCTATGATAACAACATGGTCATTAATTAGTTTTGGGCTGGTCTAAAAAAAGTATTACATCCAGGAAGTAGTTAATTACATACAACACAAAGATCCCAAACTCCAACCATACTCATTGAATAGCTTGTATTTTAATTACACAATTATTATGTCTATTATTTACTATATAGTATTATTTATTATCATCATTATATTATGTTTTTTGCTTTTTTTTAACATAATAACAGACATCTGTGAAGTATTGGATAATTAATCCATCTGTTATTTTGCTGTTTTTCTGATGGAGTTATGAATGACTGACCTTGACACCACTTAAAAAAAGAGACAGATAGTTTTAAAGATCATTAGAGATGACAACATCTCGTTGACTCTGTCTCATTTCACAGACAAATCCTCAGTTGTATGACAAGTTGGCAAGGCTCTTTTATAACTGATTGCTTAATTGAATAAGATAAACCAATTACCTTTCTGTTTTGTGACGCACAAAATGAAACTGGTAGCTTTGGTTTAGTATATGCATGTACTTATCTTTTGCAAGAAGTATTATTTTTACTCTGTCTTGTATGATTCCTGCATTTTTACTTTAATTTTTCAGACTGAGTGACCCTGAAGCATACTAGCTTATCTAAGACTTAAACACATACAGCTTTACTGGAAAGATCTCTGCTTTTTTTCCCACTAATCTGCTGGAGATATGACAGTGAGGAACATGTGTTGGCTTGGTAACCAATCTAGTATCCAGTGGCAACAGAGGTCTATTGAATGCTGGGTGGCTCTGTATTGGCTGGTATGCCCACTACTCCCCTGTGACACCAAGTCGCAGAGGCACATCCATAAAGTAGCTTCTAATAAAGGTTGGATTTGTGTAAATTTCAGTTCTGATGTCACTACGGTCTGTGCCAGTGTGTGCACATGTGTGTGATTGGATATGGGTCAGATCTGTACTGGTATTACAAATACCAGTAAAGATCTTTCTAAGTACAACCTAATGTTCCAACCTGCAGGTGGTAGCACTCTCCACTTTTCTGTGTCACTTTAACAGTCTCCATCAGGTGCACAGGTCCACATGCATACCCACCAAGTCTAAATGCAACTCCTTTCAATCAACCTTCTCTCCAGAAATTACATTCTTTTTTGAAGACACTCATCCTGCCCAAAGACTTTGTGCTTCCTTGCTTTTTCCCGAGTTCATGTCTAAAGGTATCTACTTGTGCAGAGGCAGACACAACAGGATAAGCGTCTTTGTCTCACACTCCTGCCTGTCATACTTCCACCACCCCCTCCTAGCCTCTCCTTCATTTGGGCGGCTGTTACAGAGAGGGCAGATGGCTCATTACCATAAATAGGACAGAGACAGAGAGAAAGAGAGAGTAAGAGGGCAGTGCGCACCAACCAACAGGACCATGCTGCCCAAAATCCAAGAAAATGGGAGTCCGTTGCTAGGGGAGAGGAAAGACAGCTTTATGGCAACACAAAGCTCATTCCCCCATCGAGCTCATCTCACTCCCGCCCCCTCATTTCTTGCTCTGGGGACTGAGCCTTGAATCTGATGGCTGGGGACAGATGGTCAACGGGCCCCACCATCTCTACAGCTGGACACAGGCTGCTCTGACACAGTGAGACCTGGCAGGACTGCATCACACCTCGTCCTGTCCAACCTATGAGAAGGAAGAGTGAAAAATGAGCCATCAGCTAAGAATAGATCCACACTTGTTGCCCACAGGAAATGTGTGGCTGCACAATAGATAATAATATGTAAAAAATGTTTTAGTGGTGTTAACGACTTTCCAGGAGGAAATCATCGTATGAATGTAAAATCACAGCTCTCGCTTCTTTCTTTGTTGGTACTCTTTAGCTTCTTTTTCTGTTAAAAACATGCTATATTTACTAATATTTATCTAAATCTTTCAGTATGGAGTGCCAGTAAAAAATCAAAATAGTGGTCCAATCAAAGGGTTTTGTAAAGCAGGATTCTTTGCTTACATAGTCATTTATTTTGCCACCATCCCTCCTTAACAGGTAGATTGTGGGATGATGATAATGACAATTTCACACCTCTAGGACAGCAGATATTTGCACCAGAAGACTCAGTTTATACCTTAGTACAGGTACCGGTAAACTTTGCTCTCTTAACCAGTCTTGGAAAATATTCCCTGACTTATAAAAAGTTTTATGGAGAAATGATCTCTACAAGAGGTGTTTTCTTGTCAATAATTACTTCCAGTCGATTGATCTTCCTGCACCCTCATGTAAGGGTCTTGAAGAGTGGAGCCCATTCAAGCAGACACTGGGTTTAATTGATGCTGAATCATTTTCCCAGTTTTTCCTTATTGTCTGTTATCAGTGATTGAGATCTTTGATAAATATAGCAACACATGTGCAAACAAAATAGGTTCGGTTGGGGTAAGGAGACCGTTTCTGCCGTTTGAACATTCAGTCCACTGATTGAGAAAATAAGACAATTTCATTTAAAAAAAGACCTAGTGTGGGATTCACAGTTATAATTTTAGAGAAGAAAGATGGGGAAGGAAGGTGAAAAAGGCTACAATTCAGAATGAGGCAAAGACGGCATGGCAGTGGCATGACAAGTAAGCAGAACAGAGATGGTCCTGCATCACCTCGCCAGCCGCCCTGGTTGCATAGGAACACGAGGGCCATGCCTACCCTGCAGACACACTCCTTTCCTCTCTCCTCTGCTACGCTTCATTACCCAGTGTTCAGCCAGGCACGAAAAGGCACTGCACCACTTTCTCCTCACTGCAGCCGTGTGCCCGCTCACAGCCTTACTAACAACTAGGCTCCCCTCAGACTCAGGCAGAGTATATGCTGCCCCTTGGGCATCAGGTCACCCTCACTCACATGAATAAAGACAACAGCTGAGGGGATGTGCTTATATCTTAAACAAGGATTATTATAGTTTTCAATCAGATGTACTATTATTACATATTATTTAACTGACATGTCTATAAATGTTCTGTAGGGACAGATGTGTGGAGTCCTTTTTGCCCTACTGAGGCTTAAAACATCTAAAGTGGCTAAAAATTACATGAGATGCAAACAAAACAGGGAAACTGCATGTGCCATTTTTACTTCCTACATTGAGATGATATAAATACTCAATCACAAGCAAATGTTAATTAATATATAAGTAAAACTGTTGAAATAAAGGTTTGGAAGTTTGCTGTTTTGAAGTATTTTAGCGTTGCAACACAAAAATGTGTTTCTGACCCAAGGTTTTTAGCCATCAAATGCCAGCAACTGGCTATCAACACAATGGTCAAATTCTGCCAAAGTCAACTAGGCCTACTTTAAAGTTGTTGAAAGTACAATTGCAAAAAACTGAACAAGCATGGCTTGTTTTAAAGTACAAAAGAGTTTTTCTCTTCACAAAGAACAATATGGTTCAGGTTTGCAAACATGCAAATCATTCATGCATCTTCTATAACGCTTAATCCAGTTCAGGGCGGTGCAGAAACTGGAGTTTATCCCAGCAATCATGAGGCGAGAGGCTGGATCACCAGTCCATTACAGGACCAATTAAAATACTCCTGGAACAATATTCGTTGGGAAAATAAGACAGATGATTAGTCAAATGCAAACCACTTCCTCTTTTGGTAAAAAAAAGCAAAGAACTCACCATTTGACCTTATGTTGTTATAATGTCCCGATAGAAAAACCTTATTTGTTCTTTTTTTCCAGGTGTTTACACACACACACATGCTCACAAAGATACGTTTTCAGTTATATCGCTTTATTTTAAACCTTAAAAGTATTGTTATTACTTAACTGTGTGAAAGTCTTCTTGCCAAGCATCAGGCAAACAGCTTATTCTGTTGTATCTACATGTGAAAACACAACACCCACTTATTCACACTGCTGGAAGAGCATTAGCAATCCTTCATATGTGTCATTGCCCACTATGGAGCTGGTAGTGCCAGACAGCACTACTGGGCACAAAACCACTATTGTCCCGAAAGATAAAGTGCGCTTGTGACCAAGGAAAGGCGGAGAGGACCAGATGCTGCAAGAAGATAGAGAAGTGTCATTGAACAAAGCCTTTTGTTGTTGTTGTTTACAGCAAAGTCATGAGCTGAATGTTTCAGCGGACGTCACATCTCTTGGTAGGATGTAACATGTCAGATTAAGTTGTCTTTCCTTCATCCTCCTTCTACTTCACAGCTAATTGACTCCAAGTGTTCATTTGCCTGGAGGAGCAGTCATTAAGACTGAATAACAAAATTTAGCTTGGCAATAGAACAGCCAGAGATCAATGGGTTAATTCAATTGCCCCTGCATGTGGTGTATTGAATAGCAGGGCAATTTGGAAGTCTTTATAGGAGACTCGTGCAGTTTTATTGTGCTTAAAAGTACAAGGAGATAGCAGAAAAGCAATTAAATATTAAAGCACAAAGTTCAGTCATGTGTGTGGTTACAATTAAACCATATTACTGGCAAAAAAGGCGGATTTTTCTTTACTTGTCATCAATCCTTCATGGAAAGAAATGTCTGTATATACAACTGTCTGCTAAAAGCTTTGAGCACATGATGGTTAACTGATGCAGAAGAACACAATATGTTTCTTTTAGGTTTCGTTTCATGAGAAATTGCTTTTCATTAATAGAAGGCCATTCTGTCATTGAGTCAGAAATCTGTGGAAACTAAAACATTTTCATCAAAACATGTGAGTATAAAAAACAAATTCATGTAAAATCAGGGCCATTTGGGGAAGGTTGAATGATGGTTTTTAATTTGGAATTAATAATAATGATTATTGTGGTTTTAATCGTGGATTTTCCTTCTGGTTTCATCAGACAAATTGTTGCAACAAGGCATCAGGAAGTCTATCATACAGTCAAAGAACCCAATCTCCAGTTCTGAACAATGCAGCTTCATTCTTTTGGATCAGATTACAACTTAACTATTTGTCCCCACTGTTTTTATGATGAATGCTTTGTTACATGCTTTCACTACCACTTCAGGACAACTATGGTGAGCTTCTGGTAATTATGCATTTAGGAGCAGATCTTGTAAAAGTGAAGCAAAATAAGTACTTTAAAATGATCAAAACCTATATTTCAACTATTTATATTAGCTTTCACTGAGCTATAATTAGATAAAATCACAAATCAGCAAAAGAAAAGAAAACATTACCAAGCTAGTTACACTGCTATTAAACAACATCCTGTCCTTTTTTATTAAACTGTCATAAAACTTAATTTACTGTCCCTAATTCAAGCTCGCCTGCTTAATCCGTCTCACGAATGTACTGACATTTACATCTGTTAACACATCTGTTTACCCAGCCTAATCTCAGCAAATAGACCAAATCAATATAGAATTAAAGCACATTTGTTTGACTGTTGAAATGATCATTCCTCTGCCTTAACACGTCGAATTTTATTGCCTGTGCATTAAAAGAGGCACTTATCAGTTGCCAGATAACAGACAATCAACACACTGCTGACACAATTCATCAGAGCAGGTTGGCTGAAAAGGTTGTCAAACAAAGGCTTCTGTAGGCAAACACTTGCTTCAGTAGAAAATAACTGCAGGCAATAGCTGGGAAACCCTCTGGGGAAAACAAACCTCAAGAACAAAGACAGTGTTGCATATAAAACAAGCTGACCACGCCTGATTGCTCTGCTGACAGTTAAGCGGGTGTAGACGAGAAACATTTTCACTTGTTTTGCAGTTAAAATATAAAATTAGCCCTTGAGTATTTAATGACAAACTTTTAAAGATAAAAATAAGCTGTTGGGGTCAGCAGCTCCATCCACTGCTGCTGAGTATGGAGCTAGACTTGTAGTGTGTATCTTAGCATACCTGGTGGCTTTGAAAGCTTCACAGCCATTTTGCAGCCTTCATGTTACACACAGAATGCAAATACAACTTGTAACCAGTTACCACACCAGTTTCACCACACTTTTATAGAAAGATTAAATACAACAAACCATCCATGCATGCACAGATTAATGCAAATGCATTGCCACCTGTATGTATGGAAGCTTTTTATTTGTTTAATCATATTAATTAGTTTAGTGAACTGTTTGCTGTCTGTTGGTGTGCTGTTATCTGAATGATTAATAGAAAAAATAAGATAAACTAACATCTTACACACAAACACAAAACAATTCTGACAATTTCACACTCTCTTATGTAAAAAAGGTTTTATTTGCTTTCTTTAATCCTTTTTAAACATCATTTATTGTACCAACAGTGTATGTAAAAGACAGCTGGAGGACAGAAGCAGGAAGACATCAATGAACATAAAAACTTTGTCATTATATATATGATGGAAACTTTATTTTGAATCCAGAATAAACCTAAAACAAAGAATAAAATTCTTCTACAGTGTGACAGTTTACACCCCTTTACTGGCTGTGTACCAACTCTGTTCCCACTTCAGTAACCAAAGGTGTAATGAGGAGAAAAAAAGAGAACAACAAAGCCAAGAGGGCAGATTGAATGAAGAGCAGCATACAAACAAAGGTACTCCTTAATAGAGAGTTTTATGAGCTCCAGACCTGCTGAAATGGAGTGCTGTACGTGTGCAGCAGCTCTTATCGGCTCGCTGGCAGCCAGGCAGGGGAGGGTGAGAGCTTTTACACTTGCGATCTGTAAAAATGGTCTGATTCATTTTCTGCATGAGAGGGTCTCACAGGGGTGGCATCAGACCAGCCAGTCCACACAGATTTATGGACCATTAAAGCAGCAGGCCTCCTGACCACTATGCCGCTACAGCTCTGGCTGCTAAGACACACTGCACCCTCATTCATGCATGGTCACTTCCCTCCCTCACATGTTAGTTTCAGCATTAATTCATCCCTTCACCAGCATAAAATTATCTCATTGTAATACTGCTGTTCTTCAGAAAACAAACTTCTTTTTGTAGTTTTGTTTCCACTGCGAGCTCAAAACAGCCTCAACATCTTTGTTTAGCTTTCATGTCACCAAAAGGATGAAGTACTTCACTTCCAGAGTGTTATACATATCAGAAAGGGCTCCAGCAGCATTATGAAAATCCCTGATAGTGGTCAGTGGGTTATGTTGTTTTAGCCTAACAGTTTTACAATCAGATTAGCACCACTGCAGGCACACAGACTAATGGGTCTGTCTTTTTAAGGCATCCTCAATCAGCTGTTTCCGTGGTGATTAATGCATCTTGCTCTCCTGTCTTTCATTTGCCAGCTTTGCAACTTCATCATGCTTAGGAGTGATACAAGAAGGAAAAATGGGGCAGAGTCTATGCAGCTTTCTCTAAGAATAGCTAATTGCGCAACAAAACAATGCAACAGCAACCTGAGCAAAAGCTCACAATAAAGACTGGAACGTGGGTTAATATGATACAATACCACATGGATAAAACACATTTCCACTTTTTTTTAACAAGCTGAGCATGCCTAATATAGATTATATATAACTCCTTTGAAACCAACTTCACCAAAAGGTCATAACACAGAAAGAACAAACTGAATACGCCTGATATCAATGACAGGTATAAATATACTTTCATTTTGTCACACTAGTATTCAGTGAAAAAAAACACCCACCATCCCCTGCTGCTGAGCCAGTTTGTCCAGTTGAGAAAAGGGGAAGAACAAAATGTGCTACTACACTTTTGTTGAAGAATTTGCTGTACTGCTGCATTGGAGATAGGCTACCTGGGTTCAATGAAAACAGACAAGCTACTAGATCAGTTCAAAGAGACCTACTCACTGTTATGAAATGGAGTGACTGAGATCAGTTAGGTTTCACCATTATGTGAAAGTTACAGTTTGGTGTGAAGTCAGTTGGCCAATAAAGCTGCACTCAACACATAGCCAGGCAAAGACATAAGAACAAACTGCCAGGCTTAATGATACGCATATCTGGCTTTAAAAGCGCATTTGTACCGCCATGCAAATAAACAGGTATGTGCAATTTTCTCTTCACACTTCACTGTACACATATAGACAATATAATAGACAATAGAGGGATTTTAAATTGCAGTTGTTCTTCAGTCAGTATTTTGTCTCGGTCTATATGCTCAAACACTACCCGGCATGGATATGGTGAGTATTCACGGGTCATCTTGGCCACATGTATCACCGTTTACTCTAGGAGGGGCCCTGCTGAGGGTCTACTATCGTCACGAGGCTGGGTGCGGTGACACATCCTTTCTCTCCGCCCCGAGGTGTTTGTGCAGCCTGTCCTAAATAACGCGGGAGTGTTTGTGTGAGAACCGTCCGGCTTAATCACTCAGACACTTTAATTACTGATAAATTAATTCAGTTTCTACTATTTAAATAATCATAATTTATTCAATCGATCTGTTTGAAACGCTAAACTTGTTCGCCCCTCCGTTGCGTTAAAAGCGGTTGGCGATAAAACTGAAAGCACATTGCATGATGCAAAAATTGGATGGCGTGCGCGTGCCCGGAGCTCCAGCGCTGCGGCAGTTGCCAGGGGAGATAGGAGGGGAGGGGTTTTGATTGGCTGAAGTGGACCTGTTGCCATGACGACGGCGAGGGGTTTGGTAGCGTTGCCGTGCGCTGTGTGATCTGCGCGCTGCGTGTATGGAGGAAGCAGCTGCTGATCTGATCTCTGACATTGTGTGAGACAGACATCTGAATAAACTGCGGGCAGACGTGTCTTGAAACATATCGCACCGGGGCACGACTTGCATGATTGTGAGTATTTGATGGTTTATGAATTTTCCCGTATTTACATGGTCTTCGGTGGAAAGCGAGTAGTGTTCCGAACAAGCTAAAAGTAAAATTGGTCAAGTGACTTTGCTTAGAGCAGCCAGCATGGCAGAACAAGCGACAGCATGTGGCCAGCTAGCTCATGTTAATGTTACTTCTCTGTGGTTTTCCAACATAAATACTGGATGGAAATTTACAGAACCAAATAGTGTCTTTCGTTTGGGTTATGTAAATATTATTAAAAGAATACTGTTTTTGATGGTATAAATGTTATGCTAAAGCTAGCGGCAGGTTTACCTTCACTAACTCATCGAGCTGTGCTAACGCTACTCTGTCTGACGGTGCTACTGGTAGAGCTAACGCTGATAACGAAGCATATATTGAAAATTTAGGTAATTGTGAACAAAACTTGTTAACTAACAGGAGATAACTTACATGGTAACGTGTCCCTTATGCGAGGAAATATTGTGCAACAGTACACGTCATTACGAGTAACTTTGTAGTCTTCGTATTGTTATGTTGCTGTTGTGTCTGCTTGTGGGTGAAGTGATAAATGCAGGCGCTGCAACACATCAGCTTCTCCTTTCCACTGGTTTCTAGTCTAGTTATTTTTCCATTAAATGCCTTCGTTCATCTCATGTCATCTGAAGTTGTAGTACACTTAATCAATTTCTGATGGTTATGATGACAACTACATATGTCTTCTCATATTAAATAGTTTACAATTTTTATGGTATATATTAAAGATACCAGAGGTTAGGATGTGCACTGGCTAGCTAAGCACATGATGTAATGGATTATCACAAGATTGTCCCAGATAGAGTGCTCTACAATGTTAAGAGTAGGAAAAATATTTCTGTCTGCTCCAGTTGGATACACACTAAATACTAAATGGATAAATAGGTATTGTCAGTAGAAAACAGTTCAGTGTTTTGGAGCTCTGTAATTAAAAAGTCAAACAAATGTCACTGAAATCTAACAAAAAAAGTATTTAAATTACAGTTCATACTCAAATCAGTTCATTGTTGGAAGGGGGGGGGGGGGGGTGTTCATGCAATAAGAAATAATAGTTTTGCATCCCTTTTTACCATTTAGAAATACATTTATTAAATAAAGACAACATTGCAAAGCCAATGAGGGGAGTTTTAAACTATATAACCATGAAAAGGTCCTGATTTATTTATACTCCTATTTAGTGTTGTTTTGACTTTTTATTCTAATAAGCCTCACTTCCCATCTGCCAATCAAATCAATACATTTCTTAGAGCAGCATCAGACTGTTATTCTGGAAAATTAAACCAATAATGGCTGAGTAGTCAGACAACTACTAACAAACCTTGGTTGGGAATGAGACTGTTTTTTCACATAAATATCAGAAAACAATATCAGTTTTTAACAGTTAAAGGTTTTTTAACCACATATAATATAAACATGTATAGATTCAGAATACTGTTCACTATGATCAATGTAATTCTTTATTCTTTCAGTTCAACATCATCAGTAGTAGTCATCTTGAAGCCCAGTTTAAAAAATGTAGTTTTAAAGCCATAAAAAAGTGAAAGAATAATGTTAATTGTTTTGGAGTTATTCAGATGCAATACAGCTGCCATCACCGTTGATATGACAAATCCATTGTTTCAGTGTCTGAGTTCCTCTTCATGTTGTCTCGCTATTGCTTTTATTGGACTGGACAAAACTCATCTAAAATTCAATATATGCTGACATATCAGCATCTTTGTCATCAGTATCTTTGCAAACAACATGTTGGGTCATTTAACTTGTTTTGAGATTATGATTTCAGTCTGCATCAGTGTTGTCCCTCTCTTTGGGCTTTGCTTGTTACTATAGTTATAAAGGACAAATGCATCAGGAGCTTAAGGGTCAGAGGAACCAAAAAGAAACAGATGTTGTCAGTCTGCCATTATTTTATGGCCACAATCTCAATGGTTATATTGTAGGTCCAACCATCTGTTGTGTTTGCTGTTGTTTGTGGTATTAGCATATATATCCACTCTTATTTCAATGTACAGCAGTGTATGAAGGGTAAGTGCTTTTGCCTCTTAGAATAGACAAGGGTGTGCTAACTCTACTCACATTCATTTCTATAAATAAGACTTGCCGTAACCCAGTATAAAGTAGTTATTGAGATGTGAAATAGCTTTTTAGAGCATAGGGAGGGAAAATATAGTCTCTAAAGTTGGATTGTCTTTGAATGTTCACCACTGCAAAGTGTGGAAACAGCCTCAAAATGTGCAGAGAAACCATATCTCAAATCACCAGGTGGTCTGAATTTCTTTCCTACATTGTAACAGAGTAAGTAGGGATTTTTTCTGATCGTTTTTCCACAATATTGCTTTTTTTTATTCATTAGTTTTTGTGTTTTATATTTAAAAAAAAAGTAAAGTTATAAAAAAAGTTAGTCATTTTAAACTATTAGGTTTGACAACCATGCTGTTTTTTTTCTTGATGAGTAATGCCCTGTTTGACTGATTCCTAATAATGTTTATTTTCCAGTGTAGGTTTACTTCATAGTGTTGGGATATTACCATCAGCAGTACTGGACTCCCTCGTGCTAAATCTACCTGAAGTTGCACTAGATTCACTTCATTTTTATGACTTTGTGAACACATTGATGGCACTTTTTGATGCCTTGTGTTTTGTCCTGAGGTCCAAACAATGAGCAGTTCTGCAGCATGTTTTGATATATGATGAGGAAACAGTCTCACAGATGTGACTTTCACACAAGTGAACACTTATATAGAAAATGACTTGTATTGTAAGCGTCTTGAATATCTTACAGACAAAGCTTAATCTGGGAAAATGGTGGTTTAACTGTAACATGTGACTGTGACCTTCTATCCAAGCTAGACTGGGACCCAATCAGTAGTTTTAAAGTGGTGTTGTCTTGTTATCAGTCTTATCAGACAGTGTACTCTGACCTGGAGCAAATGAAACCCACCAAACTTTTTCTAGAAATGTGAGAGACTGTGGCATTGAAATAATAATGAAAGCTGGTGTCATGGGGCAGAAACTTTTGGAACAGACTAAACCTGTTTTTCACTGGTTTGGCATTATGCTTCGTAGCTGGTTGTTCTCAGGAAAACCTCTCAGTAGTCCTTTTTTGTCTTTGTGATTGTACTCGCTGTTTTATTAGTTGTAATCTTGTTGGTCTTGGTGTAGACTGGCAGAATAATCAAGTTGCTCATAGTTTTGTTGAAGTGAAATGTTCCCATAATTATGTCATGTGCTTTGTGTTGACGTGCTCAGAAATAGAAAAGTGTTTAACAACAGGTGTTCATGACAGCAAGAATATCTTCAACACTGTTTCTTTATTAGCTAAAAAAGCCTTTATGAAATGTTTGTAGAGGTTAGGGATAGGATAAGTTCAGATTCTTCCTCTTATTATTCAGGGGTGATAAACTGAACAGTTGTATGTTTACCTGAGATCAGTCACTAATCAATGAGATACAGTTCTGGGAGCTGACACTGACCTCTCTGACTTGTGGAGTTTTGTTGTAGATAGCATGAGTAATAGCTCAGACTGCCATTATGGTATTTTTTATTTTTAAAGAAGGGACATCCCCAGGAGGATATAGTCTGCTGTCTTTTTGTCTGTGGCGTTCTGCTAATTAAACCTGGGTGGTAGCTCTAAATTTGAGTTGCAAATTTGAACGCCTACAGAAACATTGTATATTTTCAGCCCTGTATTTCCTACCCCCTCTAGTTTGGTCCTGATTTGTGTATTTGTGTTGTTGAGATGATTAACTTGTCTGTTTTTGTGGCTCTTTTATGTCAGCTTAAAGTGCTTGACACAATTTTTTTATGTCCTAAACCTTTACCTTATGTGTACGGATGTCACTAAATTGAAAACTGCAGTTTGAGAGAGTGACAAGAAAGAAAAAAAAAGATAGAGCTGATAAAAGTTGTTTCTTAAACATTATATCATCAATTTTACCGCTTAATTATTTGCACGTCTCTACTATTTCTGGATGTCTTTCCTTGAAGTGGTTTTATTCCTGTTGTGGCACTTTTCTATCTTCTCCATCTATCAGTTTATTTTCTGGGATTGGTGCTCCTTCACTGATTATAGCAAGCTGCTCCCCCATCTCTTTCCATCCCATTCCCTTCCCCTTTCTAACCCCAGATTGCTCCTGTTTCTGTCTCGTTTCTGATGGGGTGGACTCAAGACACAGCCCATTAGGGCCTTTCTCGGTGAAAGCAACAGTGACGTGACCGTTTCCTTGATTGAGAGAAAGGAAGACGGCTGTGTCCTGTGTCACAATAGGTCTTTGTCTCATCACCGTTGGTTGAATTAACAGGATTTATTTAATTGAATGCAGTAAAAACATTGTAGATTGACCATCTTGTGTGTAAATGAACCTTATCTATGCTATATGAACATTAATGGATATTTTATTGTCCCTATTTTATATTCTTTTGGAATAAGCACTGATTAAAACATTTAACTGCTCCAGATTTGTTAGTTGGTTAGGCGTTTGGCTTTAATTGAAATAAACCTAAAAGTGTTAGCGTTATAAAATTTTAACTCTTAGCCATGCACCATATGGAAAATGAAACAAAACAGGAACTATGTTATTTATTTCTAACAAAACAGGATAAAATACTTAATGTCCATCCTAAGATTTCTTTAATACCGGTAAGATTGACAGTAATGTGTGCACATTAACTATTTACTGATGCCTGAAAAGCATATTATGCTGTTTTCTTTTCTGCATCTGCATGCTCATTATTTGCTGCACATTTTTCTGTTGATTTATTCATATCAGAAGCTACTGGAAATATTTTCAGCCTCTGAAATCAAGGTGTTTAATTTTATTTTGTGTTTTTTTTTTAAGCTTTTGTAGGGGCTTTTATTTCCTTTAGCACAGAAGAAGGATTTATATTTTGGTCCTGGGGTCCTTGCAGACACAAACACTTGTAGTATTTACAGGGAAAATAATCTCATTCAGAGAACATTCCTGTAAGGGCTTATGGTAAAACCTCACCTAAATTGCTGAAGGCATTTCTGTTGTGCCTTCACAAATGTAGAAACTTTACAAAAAGCCCTCTGTGGTTTTTTTTAATCTTAATTTACAGGCAGCTGAAGCTGTTGTGTATGTTGATCAGTAGTTAGTGCTGGTACTCTGAACTTACAGGCATATGACCAAAGAGATAAGGTTTCAGCATTGGCTGGGGCTGCCATGTACTTTGGATGGCCTCACCTCTGTTTACAGTCAAAGTTCAGTCTTATGTTTGAGTTTTAAGTCACTCTGAATTAAATGCATCTGATCTGGAGGAACAAAATCCTTATTTTCTGGTATTGTCTGCTTTCCTCTTAGTGATAGTTTAAATTAGTAAAGCTTGTATTATAGTAAGCTAGTTTCTGATAAAGTTCAGTTAAATTCTTCTGCTTCAGTAGAAACAGCCTGTTGGCCTATTGCTGCCTGAGTCCTCTGTTTTGGTGTAGAGCACGGCAAACTGTCTTTGTGTTAGGTCTGAAATGTTTTCTGAAAATGAACTTCCTCAACAGGCAGGAGGTGTTTCCTTCCCTCCAGTGCTCTATTTGAAACAGCGAGATGAATACTGAGCACTTCGGAAACATGATTAGAGTAAAAACAACTACTCCTTTGTCTGAGCCGAGTCAGGGCCAGTGTATTGCATTTTACAAGCATTTCTTTTACTTTCACCTCAGACATCGATTAAACCATTTGCATTTACTAAAAACTTTTGCTTTTAAACCATTCAGCCATGATTAAATGAAAGCCAGATAAAGCATCACTTTAATGCCTACTTGCTTCATAATGACACAGTTTAACCCTCTTGTAGAAGAAAAGAACTGGGCGCTGGTCTGTCTTGCTTTGGAGCAGCCTTTCCCTCTCACCCACTCTTAACTCAATCTGGCTTTGTCTCTCTCACATGTTCAAAGCTGCAGTCAGATCAGGCAGTCACCTAAATATCAGTTAGGGTTTCAAATAACAGCCATCACTATGGAGCTTTGCGACACACCTTTGTGTAACAGGTTTGTGTCAACTGGCTTATTTCATATGAAGAGGGTGTGGTGTGAGAACATGAACCCGAGGCTCTTACCTCCATAACACCTTATTCATTAAATAATAAAGAAACAGCTACATGTTATATATTTAGCTAAAATTGGTTTAACTAAAACGTCGCTTTGGAGTGGACATCATAAAGCCTTCCTGATGGCATGGAGTCAGACGTGCTATTACATTCAGGTTGGTTTCAGCCTTTCCCACTGCTCTTTGTCAGACAGGTTTGTGGAGAACAGCAGCAGACTGCTGGCCTCAGCATTTTCCGCTTGTATTGATCTCCCCACATTAGTTCTCTCTTCATGCACAGACATGAGCACAATTGCTTCCCTTACAACATCGGCTGCCGTGGCAACTGAGTCCTGATCATGAGATTTACTCCCAGGAAAAACATCTCGAACCACTACCTCTTCTTTTGAAAGCTGCAATCCTCTCCTTCTATGCACTCCTGTACATATCTGATGCATCAACTGCTTTGCCACTTACAGCCATCTCCATATGTCTTTGTGTATTTCTGAATAGGATAAGTGCTTAACAGGATAAAAGAGCAGTTTGGACGGGGGGATCTGCCTCGGCACCTGCTGTTAGCCTGCCTGTTTGCACATGAATATGATGAAACTGGAAGTGCACAGGGCTATTTTAACTTGCAGATGAGCCATCAGGTCAGCACCGTTGCAGCTTTGCTGTGTTTTCCAGGATGCGCAGCAGTCAACAGGCCGGTCCAGCTTATTAGCTCCCTCTCCTATCTACTCTACTCTACTCACCGATGTTCTCATTATTATCTGCATTCCCAGCCGCCTCTCTTTGATGCCCTTTTATGAAAGCAATGATAACCGTGATCATTGCAGAAGCAGGGGTAATTGACCAGCTGCAGTCACAGAAAAGTACTTCCTGTGTTTGGCTGCGTGCAAGACAGCTTTCTTTTTCCACCCACCCTGCTTCTGTTGATATTCAAATGATGAGGTACTCAAAGGAGGATAAGCTCTCTTTTGCTACCCAAAGACCCAGCAAAGAGGTCAAGTTTGGTCAGAAGGACTCAGATAATATTCTCTTGTGCTTTAAGGTGAACCACTTCACTTCTCTGATTTCTTTGCATCTCACAGCCATAAAACTTTATCAGGTTTACAGGGAGTCATCTGTGTGCTCTTAAAGTGGAAGAGACTATCATGTGAAGTGTTTACAGTGGACTTCTGAAAGCACTCCTGCTGCACCTTTTAATCAAATGACCCACCGTGGTGAGGTATTTTGAATCGGGCCGGATCGGGCCACACCTGTGAGGGCTTGTAGTTTACTGAGACTTAATTGTCTCATAACAGACTGAACAACAAAGCCACGGATGTAGACTTGTAGTTTTGTTTTTCTTCCTTTTTCTCCCTTTCGCACACATAACATGGAATTGATCTGAATTGCGCAACACTTTTTGTATTTTCTCATTTTCATGCCTTTACATCGGTATATGCTTATACAACCTACCCTGTATTGTACTTACATACATTTATATACAAACCTTTGGCCTGTATACCCAGCTACTGCAAATGTAGGACCCAATGAAAGCAAGATGACTCATCCCAGAGGTTTATATTGGTACAATAGTGACTCTAAACATACGACGGTTTTAAGAAGCATAAAAAGTCATTAAGCTGCAGATTTGCCTTATTCTCCATACAGTCAATAAATGAAATCTGAATAGGAAACTGTGATGTCGGAGTATATCTGTGTTCCTGTCTTATGAGTGGAGATTTACTTATGACATAAATGGGCAGTCTTCTTACTGCCTGACGTATCTGATTGTTCTAGTTTACTAAGAGCTGTGATTCATCCGACCTAGCTGTTTATAATTTAGAGAGCTTAGCTCCCTGCCAACCAATTTAGTTATTTCTGTCCTTACTTCCTTTCTTAACCATCCTAAACTATAAAAGAAAAACATTTATTTTTATATATACACATGCATACATACATACATACGTATTAAATTAATTTCCTTAGCATAAATGTAAGTATTGTAATCAGTGCAAAATGTATACAACCTAGAACAAAAGAATAACAGATTGCAAAGAAAAGCATGGCATGTGTCACATTAGCCGACAATGCTACGATCTTCCTTCTTTCTTTCTTTCTGTTTAGCCTCCATACATAAATCCATCTAGCCTCCCACATGTTGTCATTTCACCCTGTCCTCATGCTGTTGTTGGTCTGGAAAGCTCATTGACTTTTTCCCTTTTTGTTGATTATTTTAAATATGTGAAGTTTATATCTGATTCACAAACAGGAAAGCATCAACCGAATAAAAGATCAAGAGGACACAATGTCACATATGGAAAGAAAATATGTACTAAAATAATAGATGTATGATTTTAAGGCTGAATATTTAATTGTTACTCCTAACATAAATAGACTTTGCTGTACTTTCTACTGGTTGTTTTTCTAATTGCACTCATACCATGACACGCATGTGTACAACGTATCTCACCTGCTGTGCAAACAATAGCATTTTGACCCTGTAGTCTTATCTTAAAAATGAAAAGATATGCTTGTTTCACCACACTTGGGCTCTTTACCTGTCCACCTGTCCAATCTCCGTCCAGATCCCAAACACTCAAGCCCGCCTAAAACCTGGACACCTGGTGTTCACACACCGTTACAGCAGGAGAATGTGTTTGGTTTCACCGCCGTCATCGGTGGCGGAGTCAGCCAGCATGAACTACTGATTTCTTTTTTTTAAACTGACTCTCATTCATGGGATTTTTGCTTCTAATTAAAAAGGACAGCGTGGTTGTCATGGTGACGCCCAGGACATGACGCTTGTTGTGAGCCGAGACAAAGAGTCATCTCTTCATGCTTTTGGCCTCTATAAGCAGTGCACAACCCCACTGAATCTGTTATATTTAGTAATGCAGATGTCTTTGTGGACAACATCATTGCTCTATTTATGAAACTTATTGAATTAGCTCAAAGTAAAATCAGGGCATGATATTCTTCACTGCTGTGTTTTTAAAAAAGGGTTTCTGTCTAAATGCTTGAGTGGAATTTGATAATGACGAGTCACTGCTAACATATTGAATTGCTTTTGCTGTTAAAAGGCTGATATGGCTGCGATTCGTATATTATTTATGCTAATTAAATTGGCATGTGACAAATTGAGACTTGATCCTCCTTAGTTTTTAAGAGCCATCCACTTTTAAGATGTTTTTTTGACTCATTCCTACAGTCACTGGATAGTCTCACGCTCATTTACACATAATGAGCAGCTGGGTCTGCAATGAGGAGAGGAGCCTTAAGTCAGCTCAGTTGCTTAAGAGGATGTCCTCAAAAGTCCTTACTAGCAGTCAAGAGGAAGGAGAGTGGAGAGCCTCGTCCTCCTCACCAGACGTGGAAAAGAGGAACAGAGAGGCTGCCAAGAGGTGCAGAGGAGGCAGGCAGACAGTTGCAGGGAAGCGCCTCTGGGGAAACTTAAGAAAACAAGGTCAATGTTTAAGAAGAGCGCACATCATCCCAAAATGCCGCATCCATTTATACATACTGGCACTTTTCTTTGTCTTCGCTGTCCAACCTAATATTTTTTTGTCTTTTGAAGCCATTTAACACCAATCTCCTCTGTTTTTGTTTCCATAGACCTCTTTGATTTAATGGGTCCAATCATTGGGATGTCGCCAGATAAGAAAACGGAAATCCCGGGTATGCAAGAGGAGCGGACAGGACTCAGAGGTGTTTGTGGTGTGGGGACCCTGCCTGAGGCGGAGTGCGCATCCAGTCCGCTGGCAACAAGCGTGGATCGTACTGGAGCTACCGAGGATGAGGAGCTCACCAACCTCAACTGGCTCCATGAGAATCTGCTTCAGAACTTCACTCTCGGGGGTCCCGAGGCCCAGCCAAGTGGGAGTCCTCTCTTTGATATAGAGGGAGACTACGGCTCAAACCAAGGCCCATCGTCGTCATCTTCATCTTCTTCACACAGTAGAAGCAGGGAGAGAGACTTGTTGAAGTCTAAACCCCCCTTTTCATTTTCTCTCCTTATCTATATGGCCATTGAGCAGTCTCCCAGCAAGTCCTTGCCTGTTAAAGAAATCTATGGCTGGATTCTCGAGCACTTCCCTTATTTTTCTAATGCTCCCACTGGCTGGAAGAACTCAGTTCGTCACAATTTGTCTCTAAACAAATGCTTCCGTAAGGTCGACAGGAGTTTGGGAAAGGTAGGTTGTCAAAGTGTTTCCTAATTTTCACCACTCTGAGAAACCTGCACTGACAATTTCTGCCACTGTCATCTGTTGTTATTTAGTTTCCCAGTGAGATATTAACAATTCAGCAGACAAAGATCTGTCCGCTTGGTTCAGCAGAACAATGCAGAATGACAGAGTGCTGCAGCAGGTTCATGTGACAGTGTCCAGGACTTAAACGCAGCGGCAGGGGTTTCCAACTTTGCTGCGATAAGAGTGGAATCCGGTCAAGGTCACGGATACTCCTCCAGAGGAAATGCAAACGCAGCACACTGAGAAAGGACGATATCTCCTGAAACATGTCAAACTAGCTGAAACTATTTTAAGCAGTAAAGTGTTGGAGAGTGCAGAAATGTGTTTTTAAGAACATTCTGTTTACAGTAATAAGCTCTGATGTTAACTTATGGTGCATTCAAAGAGAAGCTGCATATGGTTGTGTCTGCAGGAGAAAGGCACACCACACTGCCTATGCAAGCATTCCTGTACATAGGTGTTGTCCCTTTTACTGTCTGATGCTTGCAGTTGCCATTTAGCATCTACTTTTTTTGTGGGGAAAGATGTATTGGTAACATTCCTGCAGTAAAAACTCCTTGTAGAAGTTGGCAGGCTTGGTTTGAGTGTGTGCACGGCCTAGACCTGATATTTTCCCAACCCGGGAGGAGAACGCAGCGAGTAACGACACAGTGCAGTGCTGGCTGCTCAGCATGCAGGTGCACAGTATGAGCCTTCTTCTGCTGAGACACCAGCACCCGTTTCACATGACACTGGCTGGTGGTTTCTGTTGCCATGGAGACATTTCCTTCTTCCTGCATCAAGGCTAGTTGGTAATCTGAGTCAAGGTTATTCTCTCTCTCTTGCTCTGTTCTCGCATACTGGGCAAGTAAAACGCCACCATCAGATAAAATGGCACACACTCATTTGCATGGTATTGTTTAACACAGTGCAGTCAGATTTTTCTGTTTGCTGAGACCGTTTTAAAAATACTTTGTTTGTATTTCCACTAAGAACTTGTGCAAAGAGGCTTTTTGGGAAATATTTTAAATATATTTTACGCAACTGCCACAAAATGGTAATCTGTTGTGGTGTGAGCATCTTTTTTTTTTAAAGCGGCTGTGAAGATTATGTTAGAGAAGTGATCTGTGAAATGTAGTGCGTTTCCACGGTGACTAATCTGCAAATGGTAGAGGTCAAACTTGCCTTTTTAATTTAAAACAGGAATAAATAAGCTCTCCATTTTCACTGCGATGCAGTTACTCGCTACACTGACTCAATCAGTCTGTGTAGTATAGTGTATTCACTGCTGGTAATATGATGGGGGATGCTTACATTATACATTGGGATTACATGTATGAGGTGTGCTTTTATGCTGTGACATAGTTCTGCTGCTGCTTTTCTAGATCTTTCTGCTATGAACTGTTGCAGCTGTCAATCATGAAAGGTGTTCCCATACACCTGTGAAGGTTAAAGGCTAACTAACCTATGGAAGGCATGAATTATCCTTTTAAAAAATGCATAAAAAGTTATTTTGAGTACAAATATGCATGAATGTTTTACTTTACAGTGGATGTATTTTAGTTTTCCAGCTAAAGTTCTCCTAAAGACTGTTTGCCCGATTGAACCAGAACTTTTTTCCACTATATAATTGACGACTAAATCCATCATTTAAAACACATTTATATGTTTATTTTGGGTGTAGATGTTTGACTGACCCCGCTGTGTCTTACAGGCCAGTGGAAAAGGTTCTCTCTGGTGTGTCGACCCCGAGTATCGTCCCAATTTAATCCAAGCCCTTAAAAAGCAGCACTTCCCAGCCGCACATGCCTTCTGCACACCGCCCGCCTCCCCACCCAGGTACTGCCATCACCATTAAAACAATGCTGTGTGTGTGTGTAATTGTAAATAGTTTGTTTCTTTAAGAAAACTGAACACTCAGAGTTAAAGTGTGACTTTTTGAAAAACCTCTTCCTCAACCTTAAGATCTGACCCTCCATGTCTTTGTCTACTGTCTGCAGTGCCTCCTCACCTCCTCGTCATCTCTTTCTACAAGGATGCTCCCTGAAAGGTGAGACGGAAGAAAACTGATCTAAGTGTGTGACTTTGCAGATGCCTTCTTGGTGAGAATCTGCAGATCTTTAGGTGCAGTTGTGTTTGTGCAGTATATTTTGGTTATGTTGCCTTTGCACATTTCAGTCTCAAAACATCCAGCATCATTTTGTCCTCGGCTCTTTGTTTGATTTGTTGCTTTCAAGTCATCGATGCCTCATGTAGACCACAACGTTCAGAACTCAGTCGCAGTCGGTGTCTCAGCCCCCTCGCCTCCCCTTCTTGCTTCTTGAAGTTGTAACCTTGACAACAGGCAGAGGTTCTGCTGGTGCTCAGTGTCGAGCACTCAGTCTCACTATAATCATTAATAATTTAGAGCTCTAGAGGTGAGCTATGAGGCTTTCAGACACTTTGTCAGGTCTGAAGAGATTGGATGCACTCTCGCTATCAGTGGCTTAAATTTATCCTCTGGTTTGTTTCTGTGAATCACCTGCAAATCCAATTAGTTCTTTAAGCATCAACGGGGCAATTATGTGCCTCTTTCAGAAGTATCCAGGCCACCCAGTCCCAGTAGAGACACCATGCTTTCATACCTTTAGGACTGACCACCATGCATGTTCTCTCCTCTTCCAGAGTCTGACATTGATGCTGCCACTGCCATGATGCTCTTAAACTCTGCCCCTGGGCACCACGTTGACCCATGTAAGAGAATCCACAAGCGTTCATACTTTTCAGCCTTTCGTCTCCTACCTCTGACATACCACCCTGTCATTGCTTTTTCTTTTCATTTCGTCTGCTTTTTATGTCCCGTGTGTGTAAACTAAATGTGGCTCTTGTATTGGATCACATTTCAGAAAAAGATGTGTACATGATTGTGTATATTTTTTCCTGTAATGGAGTATTTCAACAACTGAAGGACTAATTGGACATTTTGGAAGTCTTAGGATTGAAGTTTGTTCACATATTTTAGATAAAAGCTGGCTGCTCATTCAGAGGTGGTAAAATCAGCCTGACAATGCATTAAATGCATCAATAAAACCAATCAGAACAATACAAAGTGTTACAATCCACAGCTCACTGTTTCATGGTACTTATGTGCCACCTTATTTCTTAGAGTTTTATATGTTCAGTCTTTAATAATAAATAGAAACTCCTTAAAGTGAACTTCCAGTGTGGAAAATTAGAATAAATCAGTCAGGTTTGAATTAAACTTGCTCCTTAAGATTATCCCCATTCAGCCTACTTTCTATTTAACTTGCTGCCAGGCTTTTCACTGTGTGCCTCAATTTAGCTTTTTTGTGCATGCAACACTGTTTTAAAGTGAATTTTCCCATCGGGCTTGGACAAATTTGTTCTACTGTATACTCGTAAACAAAATGAGCTAAAGCTACATTGCGTGTGTTTTAAGTACCTCAATTATTGTTTCTAAGCCTATTCTAAACCACTTTACATGTCCTCCTTTGAATTATATGTAACAAAATATGATGAAATTAGCGAAGACATGAATTCTTTCTCTTCTCCTCAGGCAATTCTGACAGCCCGCTTGACCTCTCCCGACCCGACTCTGTCCTGGTTAGCAGTGATCCAAAGCAGGACCACAACTACAGCAGCGTAGCTCTGCAGCGCTGTTCTTCCCGTTCCTCCTCGTCCTCCCTGTCCTCCCTGGACGAAGGCGGCTGTGAACGCAGGCAGTCCCGTCGCGCCGGCAGCGAGGGTTTTCACAGCGATGAAGACTCCGACCTCTGGGACGAGAGGGGCATTCAGCAAACTTCTCGACGCCCGCCCGCCATCAAATGGCCCATTAGCAAGAGAGCACGACGCGAGGTCAAGCCAGAGCTGGATGAGGAGCTGAAGGAAGCTGCTGGCTCTTTGCTACACCTTGCTGGTATACGCAGCTGCATGGAGGGCTCCAAACGCACTGTCAAGAGCACAAAACATAACAGGAAATGAAGTTCCCCTTTGCCCCTAGACTCCTCTGGATCCTGTGAACCCTAACCTCTGACCCTGATCGTGTATCCCAGTGTGCCTCCTTCTCCTTACCTGATCGTTCACTGGCCATTTTGAGCCTTTTTATTTGTTTGGGAATATCTTTGTCCAACAAAACAAATGGCAATAGTATCGTTCACACAGGAGAACAAAGCCATATAGAGTAACTTGCGGAGGGGGGTGGCGGCTACGGAGAACCATCAAGATACCTATCCAAAATGACCTGCCTGCTTCTGTTGGATTAGAAGATTGTGATTCCTCTTAAAGACAAAACGGGGGGAAAAAGCTGAAGGTTTTATAACTCAAACGTTGCATGCTTCCTCCTCAAACCTGTATCCTCTTCCAAGTGAATCTATTTATGAAGCGAATGAGTGCATGTTTGTAACAGACACAATCTAACCTCCTGGTGTTATCACTTTTTTCCTTTTTGTGCTACAGAAAAAATGCCACTGTTTTGAATCCTCTTGTAAGAGATGCAATAATTAATCCTTAACCTTAACTTCTGGACATTACTCCATGGGCGTTTTTTCAGAGTCAAGTATGCTAGTTAAACTTTACAATTAAGAGAATAAAAGGAGTAGTATTATGATCTTGTTATACGATACACTTACTACACATGAGCTTAGGCTCTGTTTCAGGATTAGCAAGATGAGGAAGTAGTATTACTCTGCCACTGCCAAATTGAGTTGCAAAGTTAGTTGCAGTACTTTGCTCGGTTTTTGTGCAGCCATTGCAGTACGAGCTGGGTTTGTCCTTTTTTTTTTTCCCCTTCTTTTGCTGCAAATCTATTGCTTATCTTGTCTCTCGTCCCTTTTATTTACCATCATGTTCTAGACATTTGTTGCAACCTATGCAAAGTGAACATCGGTCAGGTATTCGCTGTGTGCTCATAGGTTATGCTCAATAGATTTTAAACAGCGTGTGTGTATCATAGTGCATGTTGACTTCAACCTAAAGCTCAGATGAAAGTTAAAAGGAATAGCTTAAAATGGTCCTTTACAAATATGGCTCCAGTGAATATGATGAGCATGATCTCATGTTGTACGGCTGTGCTGGTAATCTGTTTCTCTGGGTTAAAAATGAGGAACTGAGGTGGATTGTGACTTAACAGACTGTCTTGCATCATTATTTGGGTGTGCAGTGTGTTTAAACCTCTCTGTCTCCTCGTTTTGTGTTTCATATACTTAAATTATACAAGTCAACCACATTTGGCTTATCCTGGAGCCAAGTTAGCACACTTCCTGCAGGAACTGTTTCTTTTTAATGGTTCAAAGTATATACAGTAAGATAAAGAGACAGTTCAGTCAAGACTTAAGAGAAATCCACTTGCATGCTGACCTCAGTTTTAGCTTGCTGCTTGTGTTGCTCTTCCCCTTTGAGCGAAATAAAGAAGTATGCATTCTCTTCTCTGAGAATATCTGTACTGCAAAATGGAGGGTTTATTGTCAGCTGACTGCACAAAGGGAAGTCGCAGACCACTTGTGCAGCTTGCCACACATGACGTTTGATCTTTTAGATTGCCCACACACTCAGTAGAAACACAAGGCAGCATGAACGAGCACAAGATCATAAAGTAAATGTTTCCCTGTCACTGTGACTGTTAGTAGAGCATGGACAGTCAGTGCCAAACCTGTCACCGTGCCACTGATGTAAAGCTGCATAGGGCCATGGTCATTACGTTCCCCTGTTGCCACGCTGTAGTTTTTGTGATTATTTTCTTAATCATTGATTGGGAGACAGCTATTTGATGGGTTTATTTTGATCACTTTAGAGTGGGAACTGCTAGCTGCAGAATAAGCTGCAGTTCTCTGAACTGATACTGGTCTACACTGGTCTACTTTAGCTGTGAAAAAAGAACAAATTATTGTTCATCAATCATCACCTTATTTATAACTTTTAATTTATGGGATTTATGAATGCATACTCTATCAGAAACTGCTCGTGTGAAACAAAAGACTGGGAACATTTATTTTCCTTTGTAAACTTTTTTTTATTTTAATTTTATTTTAAAGCAATACACTTATTTTCCCTTGTTAAACGATAAAAGTATTTTGCCAATGTTTATTGTGTTTTGAGCCAGTTCCCTCCCTTTCCAATCTAACCACGACTGCCAGACTTTCTTGATTTCTTTGTTTTTGCTTTTTTATCAGGCTCGATCGAAGACAGATTGATCCTGAAAACCTTTTTGTTGCCAAACTGCCGTACAGCCGGGGTACGGAAATGAAAGCTAACGCATTTCCAGTGTACTCAGTTTCTTTAGGCGGATAAAATCTTTTTTACATTTGTCCCATGGATGGTTTTTGTTTATTATCACTTTAATGGTCAGAAAGGTAATATTAGCCGTCAGTCTCACTACAGATGACATTCTTTAGAGAAAAAGTCATGATTTTCTGAAATGTTGGGGTTATCTCTGTTAACGGAGTCTGTCCCCGGGTGTCAAACCTACATTCAACTGCAGGGAAGTTATGGAAAGATCAGCAGAGAGCCTCTCATTCTTTCTGTAGCACTTGCAAATGTGGGGACATGCTGAGTTGATGTTTAGACAAGTACCGGAATAATTTGGGCTCCCAGGACCTAAAAAACTAGTTGCTTCATTGCTCATCAGCTGTTATTGATTACTAATTATGTGATTTTTTTTCCAGTTCCTTTGGGTGTAATAATTCTTGCATTTGACAAAGCTGCCAACCCAGTATCAGTTTGTCTGCCACGTCTATTGGACTGACACATCTTTTGGTTTTTGTATGCTAACCTCTGTTGATAAAATGTTTATAAGATTTATTTTCGCCAAAGATATGCAATTGCATTATATATGGTATTACGAAATATTAATAAAATCTTGTTCTTGTTATGTCTGGGAATTTTTATTCTAGTTTGCAATGCATGAATGCAGTGAACAAGAGCGCCATCACTTTGCATTAGTAGCACATGTTAGCTTAGTTTATTTTTTCAATCAGCATTGAAGTTCTATTTTTTACCAAACCCTGCAGAACCAGTAGCAACACCACCTGTCTGTCTACATGTGCAACATGGTCTGCTACCAGTAATCCACCTCTGATCAATGTAAATTCCAGGGCTGTTCTAGTGATGGACGTATCATGCAATGTGCTAACGACACTCTTTGCTGTAAGTTAATTAGTCATGGAGGACTGTTGGATGAACACGGTGTGACCCTGAACAAGGGCCTGTCTGACTAGCCTCAGGCCCACTGGCACAGCTCTATTGTTCAATAGAGCCCTGTGTGTCGATTGGAAGAGGGGGGCTTCTCCCTACTGACTGCTTCAATTCAGCTGGAAATCAGAGCAGCTTACCCCCCCTCCCCCTCCCACACAGCCCTAGCAACCACGCCACGCCGACAGTTGCCAGGCAACCGGACAATGCTGGAGCCGCTGGCTGTGGTGTGCTTATGAGGGAGTTTGGGTTCTGCCTGTATCCATTCAAGATCAGGACCAGTGAGTGCGAGGAAATAAAACGGTAAAGTGATGTGGTGAAAATCGAAAGAGATTATTATGGATTAGATCAAATTAATCATGTAGGATTTGTGCTGTGATGGATGCATTAGCAGCATGTCATTTCACTTCCAACCCAAATGAGGTCATGTGTGCTTTAGAGGAAAATCACGGAGAATATCCTTCACAGTAACACAGCATGCATGCGATTCCTGACCTTGTTTTTATAACTGCAAACACACACACACACACACACACAATCTACATCCAGTAGTTATCTATCTGTCTGTCTGTTTAAATTACTCACATAAGGCATAGATTACTAAAACTTTGTAATAAGAATACTTCTTGATTAAAATGATTACTTCTATATACCCTACGTGCTGTGTGTGTAGAGAAGCTTTACACTTTTTAGATATCTGTAGTACATTTCCATCAGATTAAAGATTTGTATTAATGAACATTTAATTAGTTTCCTCACGTATGGATTCATATTGTTATATTGTGTTGTGACTATCTTTGAACGCTAGAGGGCGTTGTGTTAAAGGCGCATCATTCTTTCTCAACTCTGACCTGTGCTGTTATCTCCGGTAGCTTCTCGTTTAGGAGGGGTAGCTCGAAAATGAAAGAAGAATAGCTAATTAAGGCATCTTAATCGGCTTAACAGTAACAACCCTCACTCTTAAAGACGGTTTATAAACGTCGCTGGATTCATAGCGCTTGTCAGATATTATTGACTTAATTGGGCTTCATAGTGTTGGCATTTGTTTTGCTACATAGCTTGTTAGCAATTGGATAGCTAACTAGCAACCAGGCTCTGTCACCGCTAATCCAGCTAACTTAAAACATTGCTGTCAAGCCGCTGTAGCATCTGACTTTGAAATGAAACTGGCAGCGTAAATAGGATGATTATCACCCAGTTCACATGTTTACTAGATATTTTCTTCGTAATAGTACATGCAACTTCGGACTAGTTCATGCAACTAAAGGGCAAGCAAGTCTTAAATAGCTAAGTAACATCCTAACTTTGGTCCTGTTTAGACTTTAACAAACTGACCACGTGAAACACCGCTTCTGACAGCCAGTTAAATAGCTAGCCTGGCTAGCTGGGATAGCCTATGTAAACATCAACAGTTGGTCACCAGATAACAACAACAATGGCTAATGTTACAGACCTGCAGACAAAATACAGCAAGCTGGCACAGGAGTACTCTAAGGTAAAGCACTAATAATTTATCAGTATTAAAACATCTATTCAAAGTTTACTCTGTCATGTCGTATAGACTTTGCGCTTTCTAACAGAAGTTATACACTTGTAAATTGTCTGTCTTTTTTTAAATGCATATTTTTATACATGTTAAAAATGTTCAGGGGCTACAAACGCAGTTGATAGTTGTTTTTTGTCTGTAATGCTGTCTTGCTAGTGTTTCTGGGTTACATGTGCCCTTTGCTTCTCTGTCAGCTGACACCTCGAGGAGTCCATTTCCTGTTTATTCTCCCTTTTAGCAAACCACCACATCCTGCTAAGGAAGGGCTGATTTGGCTTTGTAGCTGTCCCTGTCTTGCTTTGATACGATTATCTTTTTTATTTTTTACTTTTGCTAAGAGCCCTGGCTTTAGACCTAAAAGCATTGGGTTTTGAGTATTTGATTGCTTTTCATAACACTTACAATGGATATAATATGGTAATGACATAGTTAGCTACAGGATTGATAATTTAACATGTTCATATACAAACTTAATGTTGTGTCTGTGTATTCTCCCTTTGCAGCTCCGTGCACAGAATCAGGTGCTGAAAAAAGCTGTTGTAGATGAACAAGGCAACTCTGCCTCTATGAAGGTATTCTGTGTGTTAAAAACTCATTTATAAACAAAGCTGGGTGTTGTTGTGTTATTAGGTTCAGTTGTCAGATTTCCGCTCTGTCTCCTAAACAGTTGGGCGCAGTAAACAATGTTGGAGCCTTTGTATGTAGAGACAGAAATTTGATCTTTGTTTTTAATTATGTTTCTATTTTCCCATCAGGAGCAGCTGAAACAAAGGGAGCAGAGCCTGAGGAAGCAGGAGCAGGAGATGGACAGCCTCAGCTTCAGGAACCAACAGTTGGCGAAAAGGGTGGAGCTCCTACAAGAGGAGTTAGCAACTAGTGAGGCCAGGAGCAAAAAGGGAAAGGTGATCACGAGTTTAAAAAAGTGATTTCACTATTAGCCAGAGGGATTATAGCATTTACAAGTTCAGATAATGACTCATTGTTTTTAGCATTAATAGATGAACAGCATCTGTATTTCCTCCAGAGTAAAGGAGACTCCCCCTTACAACACGGCCTCCAGACTCAGAGTGTTTTTGATGAAGACCTGCAGAAAAAGATAGAAGAAAATGAGCGACTTCATATACAAGTAGGCTGTGTTGTCTTTACACTTGTCTGCAGTTATAGTAAGACCATGTTAAATGGGATTTTTTTTACTGTATACCAGAGGATTTACTGTCTCTGTGGCACTTATCCATTAGTTCTATGAAGCAGGAGAACAGCACAGGAGGAAGGAGGCTGAGCTGAGGGTTCGACTAGAAGAGCTGGAGAGAGACGCTGACCAGCATCAGACTGTTGTGGACGGACTCAACACGAAGTACGTGGAGACAATAGAGAAACTGCAGAGTGACAAAGCACGGTTGGAGGTGAGGACCACCAGTCTGATGCAAGATTCTATCAGGTTTTCACAATAAAGTTTATTAAAATGTTTCTTTTTACAGTTGAAAACACAAACTCTGGAGAGGGAAGCAAAAGAGTGCAGAATGCGAACTGAGGAGTGGTACGTCTGGCTGCTATGCCGTCCTGCATAAATATTCCACATCTCACTCCAAATGATCTTTACCAAATCACAAAATATGGACGTCATACAATGTCAAATTATTCAAGTTCTCTCAGTTACCATGAAATGATATGAGTGTATTTTTGGTATGTCTGTGTAGTCAGCAGCAGCTGAGACGGTGCCAGTCGGAGCTGAATAGGCAGGTGGAACAAAGCAGCAGTGTGATTCAGGAGAAAGTGCCCTTCAATGACACCAGTGAGTAACTGGCTTTGAGCCACTTGGACAAAAACAAAGTGCTAGCATGTAGAAAAGAACATTGCAAACAAGCAAACTGGGAATTTCTACCACAGCCAATAAGTGCAATGCTTGTTTATATTATCTTATTTAACTTTTTATCCATTCTATTTGTACCTTATTGCCCACTATTACTTCTTATACCTGTATATAGCATTACATAGGGCTTATTCTGCTTTTACTGTACCCAAATTTCCCCGAGGACCTCCAAAGGGATTAATGAAATATATTCTATTCTATTCTATTTACTTCTTTATTAGTGACGCTGAAACAACACGCTGTCCTGGTGGAAGCTGTGTATAACTAAACCAAACTGTAATGTTGCACTGAAGGAAGCAGCATTTCTGTTTAAATCTGTCAAATTCAAAGCTGGGTTGAGATTTTCCGATAATTGAACTGCTTTTTTTCTTGTACTCTATAGAAATGAGCGATTACAACAGTCTTAATGTGCCGCCACACAACCGAAGACACCAGGTGAGTGAACTTTTTACCACCCGCAGCGTTGTTTAGGAATAACACACCGGTGTGTGCACAAATGGTGTATGGTGTGCTTTTGTTCTTTCAGCTCAAGGCTCGGGATGTTGCCAGTCAAGCTCTGAGTTTCATCCAGGACCTGGTGGCTGCTCTGTTGAATTTCCATTCATATACAGAGCAGAGAATACAAATCTATCCTCTAGACTCGTCCCTGGAGCCCATCTCTCCTCTTAACCAGAAGGTTAGACACCCATGCACAGTCTGAAGATAGTTGGAAACGCTGGTTCTCCATCAGGGTTGCTGCTTGTAAAAACCTGTTTGACTCTCGTCCCATCCTAGTTTTCACACCATCTACTTGAGAATGCAGTGTATGTGCGCCCCCTGGAGGACAGCTTTCTGCACTTATACCAAAGTATCACAGAAGACACTGTCACAGTACTGGTGAGTTTTGGATAAAAACGGGGCCTTTGGAAAGCTACGCTCAGAATAAAGCATTGATTTTATTATTTTTATTGTGGAATTGAAGGAGACTGTGGTCAAGCTGAAGAACTTCGCTGAGACGTTTTCCTCCTACACCCACTTTCTACAAAAGATTCTTCCATACCAGCTGAAAAGGTCAGCATTGTGTGTGTTTTAGTGTGTGTGAGAGACAGGAAAGGATGTGTGGGGCAGGTGGTTCTGATGATTATTGTCTTTTCAGTCTGGAGGAAGAGTGCACGGCACCTCTCTGCACTGCTGCTCTTACTGTGAAAAACCAGGAGTTACAGAGCGACATGAAGAAAGTAACTTCTGTGTTTGAGAAGCTGCAGAGCTACATTAACCTTTTAGCCTTACCCAGTAAGTTTGCACAAACTGTTTATTTTGCCCTTCCTTTAGTTTTTCTCTTAAATAATAGTGTTTTCCATGTTTGAGAAAATAACAGGGGGACGACATGCTTTCAGATAAGAAGTGGTGCAATAAAGTGATAGGTCGTGCTCGTTTTACTAATGTGTGTCGTGTGTGATAGGTGTTCGGCAGGACGCCGTGCCACCGAGCAGCACCTCGGCTGTCTTCACCCAGCTGGCCGCCTGCCTGCACAGTCTTCATGATGCCGTTAAAGGTGAGCAGTGCTGTTCGCCATTTATGACCCCATGACAATTCCTTCACGCATCAGCCGAGCTGTTTTAGCAATTTACCGAAGTCATGCTGTTTTCATTGCAGTGCTAAAAAAACCCAACATTAATTATTGTTTAATTCTGGCGGATGTAGTTTAACAAGATGTACATTAAAAGAACATGTAATAATTGTGGTGTATTCTAGCAAATTGGTATAAATTCCTCTTCCAATGTTTTTTTTTTTTTTTTTGTCCAGAGATGTCAAAGCACTACAATCAAAAGGCTAGCATTGAGCAGGAGCTCCCCACAGTCACCCAGAAGCTCTGTACCACCACAGAATGCCTCCTCGGATCTTTGGGTTCACTAACTAGCGTCACTGGCAAGGTATGACCAGCAGGGGGCAGGCTTCAGTCAGGTTTCCAGAGCCAACGTCCAAACAAAATGAGTCACAGCAGGACGACTAATATGATAACACAGAACAGCATTATTTTTGAAGATGCCCTCCATAATGCAGTTAAAACGTCTGCTCGCCTGTAGGAGCATGAAAGCTTTTTGCTTTGTGAATCAAATACACAGAAGTTGCTAACATTTGATGTGGATCTGCTTATGGAGGGCAGACTAAAACATGATGGTGGAATAACTGCTCTGCCTTCAGCAGACTGGTTAATTTCAGAATTGATAGACTTAATACGCTTCAAATAGCTCATTAAAGAAGTTAGACATAAGCGTGAGAAGCAGCAACGATATATTTTGTTTGAAAGGCCTGACATCTCAATCCTTTCCTACAGATTGCCACTTTCTTTAGCAACAATTTGGATTTCTTCACGTCACCAGGCTACAGTCCAAGAGGGAGTTCAGTAACTCTCAACCCTTTACAAGCAGAGAGTATGCTGGCCAACAAAAAGAAAGCAGCTGCCTATATCCATGCTGTCAAAAGGGTCCGTATCTGCTGGTTCTTGCAAACATCCAAAATTATAAGGACAGTACTTGTGATGCCATTTAAACGTTCCCAAAAACTGTCTTCATTAAGAAAACCTTTTATCTTTTTACACCATTTTTCCTGCAATAGTTTGCTGTTTTCTAGATTGTTTTGTAACAACATGCACGGCTCTCCTGGTTATATGACTCTATTTATATTTCCACTCAGGCGCGTCCTCAGTCTGTTCCATACAGAGAAGCCCTGTCAAACCGCCGGATTCTCACCAGCTCCACTGAAAGCAGAGAGGGTCTCACTCAGCAGGTAAACACTAACAAGGTGCTATTTATGTATCTTATTAGTGAGCATTTTAAAATGCATATACATCGAAGCGCTACAAGCAGGTGTATCGTCAGGTTAAATTACTCAGGATGCTATAAATGTGAGACCAAGATGGAAAAAAATGATTCCACTTGCAGATTCCTCTTTGGTCATTCAGATCTCACTGAGGTTTAAGAAGAATAAAGCAGCGTCATTAATTACTGAGAATGTGGGTCAGAAAATTCTTAGGCTTTTGCAGCACAGTTGTCCTTTTTCTGATGAGTTGCTCTGGAGGGTTATGGACTGAAGAACTGGGAGGCTTAGATATGGAGTCAAGTTGTGAGCAAATGTGTTCCCCACACTTTTATCTTCATTTAATCAGAAACAGTTTTGTTTTAGGCTTTTTATTCCTTCCTAAAGAAAAACCACAACTAGCTTTTTCACTTCCCTGACCTCCGGCTCGGCCCTCGTCCCACAAACTCACTGTCCATTCCTGTCCTCTACCCGCTGGCCTCATGCAGGTGCAGCAGAGCCAAGAGAAGATCGCTCGGCTGGAACAGGAGAAGGAGCACTGGCTCCTCGAGGCCCAGCTGGGAAAAGTGCGGTTGGAAAAGGAGAACCAACGCATTGCGGATCTGGAAGCGCAGCTTGCTGCCGCTCTGGGTGGAAGTGTGAAGTCCCAAACATCGGCCGCCAGCACGCTCTCGCAGACCCAGGAGGAGGCAGAAACAGAGCAGAAAGCCACAGGGAAGGAGGCGACTCTCTGCACCAGCCTGGTACAGTCACTGTTTGTCTTTCACTTGCAGAGGAGATTTCATGCCCATGGCGCTGGTGTCTGATTAGCTCCAACAGAGGGAGTGTTATCAGTCTTTTTCTGTGACTCCTACGCTTTTTTTTATTAAAACTCAGACTTCCAACATGCTGATGTGGCAGATTATGTATGCGTGTTTGTGCAAAGTTCACGGCAAAGTTAAAATGCAGAGCTGTTTGTTTTACGTGTTCTTGTTCTGTTTGGGTCTTAGTTATGTTTAGAAAGAGCCCGTCTGTGGTTGAAATGCAGTTTTTTTTACCATCTTCCTGCTGATTAAAGTCTGATGTATTTATCTGTCTTGACACCAGGTGGGCATGTTGTGCACAACACCTTCAGTTGAACATGTGAGTCGTCGTACAACAAACCTCAAAAATAAGAAACATGCAAAGTTTTTTTTTTTTCTCATTAGATAATAACGCAGCCCAAAGGTGAAGTCCTATCCTGCTGGAAGTTGTGTCTGTGTTTGCAGGTGGGAGACGAAGAGTCCCGAGAGCAGCTGATAAAGTCTCACTACATGACCAGAGTGGGAGAGCTCACTACCCAGCTCCAGATTTCAGACAGCAAAGCTGTGCATTTCCACTCTGAAGTGAGCTTTTACTGAAGTATCTTTCCACTAAATGTAGTGACCTCTTCATCACACACTGCCACACAATGACCTCTGAGAAGAGATGTGAAGACTCTTCTTCATGCTTTGGAAGTGGCTTAAGCTTACAAGTTTTAAAACCTTTATCATGCACCAGAGTTTTCACATTTACCTGGGCTGATTGTGAGATATTTACCTCCTGCATTGTACATTTCCCAGCATGTTATTTTAATGCTCCATGTCTCAAAGGCACGTTGGTTTCCTGCATTTTATCTTTTTCAACTTAGACCTTGTTTTCTAAAGAAGGTCTTCACTTTAAGTTTAGTATGTTTGCTGAGAACCTGTCAGGAACGTCCTCTTTTTCTTCGCAGTGTCGAGCTTTGGCGAAGAGATTAAGCATTGCAGATAAATCCCGGGAGACTCTGAGCGAAGAAGTAAAAGTGGCTAATCAAAACATCACACGCTTGCAGGTAAAAACCTGATCAGCAGTAGTCAAAGCGTAGATGATAACCTCCTGCAAAATCACTAACCATGTAAGCATTTCCTACAGGATGAGTTGGCCACAACTAAGAGGAGCTACGAGGACCAGCTCAGCATGATGAGCGACCATCTGTGCAGTATGAATGAGACTCTGAGCAAACAGCGAGAGGAAATCGACACACTCAAACTGGGCAGCAAGGTACAGGACTGGGAGGGATTTAAACACAGTTCTCACTGGTTTAGTTTTTCAGTCTTGATGTATTGCTAATCCTCATAAATCTATCTGCACATCCCGCTTTGAAAGAGGAGTGGATTAGGATCATTTGGCAGTTTAATGTGACTTTGTGAAGTTTCTGTCAGTTACGAGGGGAACTGTGCAGCGAGGTTTCTGCTGAGGGGTTTGATGGGAAAAGCACCTGCTGGAAGTCATCTGAAAGAGTCGTTAAGCCAAAGCCGCTGAAAGGAGAGGGCTTTTTTAGCGTGCATGTTGCTGCATGTATGCACATTGATCGCTGCGTGTTGGGAAGTCACAGGCCAGAACATGTTTGGGTCTTTAAAGGCCAGCAACCCGCCTCGGCATGTTTTCAGAATTTAAAAAATGATGCAAACGCTGGACTCCTTTTTGACTTGCTGCACCTTTTCATTTTCAACCAAGCTCGTCTTGAAATCCTCCTCAGACTTGACTTGTTTGTTGTTTCCTGCAGGGAAACGCCAAAAAGAACAAGGGACGCTAATGCTGCCCTCAGTCTGTCCGCCTCTCGACAGGATGCTGCCACAACAAAACTGCTGGTCGCCTTCAGGAGCCTCAGATTTGTGCAATGTCACACAGACAAACAAAACATTTGGGGGCTTTGATGGAAAAAAAAAAAAAGTGTCCCGGCACTTATTAAAACATGACCTGGTTTGCAGAAGGTTTCTGAGAGTCTACTGGAAGTCTTTACCTGTGAAGCATTTTTTCCTGAAAGGAGCAAAGGAAAAGCTGAAACAGCTGAAATTGTAATCCTCACTGACACAAAGACTTGAAAACCAAACCCTGTTAATGTGTGTACTTCTGGACATGATGTGTGTATGAGGACATCAAACCCAGAGTAAATGTGGGTCTGCTTGTGTGTTTTAAACTTCTGTTTCATTGTGTAGCCCAACATAAAGCATTGTTTTACAATTATGTTCTTTTTTTTTTTAATCAAATCAAATTGACGAGTACGTGTACAGGTGGTTCCAGTGGCCTATAAGTCACTTTCTAACACGAGCTTCTTTAAAGAAGGGCTGTCAAATCTTTTCCAGAGACATTTGGAGTCCTCTGGGCCAGCAGAGAAGATGCTGCCTTTAAGCGCTGACTCACTGTGTTTACCGACATGGAAAGGGACAGAAAAGTTGAAGCTTGGGGGGAATAATGTCTGGAAACATCTGCAACAATGATCATGTTTAGTCACCAAAGCAGGGGTGGATGTGCACTAACACGAAGATTAAATGAGTTCATGTGAAATTTACATTCATTTGAAATCATGATATACTTTATAATTTCTTAAAAATATGTTTATAAAATATGCATTTATTGCAAATGTTTATTTTACACTAGAAGAACTGGGGTTTGTGTGATGATGGCTCTGTTACTGGGAAGTGTCAGCGATCCAGCTGCATTTACCAGTTTGAGTCACGGCAGGATAAACTGTAAAATAGGCTTCCTATCTTGTAGTGACATGAAGTAAATGAAAAGAAATTCCATCAGTAATCCTGAGAAGTTTATTCAAACCCTGTTTGCTCGATTGGACCTTTGATCACAGACTTGCCAACGCCCTAAAAAAGATAGGAAGGAAAAAGTTTTCACATTGTGACCCGTTTAAAAGCACATTTAAATGAATGAAAGAAAATAAAAAGCTTGCTGAAGAATACAACTCTTCATGCTTTTACGTTTGTCTTTTCCTAAATGATCGGTAACCTTGTGGGACCAAACACTGCATGTTGTCTTTCTGAGTGCTGGAAATCATTGCAGTTTAATAAAACACACCCTGTAACACACCCTTTCCCTCTGGGAAATGAGGCAGTGCTGTTAACTGGACACGTGAACACTGGTGGTGATCCGTTTTTAGGTTTTATGTAGAGAAAATGCTGAGTTTGTGATGCCTTCAAGGACCTTTTGTGTTCACAACCACAGAGGTTCTAGTAACTAAATAGCTGAAATCCACTATCTGTCTTAGTATGTTGTGATCTTTGGCAAATAAGGATTAAAGCAACCCATATAATTGATGTATTTATAGTTTTCAATACTGGATTTCTGAATTGATGTGGATAAGAGGATACATTCAAGAAGCATGATAAAGCAGTGATGTCCAAATCCGGTCCTCGAGGGCCGAGTTCCTGCAGGTATTGAAAGTTTCCAGAGTGAAACAGCTTGTTAAGTTCTGCACATGTCTGCTTATCAATCAGGTGAGTTGCTGCAGGGAAGCATGGAAGACCTGCAGGATACCGACCATGAGGACTGCATTTGCAGATCCCTGATGCAGGTCTACTAAACACCTTGTTAGCTAAGCAAGTTGTGAAACATTACTTCTACATGGATGTGATAGTACAACACAGTAGCTGCAGATCAGCTGTTCCTTCCCCCCTCAAGGTGGTTCACAATCTGCGGACTACAGTGAATTCATTGTCATGTTTTAGCACCACTATGAGATGATACACTCTGATCATAAAGGGATGTATGTGGTTAGCAGCAGTGCTCAGGTAGGTTGTTGTGTTTAAATTATTTTCATAGTGAGTCAAGAAATACCGCACAACACCCCACCAGCAGCATAAACTATTGCTGCAAGGCACAGTGGAGCTGTGCGTTCAGGTTTACTCCATGTTCTGATCATCTGATCCATCTGCTGCTGTCTGCAAAAACATTGTTTATTTTTCCAATCTTTTTTTAAAATTTTGGTCCATTTCTGGAAACCCTGTGTGAATTGTAGCCTGAGTTCCTGGTTAACTGAGAGGAGAGGCACTCAGTCTAGACTTTAGCTGATTTGTCATGTTGTGTGTTCAGAGATGGTATTTTACACTGAGGAACTGGCACCATTCTGTAATCTTGAACCAGTTGAGCCATTATCCTCTGACATCAACAAGTCATTTAGCTCCAGACAACTGATACTCAGCACATTTTCTCTTTTCCAGACCATTCTCGGTAAACCCAGTGGTGGTGTGTGCAAATCCCAGTAAATGAGTAGGTGCTGAAACAAACCAGCTCATCAAACAACCATGTCATGTTAAAAGTCACCCATCCCCTTTTCTTTCCCACTCTGATTGTAGTCTGTCTTCACTTGGTTTCTTCCATGTGAGTGACTGACCAGCTATCAACGCCCAGATGAACTAATAAAGCGACCAGAGAGTGTGTGCCGTGCAAAAAGACCAGTTTTCCAAAGTTGTGTGGACACACAACGTAAGTAAGTCATTAATGTATTCACAGCCATGTTTTACCTCCAATGTGGCATTTTTAACACTGTAAAACAGACTGTTTTGTACTTAAGCTCTATTTTTATGAACCCAACTTTCCCTCTGATAATGTTTGACTGTGGGGTTTGAGTTAACAAGGTGATGCTCAGAGCTTGGTTTAGTTTAGCTGCTTGGATTTGTGGTCAGATCAGATATTTGTTCTCTGCAGGCTATCCAATAGAAATGGCTACTGCTGAGGATACTCTTCTGATGTTGTCCTTTAATGAAAGGGACAGTTTATCACCTCCATGCAATGTTTTCTATTCATTTTATATGTTTGCCTTCAAATAAAAGACATCAGTTTTGAAAAGGTCCGCTGCTGTTTGTTTTAAGCTTTTCATATGAAATAATAGGAAATCCTGTTTGGCTTTAAAAAAAATGTTGAAGTTTAATTTTTTAATTACATCAGTGTTTAATATAATTATATCTTTAAGCGGTACAGATAATTATTTAGGCCAGTAAGGTGTTTTTCAGTGTGCTCTCATCTCAACACAGATGCGTGTGTTTTGAGTTCCACGTGGACCAAGGTTTGAAACTGATTTAAAATAAAATGTTATCCATTTTTAGCTCAGTTTGACACAAACATGATATGAATAACCTGAAAACACTCTAAATGCAGTGGGAATATTTAGTTCAACGGGGAAAGTTTGCAGAAGATCTGCGTCCACTTTACTGATATCCAAATTTCCGACAGTTACGAACGCAGCACCGCTGTGTCCCGTTGCAGGACAATCCGTAAAGTTGTGAAAACCTCCCAGCATTTATACTCTGCCATTTTGAACAAAACGTCGGAGTCCAGAGGTGTCCATCATGACCTGAATTAAAGGGCCACCACCGAGAATTTAGTGAGTTTTTTTCATTTCTTTTGCACTCAAGTAGTTTTTGTAGAACCACAGAATTAATTTTACTGTAGAAAAAATAATAAAGTGGTTTGTGTTTGGATTTTGCAGCCAGTCGAGGCAAACTTGGTGCTTTTTGGGCTAAAACGTAGAACTTTACTTCTGAGTGTGCGCGTGGGAGCAAAAAAGTAGAACAGAACCAGAACCAGGACCTGTGTTGTGGATGACAACATGCCCACACTGATGGCTTTTCCAGTCCGAGGAAACGAAGAGTTGTTTACCGGTGAACTGGTGTGTTTGTGATGCGTTTACTGACCTCCTGACTGCGTGCAAGCGTGGCACAACAGCGAACCAAGACTGGATACTATGCCTTTAATCTTTTAAAAATTAAATATAATTTAATATATTTGTCGTCTATATTGCTTCATTTTAAACTTAAACAGATTTATACAAAATCCTCGAACGCGAAACTTGTCTTTTGTTGAACATAAGCCACAAATGTTGAGCGCTAAAACGGTGCAACTGCGGCTCAAACTGATGAGAGAAAACAGAATTATAGGTAAAGTCTGAGAGCAGATCAAACTTTCTCCAGCCTGTTTGACAGGAGTCCTCTGCACGTTGCCTGTCATGCTCCTGGAAATGGGTCATGGAGAGGATCCAACAGGAACTTTCATCAGGAAGCATCTGTCTGGCAAGTTAAATGTTTGTTTCAGGATTCTGCAGGTTTACTATTACTCCACTTTCCCTTCAATCTTTGGACCCCTTTGGATTATTTAGTTAATTTTCCTCTGTGTAGCGTTCATGTTCTCTCGGTTTAAATGACTATTTCTAATGGCATTTAAATGGACCTATCTGCAAACGGAAACATCTGTTTGCGGATCAGCTGTTTAACAACAACTTTAGCTGTTTTGCACAGTTAAAAGTTAAATATAAGCTTTTTTGGTGCATTTAAGATGTTTTAAGAGTGAACGGTAATGATGATAAAAGTTTCAGTGGTCAGATTTAATATAAAATTGTTGTCTCTAGTTTTTCTGCAGGCTTCATTTCTCTCCGTAACACCTAACACCCAGACAAGGCTTAATTGGTGACTTATAATCTGCTGCTTTTTCATGTTCAGTGTGATAATATTTGCTGTATGTTCATGCGAATAGAGCCGGCTGGTATTTCCTGTGTGAAAAGCTTCTTGTCCCAGAGGAATGTGTGGAATGTATTTTGTCCTCTGTAGATTTAGCAGCGTCTCATCAGTGTCTGTCAGAGAAGCCAGAAAGAGACAGGACACTGGACAGAGTGACCAACCCCCATTCACCCCACTGCGAACATCCCATCCCTGTGATTGAATCAAAACGGATCGAATATGGATGAACGTGTGTGTGTGTGCTGTAACACATCTTTTCCTCAGGATGATGTTTTCCAGTTTTTAAAGGCTTTTCAATCTACTTCTCTGTTTACTAGTATAGAGAGGAACTTTCCACTGGATGTCTCGGCTGTGATGGAGGAGGAAGAGGAGGGGTGTAATTTAGGCTCTGCTTCTTCTTTCTTTGTGAGGAAATGAAGCTTCTGCAGTATGAAAGTGGCGTCTCTGTGGCCTTGGAGTCTCTGGAAGTTGCTAGCTCATCAAAAGACAGAGTTGTGGGAAGATTAACTGCGAAACCGTATTAAGATTACAGCATATTTACCCTCTGACTGCTGTCAAATTAGCCTCATAGTTTGATTCCTGTTATGAAATATGTTCCACAGGGATGTTTTATTCATCCCCTAGCAATGCAGTCCACATTAAACCAGCTTCATTGCTTTTTTTCAAGCTTCATGCTGTTTCTGCTGCTGTGCCCCATTACACCCTGTTCTCACAGCTGACTTCATGCTGTTTAATGACTCTGGATCCTCACTGCCGTCAGCTTCTCTCCCAAATTGATGCAAGTTCATCGTGAAACATGTAGATTATACTAGTTTTAAAGCAGAATGTGTCCAGAGTTTACATTTGAATAGCCTTTTACCATCCACAACTCTGAACTCTTTTGCTTTTTTCACTCTTTTATATTTCTTTCATTCCTGAATTATTTTAGGAGCTGCTATATTTGATTAGTTGATAAATACCTGTGTGAATTATTACCATTAAGCTAAATAAATTAGTTTGAAAAGGAAGTATATGAGCTCATCGACTGAGGTTTCTTTAGTTTGAGTTGCAGTTAATTAAAATGTTAACCAAAATGAACTTATTCCATCTTCCCAGACTCTCATTAAGCTTTAATAGGAAACCTTTAGGATATATTATTTATGGATGTCCTGCTGACATAAGTGAAGTTGTTCATGCTAATTTCTTTCAAACTTGCATTTTATTTTGAAAAGAAAAGTTTCTTTTTGCTAAATTCTTGCTGTTTGTTTTTCTTCCAGAAAGCGTCTGAGTCAGTGGGCGAATAATCCAGGAGCTGTTGTTTTAAACTCCCCAACCATGTGCTCCACCAAGCAGTCCAACTGGGTCACGTTTGATGATGACAGCACGCCGCCCCAGTCGCCTCAGAAGCCCGTGGAATCACCAGGTCTTATCAAAGCAAAAGTGCCGCGTCCCAATGGGCTGAAGTTAGTCCTTCCTCCTATCAAAGATACTTCCTGGGGCTTCAGAGGTTCCCTGGAGTCTCCTCGGACAAGTTCAAGTGGGAAATCATGTCCACCGTGTAACACACTGTCTTCCACTCCTTCTAGCGGAGCTCCCAACAGCGCATCTCTGTTTCACCCCAAATCATGGGACAAAAATGTCTTCCTTCGGAGTTACTCCAGCCCGTCTGGGTTTTCCGCTTCCTCTCCTGCACCTGTGTGTCCTGCCTCAGATGGACCGAGCCCTTTCCCTTCTTTTCAGGGTAACTCAGGACACTATAACCCCTTTTGGGATGATTCCTCACCCAGCGTAGATGTGGGCAGCTCCTCCTCGGACTCGGACACAGACAGCAGCCTTCCCCGCTTCTTTATTCGGACCAAAGATGGCAGCGAGCCTCCACGGGACCAATTCCTAAACTCTTTTTCCTATGTTTGTGACAAACTACAAGACCTGCAAGTAAACCATGACAAGCAGCTGAGTGGCAGACATGAGGTTTTAAGTGAGGGCTCGTCTCGGTTTGTTCCTCGGGGCCTTTTTCGTAGCCAGAAGAGGGACGGCTGGCCGGTCATGCTAAGGATTCCTGAAAAAAAGAACCGCATGTCTTCCCGACAATGGGGGCCCATCTATCTCCGCTTATTGCCAGGAGGTGTGCTTCAGATGTATTATGAGAAAGGCCTGGAGAAGCCTTTCAAGGAGTTTCAGCTGCTCCCCCAGTGCAGGCTCTCAAATCTGAAAGTGGAAAGCTACGCGGAGCCCCGAAAAGTCCTCACGGTCAAGGTGGAACATTTCTCCTACACGGAAAAGAAGCGCTATCACCCCAAGCTGGAGGTTAGTCACGAGGCAGAGGTAGAGCAGCTGCTCAAGTTTGGTTCTACGGCGCACGATGACATGGAGGACCTGGTTGTCTCCATGGAGGAGGAGATCTTCAAACTGCCCGTGTCCCTCCTGCAGAGGCGGCACCACGAGGAGCAGGAGCTGTCCCTGCAGATCACTGACCACATCTGGCTGCAGCTGGATAGATCAGGGGGTGTTATCGAGCGGACAGCCTTCACTCAGATCCACTGTCTGGCTTTTCTGAACGGACAAGGAGACTGTTTTTTGGCCCTCAATGATCTCCGATTGCTGCACTTTAACTCCAGCTACGAGTCCGAGGAGGGTAATGAACTCTGGATGGAGATCGCAGACTGCCATTTTCACCAGTGTGTGAATGAGACGGAGTTTAAGAGCTCCAGGATCATTAAGTTCACACCCCCCGATGCATGCAGAGTGGAGCTGATGCGGTACAAAACAGCAGTCATGGGTTGCACAGAAATTCCCTTCTCGATCAAAGCTGTGGTCACGGTTCAAGGTGCCTATGTGGAGCTCCAGGCGTTCCTCAACATGTCGGCCACTTTCCTGTCCCTCCTCAGGGTTTCGGACACGCATCACCCCGTGTGTGAGAATGTAGTGATCCGTGTGCCCGTCCCAGGCGACTGGGTCAAAGTCACACAGACTGTGGCCTTACTGCGGCAGAGGTCACTGAAGGCCCGAATGAACAGAAACGCCTGCCTGGGCTCCTTTAATGCTGCAGATTCCCAACCTGTGATGCAGGCGTCGATAGGCTCTGTCAAGTATGAGAATGTATACTCTGCCATCATGTGGAGGATTGAAAGACTGCCTGCCAAGAATATGGGTAACACTTTTCTCAGAGGCTAACAGATGGCATTGTGCTACTGTTAAAGAGGCATTTAGGCGCAATAATCAAATTTCCTGTCTGCGAATCTGAAATAGAAACAATTCCTAAAGTTTTGACTTTGTTTGTTGTTATCATCCCAACGCATCATTTCCTGATTAGACTTTTGGTTTATGTAACTAAGAGGCCTTTTGTTTTCTCTTTTTGCAGCGGTGGATCATCCCCATTCGTTCTCCTGCAAACTGGAGCTGGGATCTGATCAGGAGATCCCAAAAGACTGGTATCCTTTCGTCACCATGGAATGTGAGATCATGGGCGCAGTTGTGTCCCAGACCAGGGTGAAGTCTCTTGGCACTGTGAACGACATCCAGCCGCAGAAACATGTGACTAGTTGGACACGCTATCATTGTCAGGTATGGCACCATGTACTCACTAACCTAAATGTATCTGGAGCTGTGTTGGTGCAGATGATCTTATGCTGTTCTTTTATTTTTTAAACATTTTTCAGGTGGAAGTGGAGAAGAAATGGATCGAGACCGAGTCAGAGAGGCAGTCTGGTTGCATGACGCAGTGACGTTAGCCTTTTGATTTGAAATGTTATCCCCAAAGGAGGAGAAAAATGAATGAAATGAGGGACTTTTTGCTATAACTCGCTTTCAAATTCATCTAACTATACGTGTAACCTGAAGGTTGACAAAAATTGTATCCTCAAACTGAAGCTGAATAGTTCTAGATCAAATTAACATTTTAACTCAGCCTTTTGCTAGCACTTTACATTTAATAGATTCATTCATTGTAAGTTTCCACTTTATACTACTGTGTATATAAGCTTGCAGCATCTGCACTGTCCTCCATATTTGCCTGTCTGAATTAATGCACGCCAAACTTGCTGCTGTTTTGATTGAAGCTAACTGTTAGCAGATATTCTAAGTCAGACCTTTTTGTTGCCCAAAGTGGAAAACAAAATGCTGTCAGACAGATAAGTATCAGCATTTTCACAAAATTCTCAGAAACTATCATCTTCTTTCTTTGATTCCAGATGTTTTCACTCAGCATCATAAAATTATGAGGGGAATAAAATGTGTTTATGAAGCAAATCCGCTGTTGCAGTTGCAGTTTGGTATCAATGCAGCTGTACATAAACCCACAAGGGACACATTACTTTGTTTGCTTTTCTTGAAATGATCTTTAACTCTGGACCCAGACTGTGTTTTGGAGGACTGTAATTTTATTTAAACAAATCAAATCTTTATTATGAGACCTTTTTTTTGTCTATGGGTGTAAATAAGGGATAAATAGCGAGGAGCTTCACTGATAACTTCCTGTGTGCGGTCCCTGGCTTAAGCTGGATGTTATGTATAAGAGTAAAAATGGAATTAAACCTGAATATCTTGTTGTTTTTCTGTCTTCTTGTCATCACATTTACTTTAAGAAAACACAAACATCAATCTTCAGTGTATTAATAGTGAAGCAAAGCTGATTTATTTACAGGTGTACAATTCTGTTAAGAGGTTTAAGACATCAATTAGAGGCACAGAGCTACTGAATAATTGCACAGCACTTTTAGGAGCTGCATGTGGTGTGTTAGATTTACTTTTCTAAAGATGGTAGAGGCAGGATAGTACAAGTGCCAGCATCCTTGTTGGACTTCCTAGTGATGAGGCATTCTCAGGTAATGCTTTTTTCCTGCAGGGCCCTTTAAGTAATTTCCTCTGTTGAGAAAAATAGTCCTTCATTGTGATGCACTGCTGAAATTGGAGACTTAGCAGGCTTTTTCCCTCTTCTTTTTTTTAATTTTATTTATGGGTCTTGTTTACTTTTCCCACTATATGTGTTTACCATCATGGGGTTGTAACAGTAAAATGAACAGTTATTTTCAATTCATCAATTAAATCCCTATTTTTGACTTTTTATAAAAATAAAAGTCTACACTTTTGAGATAAAGACAAGACAGTAAGCTATGGTTGTGCTGTATATTGGAATAAATAGTAAAAGCCTTTTGAGGTCATGCTTTAGAGATGCTTTATACTGGAAATGGCAGCAATGGGAAACCAGCAGCAACACCTACCATGTTGGAAGCTCCTACATATCTATTTAACACAGTTTCAAATTTGCAGACTGGATTTGAATGTGCAGAGAGAAATGTTTTAAGTGCTTAACCTTTGCACTTGTTGAGGTCAGAAAGACTTCCACAGCTCCCAGCAACATGTCAAAGGTGTAAATTTACACATAAAGTTAGCAAAAAAACCACTAGTTCTCTGCTATACGGAGACTTTTCCCACTACATAACCACCAGGTGATTTACGTTGCTCCCCTATAACCTCCATATAATGCATGTCACAAAGCTGCATGTTAACTAAACTGCTTATGTTACTAAATATATGGAGATATAAGTATGACACAAATGTGCCCAGCGATTGTGTTTTTTTTTAGTTCATGTCCAGGTCACACCTCTGCACAGCTGAAAGTAATTACTGTCTCCTGCATGCTCCTTAGCAGAGACAGTGTGTCCTCACTGTGTGTGAATTATTTGCATTGTTATGGCTCCAAACTAATAGAACGACTCAGTTTGGAAATATGATGACCAACACAAGCTCAGTGGTAAGAGACAAACCTGTCCACGGCGAACACAGCGTTTAGTTTTATGTATCATCCAGAAGATTCGCTGGGAGATGTAACATGGGAACTCACCTGAGATCTCATTAGTGACCACATCTTTAGTGTTTAAGCTTCTTATTTTGGTGCTGGATAGTGTGACTGATTTGATTTACCCACATGCGGTTATCACCACATGGAACCAGGTTTCTTTTTTGAGACAATGTTTATTATAAAGGACATTTCTGACATTGGAAGCTTGACCTAGATGAATGAGAACTTCCACAGGCTCTGTGTGAAATGTGCTCATTCTGAAAACACACATTAGATGTGAATCACCAGCAGTACGACATTCAGATTCTGACCCACAGCTTTTACATACAACTGCAGGCCAAACTCTACCTGTCCATAATTGATGATGTGATTGAAAGCATGAGGGAGCTTTTCCTGGATGAAGGGCTTGAGGACCAAGTTCTGGATGATTTAAGGCATGTGAGTGTTTTTTTCTCTCCTCTGCATAACCTTGATTCAAAACCTGTAACTTTAACACACATCCTGGCTGCAGTTAACACACACACACATACTGCTGTGTTTTCTGCTGTGCAGCTTTGGGAGTCAAAGGTGATGCAGTCAAAAGCCATGGAAGATTTTCGAAAGAATAACATAAACTCTTCCAACTTTGTGCTGCAGCTTCCTGCCAACTACAGGCAGGCTGACCCGGACCTTGCAGGTGATGCTGCAAAAAGGCTAAGCAGCCAGACATGAGTTAAATGTATAAGTAGCTGTTTTGTTATGCGATGAGTTGGGAAAATGGTTGTGGTGTATTTGTGTTTTAAAATGTTTTCCTCAGTGAATCAGAGGAGAGAGCTTTTTGTGAGTTTATGTTTTCTGCTGCAGCTTCAGCTGTCATTCCATCAAGTCAGAATATGCACAGCTTACCAGTCACGGTAAGATTTACTGCCTCCCTGCTTTATTATGGAGACATCAGAGACATGTTGTGCATTAAGGCCAGAGAAAACATTGTTTTACTTTAAAAGGTTGGGTGGAGAAATATCAATGTGACCAAGTTTTTATGAGAGAGGTTTATTTAAACTAGGTCTAAAAAGGGAGTCATAGCTCAACATGCTTTTTCCATGACTTAGTCTCTTTTAAGTCAGTTTCTAATATGTGTAATTAATGTAAGAATGCTGCGTTTCTGAACTGCACTTGTGTAGAATTACAACATAACTGTGTGCATGAGGTAAACATCATGTTCTTTTAGATGACTCTGCTCGACATGCTGAATTATTTCCATGACATAATGTTTAAATTGCAGAACGCTTCAGAAACAGTTGCTACTTTTTCCCTTCCTGCTTCGTTGGCATATCCTGTGCAGATACCAGCAGGTGTCACCCTACAAACAGCCTCTGGTATGCAACAACTTTCACTGTATTTGTAGCCTGGATTAGCTGAAATGACATTCCACTATTCTCTTCCCCTAAGGTCAACTTTACAAAGTCAATGTTCCCGTGGTGGTAACTCAAGCCCCAGCGGGCCAGCAGCCTGCATCCCTTCCTGCACAGAGAGTAGCTGAATGGAGGAAAGCCCCTGCCTCTCAGCCAACAGCAGTCCCACCAAATCCCGTTGCCCCTCAAAAGTCAGGACCATGCTCTCATGCAGCTTCATCTATCACACATCCAAGGATCAGTCTGCCCCCAAGTGAAGAGAGCCTTCTTCCTCTGCACTCCACAGAATCAGAGCTCACACTGGGAGCTCACACTGGGAGCCCACAACCAGAACCAGTGAATGCTGGTGTGACTGCTTCTTCCTGCTCTCAACTTTTAGACTTCCAGATCAGCACAGAGGAAAGTTTCACAGCAACGCCACCAAGCAGAGATCTAGATGACATCCTGAAACAGGTGATCGAAGAAGAGAGAAAGAAGGCAGAAAGGGCGAGGAATCTGTCGACTGGGAACGCCGATGGCCAGTCTGGATCTGATCTTGGGGTAAATGTGAAAACCTTTTTGGAAAAAGTAAAAAGAAAATCCTCTTAAAAGGTAATTCGGGTTAAAACATGCAAGGGATTCCTGACAATGGTCCCAAAATCTGGAAGTTGAATGTTGTCTTCTCTGTGGTGCTTTTCACACGGCGGTCCTCAGTGAATGAAAACGGCGACCGTTTGGAAGGAGGTCAGGAACTGGTCAAGGATTGTTTTGGGTCATTATTCATTGGTACTTGAAGGCACCGTCTTTTCAGTTTTGCATCATTTGTTTGGAACTGGAGCACAACCTCTGTACACCCCACTGCTTTGGTGCCAATATCATCAGTGACCCACTTTCACTGCTAGTCATGCACACACACACACACACACTCACACCACAATACCATCTACATCCTGGCTGACCGATGATGTGATCCGCTTTGGACCATGTGCTTGTCCTTTCTTGCTTTTAGTTTTCAAATCTTGGCTCATGTGAGCAGAATTAAGCATGCTTTAATCATCTTTTCAGTTTGATATAAATGCTTTTATTTACATAAAATTATCTCTGCAAAAGGGAATAATTCTGGCATTATTCAATGTTCTCCATCTTTTGATGCAGATTTTACCACAGAATTATTAATTTTTTTGCACTAAACTGTTTATTTTTCAGACCAATCATGACTCATTGCTCTAATGCAGATCTCTTGACTGAATGAGGACAGATTGTATGAAGTTTCTGATAGTGAGAAAAGGGATTATTCACCTGGTAATGAGTGAAAATGTAAACATGATTCTATTCAGATAAACTGGACCAGACTGCTTACTGTAGCAGTTAAGAATTTTTTTACTTCATATCTGTGAACTTGATCACGAGATAACCCACATCTCTTTGTCCTTCCTGCTAAGCTGGACTTGGACTATAGCTATGGTGAACTATCAGACATTGTCCAGCTGGATGGTCCTGCAGACAATTCTGACCACGAGGAAGAGGAGAAAGAGGAAGCCACCTTGGAAGAGAGTGACTTTCTGGGTTTAATTAACGCTGAGGCCTTAAAAGCCCTCCAGGAGGAAAATGCCAGCAGTGACAGCAACAGCATCTCCTCTAGCAGCGATGACGAGGCAGCAAATGAACTCTCTATTGCAGAAGATGAGGTGAGAAAAAGTTGATGCTATAAGATGCAAGTTTTTTTTTTTCAGATCTTAAGCTTCCAGAGAGCATGCATACAATCCTGTTTTATTACCTACTTTTCTCCTAATGCACCATGTCGATTAGGACCCTCTGAATTCAGGCGATGATGTTGTTGAGCAAGACATTCCAGATCTTTTTGACACTGACAACGTGATAGTGTGCCAGTATGACAAAGTAAGAGCATTTTCTTTCCCAGTTAAAGTTTTTTTTTTTTTTTTTTTACAAAATCCAGTGGCAAACCTGAACTGTAAATATTATAAATGTTTTGTAATGTTACAGATTCACCGCAGCAAGAATCGCTGGAAGTTTCACCTGAAAGATGGGGTGATGTGTTACGGAGGCAGGGACTATGTGTTCTCTAAAGCTGTTGGAGAAGCAGAGTGGTAATGAACTTTAATGCTCTTGAACAAATCAGATAATCTTGTTGGAGGGGAAAAAATAAACTTAGACCTCTTCAGTGGTGTGATTTAGTTTGGAGAACAGGAAGTTAAGAGGATGCTTTGCAAGTTTGCAAATACTTTATTTGGTCATTATGTAGTAACCAGAGCAAAAAGTTATTTATGGCGTTACAGTCAATTACTTTGCTCCAGTTTGCCAAGACAAACTGCATACATTTGTTTTAATTTGCTGGTGTTTTTCCTTATTACTAGAGCAAAACAAAATGTTTTCCTCTGTCATGGACTCTTTAAAATATCCTGATGTTGGTACATGTCCATATGTTGCATTTGTTTCTTTCAATTATACTTTAAATGCACTAAACTGCAGTATTCATGAACAAAGCGTGGGTGACCTTTTTATCGCCTGTGTTTTTGTGTCATTTCAGAAACTATTCTTATTGATCTGATGCATAAAAATGCAGAGGAAAAAGCTTTATAGTATTTTGTTTAGGACTGAGAAGCTGAACGGTTGTAAGAGAAGCTTTAGAAACCAGTAAACTTTTCTTGATTGAGTCGGATA
>JBAMIG010000017.1:10529566-10541286 GCA_037177335.1 Kiunga ballochi | reverse complement strand
TTGTTTAGGACTGAGAAGCTGAACGGTTGTAAGAGAAGCTTTAGAAACCAGTAAACTTTTCTTGATTGAGTCGGATAGGAAAAACATGGGGGTGGGGGAAACAAAGCAGAACTTAGTATAAATAACTGACACACATTTATTTCTTTAAATTACAACAGGAAAGCAAATTCAAGACATTTTATACAGAAAATATTCTAAACTTTCCAGGTTTAATTGAGTTGCTGTGACTGCAGTCTTCATGCATCTCATTCCAACGGTCACCTGAGTACAACACATTAAAAAAGTACGAAATTCATCTGAGCTAAAACACTTTAAATCACAATTATTTTATAATATGCAAGCTTAGAATCTTTATTTTACACAGCAATTAATAATGTTGTTCTGAAGAGAATTAAATGCTACTCTAAGCAACAATTTACAAGGCTGCAGCTTTAAATGACTCATTCTGAAGGATCTTCAGGTTTACTTGTTCTCCATTCCTGCTCTGGTCGTCATCTTTGTACCACAGTATCGGTGGAAAACATGGAGGACGCAGCACCTGTTGTCTTCAGTTTCAGATCTTTTTGTTCCAATTGATGAAATTCTTTGTAAAATGGATCGAATTAGATCTGATGTTTTCCATGCAAAACTGACAATCTGACCACCTTAATTCTAAAAAAGTGCTACAGTTTTAGCAAGAATGCACACGCTGCTTTAAAGTTCACAGTGGGGGAACTGCGTTCTGCCAATCATGTGGCTCCCTTATTTAGGAAGCAACCCTTCATCTTTATGTGATGAGCATAATAGCTAACCGTGTGAGGTTTTCTGTGGGCTGTTTTGTGGACGCAGGACTGTTGTGAAGCTAAAGTCTGTGATCTATAAAAATCGTTGTCTGCGTGGCAGCAGCCGCAGCGACTCAGCAGCTGGCACACATCCTTCCTGAAAGCTCGAGTGAAGATGGTGTACAGGAAAGGGTTGCAGAGCGAGTTGATGGGATAGAACAGGATGAGCAGGATCTTTGAATGAGAGACTGTTATGAGGGGCATACGCAAAGCTGCAGAGATGGCAAAAAAGGAGATTGGTGCCATGCATAGAAAGTCTGTAAAAATCAACACAGCCATGCGTTTAGCAATTTTGGTGTCTCCGTTACGGGTGGAGTGCTCTGGATTATGAACACTGAGGTAAATGCAGATGTAACAGTAACATACAACAATGAAAGCAACAACGTTGAGAACGAGCACAGCCACTACATAAACCTGAGAGCCCAGAGTGTCGATGTCCATTGGCAGGCAGATGCTCACTTTGCTGTAACTGCTGACCCCCACCAGAGGGAGCAGGGCAACAAATAGAGAGAAGAGCCATCCTGCCCCCATCATGGCTGTCACATGGTGCATCCGCAGCCTCTTGTTGACATGCATGGCATTGGTGATGGTGTGCCAGCGTTCAAGGCTAATCACAGTCAGTGTGTACACTGATAGCTCGCTGGCAAACACGGTCAAAAACCCTGCTGTACCACATCCAGGCCCCGTCTGCCAGTCCGTGGCATGGTTGTAGTATTCGTGACGGGAGTGGTGGTCCATGAAGGCAATTAGCATCAGATAGAGCCCCATGCACAGGTCAGCAAAGGCCAGGTTGCACATGAGAAATCGGGAGATGGTGAGCTTGTGGTGGCTAATAAGCAGGATGACCAGAACAGCAAGGTTACCAGCCACAGCAAAAACTGTAATTATCCAGGTGAGACAGCGCAGGAAGGGGAAGCCCAGCAGGTCCTCACAGGGATTAAAAGCATCTGGCTTTGGTGTGCATGTGACAAAGGGGTTGTTATGGCACTCATATTCCAGGTCTGGATAGTGAAAGTTGATGTCATTGATAAGATTCATGCCATCATCAGTGTGCTCTCTGAAGAATACACAAATGGTAATATTACGACTAAAATACCAAACAAGGTACTAGTATTTAACATTTCTAAATATAAATTTTGTATCTAAAACACATAATTATAATAAAACTATTTTTCCCATTCAGACTTCTTTGAGTTAATAGGTAAAAATATTGTTGGTGGCTGCAAACACAACCTGCCCAGATCATTACACTAATTAAACTCTAACATAAATAATAACAAATACTTAGCATTTTAATGGTTGTTCATAATTAAACCTAGTAAACAGTGATTCACTAATAGAGTTCAGAGATGGTGCAACAGATTAGAAATGAAATGCTCATAATGACTAATGCTTAATACATTGTTGCATCCAGCTGAATGATCTGTTTTTGTGTTGAGCTTGTTGCATCCTTCATGAGAAGTGAGAACTTCTTTCTTTTTCCTGAGAAGAACATGGAAGATCTTTTTCCGTGTGGGGCCTCCAACCCACAGTGATCCCCGTCGACGCAGCTTGAATGAAAACCTGTCGCCTTGAGAGCAGGAACAAACTTCTCATGGAGTACGCAACAAGCTCGTCTCTTTGTTTAACATGTTTGCAGAGTAAAAAATCCTACCAGATAGTTCAAATAAGTTGTACAAACAAATCCATTTGAATACAATTGTGGCAAATTTTACATTTTATTGCAAGTTTGATTGTTTGTTTGTGTATAAATCAACACGTATAACTGATTCTGATGCAAAAGAGACATTACTTACGTTTCCGCTTTGCTGAGATCACAAAATTTTGTGAGGTTCTTTGAGGTATTTTTCCTTTTAAATAAAAAACACAAAAGGTTAGATTGCACAAATTGCAGAAGTCTGTTGTTAATAAGCAGTTTACTGATTATCTGTATTCATGTGGCAGAGCTTTGGTTGTTTATGCAGATGAGGATAGATTTGTTGCATTGCTGGAAGCCATGGTGGGTTACCTTTGTTTTCTGCGCCATGTGTGGAAGGCACAGCAGTGGCTGGGGTACGTGAACTCTGCTTCTAGCAGTTCATCCAGGCTTTCTAATGGAGGAAGGCTCTTTAGGGCAAAAGCAGAGCTTGCATTCAGAGATCGTACCTGCCTCAATCCTTTGGGGGGGAGGAAACTCAGAGCTGTGGAGGAAACATCCCTGAATCACACAAGCACAGAATGTAGACACATTTCAGTAAGGATCTGCAAAAAGTCATCAGAATAAAGCTCTTCTAAACATCCCAAACTGCTTTAAAGAGAAACTGTTGGCATTATTCATGAAGAAATCATGGTTTTCTAAGAGGTGCTTTCTTTGAAAATGGGAAAAATAAAGCCAAAAAATCAAAAGAAACTCTGTTTAATTCCAGAATAGAAAATGTAATTGTTAAATAGTTATTTTTAAAATACAAAGCATATAAAGGATCAGTGTTGCTTCTTATTTAAGGTAAAAGTGCCCACACTGGACCCCACACAAGCAAATCAAGAGTGTTTTGCATTTTCACAAGCAAGATAAGAGGTTAGTTCATATGAACCTCACAGAGCTGCTTGCAATCAGAGGACCTTGCAAGCTGTGTGTGTTTTCAGACTTTGCCATTTGCTTGCTAATCAGTTTTTAGCTGTCTTGTCTGTTGGTTGTTTACACAGACAGGCTGTCACCACCCTAATCTATATAACAATAAACATTGTTGTGAATAGTAATCTTGCTTTTTGACCCACTTTGGGAATAATCACCTCAATGTGGCTCAATAATTTGATACTGCCAAAGTGCATCTATTGAAGCAAAAGTCGCCAGGTTTTTATGCGTTTCTGCGAACCCAGGTTCTGCAAGGGAATGGAAACCTTAATGTGTCGTCTTTATGCTCTGAGTTATAACATAAAAACCCACTTTGCTGCTCATGAGCTGATAGGGACAAGAGGACAAGCTTCAGAAACATTTGTGTAATAAAATAGTTCTTTTAAACATGACTGTTTGCTGAAGATTTCTTTAAAATATCCTCATTCTATTTACTTTTTGCCAGTTTCAGGTTAAACATAGTGACTTGTTCTGTACTCACTGAAACCCTTTCAGTCAGAAACACCTTCCCCTTTAAGCCCCTACATGTTATAGCTGACATTTCCAGATTCATCATGCACATAATGATTATTGTTGTTCATCAGAGTCTTTTGTGGGAAGCTTAAAGCTTAAGACCAGTCCTGTAAGTGCTGCTTTGGATGATACAGTTTTAATGACATTTTAGTCAGTATCATACTGTTTCATGACAAAAGAAATAAAAACTGATTTCAACACTTTTTTGGGGGGAATTATTTATAAAGCTTAGCTTTACAAAATAGTGGTAAATTAAAAGGGCTTTTAGTTTCCAAGTTGCTGAGAAGATATAATAAATATTCTAATTAAACCAACAACAAGACATTTGTTGTGCTCTGTTTGCTACTGGGGTCATTCAGGGTTTAAAGGTGTAGAAATGGTTCCAAAAAGATTTTTTTAATGTCAAAGGTTGAGGCCAAAGGGTTTGCAACAAGTTCTGAAATTTTTTTGCAACGCTACTGGTTATTTCAGCCATAAAAACTCGCATATTGGCTGCAGATGAGGTTTTAACTTTAACAGATCAATTTCCTGAATAAGCGCTACGCAAATCTGAAAAAGCCCAAACAATTTAGGAATGTTTTCTGGAAAATGTATAAGGTAGAAGGCAATATATAACTAAAATGGTTAAAAACATGATATTCACAGAAGCAGCTTGTATAATGTTGGTCTTAAACATGACGGATTCTGATGACTCGTGTGAGACGCTCCAGTCGTTTTCATGAAGTAGTTTTTCTGACACAAATATGTAAATTAAAGCAAACTAGTTATTAAGAAAGGCTTGTACTTGATTTTACCAAGTAACTGCTACAAATGCTGCATTATGCTGCAGTGGAGGCATCTATTAATGATGACTCCTTTTGTTTTAAACTAGGATTTTTAATGTTTTCATCATAAGCACTTTGTGTTTCCATGTCAAAGTGCTTTATTATAAAAGTTCCCTGCCTTTAATGGGTTGATACACAGGAAAGAAACAGAAATGGCATGTCCTACTATAAGCCCTGCCTTGCTGGGATCATATCCATCTATATCCTAAAAGTATTAATATCCATTCTCTGTGTGTAATATCTGAATTCATTGTGACTTACAGATAACTTGGACCTGTAGCTCCTTCAAAAGCATCTTCTTCAATAATTCTCAGATGTGTGTTGTCTCTCAAAATTCTATAAGAAAAACAAACAATAAAAAACGGTAAAAAAAAAAAGTAAAAGTAACCTTAAGCACAAACTGTACTTTTCTACTTAACACATAATAAAAAAGAAACTGAAGATGACATAAAATGATCAACAATGCCCCTGGACTGTTATTCATCTACGTTTTGTTTCCTCAAGTTGACACTGAGGAGGATGAGCATTATTTTTAGACTGCAGGGTGTCTTTACATATCTCGTCCTCATCAACATTCAGCATTACGGGGGCAAGACAGGAAAACAACGGGGCATCCAATCTTTGTTTAGTCTTACATAAGGTTTGTTTACTGGTACATTCAGTTTTCATGATTAGTGCAAAAGAAGAAAAAAAAAGCTTGACCAGCATTGTTTAACAGGCGGATGCTGCATCGCTGCAGCTTCTTGTTGCTATTTGAGATAAATTTCTTGATAATCAAACTGCTTACAGTGTGTTGAGCTTCGTCCCGTTGAATGCATGAGCTTTTATTTCCTTGAAGCCATTTCTAACCAGGTTCCTGTCAAGGACAAAATGTTATAAATGCTAGCTTGTTGTCAATAACGGCTGTCACCAGGGTCAGAGAACTAAACATTCGATTACGTAACATACATGTATATAGACCTCTTATTAAGTGTGACAGATTGTTGCTCTTAGCGCCGACACTGCTGCAAAAAGTACTTGTTTGCACTCACATGTCAGCAGATTTCTTTGTGATTCCCTGGAAGGAATTGGCAGGAATGATGTTGATTTTCATGTTGTCTGCCATTTCTCTGCAGGCACCAGATATAACCTTCATTAGGGATGGTTTAACTTAATTTTCAATTAGACCAAGTAGTGTTTAAACTGCGGTGGAGAAATGTTCAGCTGGAGTCAGGCGACCATTGATGGAATAAAAGTAAAGAATAGTGATATGAAGAATATACAATCGTGTAATGTGCAGGAGGACATTAGTGGAGTGAAGAGTGATTCTACCTTTAAGAAGCATTACTTACAGGATAAAGTTTGGCACCAGGGAAGAGATAGTTGTGAAATCTGGAAAGAGTATTATGCCCGTGTTAGAGATGCTCCTGTATAGATGAACAATAGACAGGTGATCACAAGCAGGTTAGATTAACTCTTCAAGCTACCAGTATAAGAATGCATTGCTCATGTTTAACACACACACACACACACACACACACACACACCATCCTCTGCTACTGATGAATAAATAAAGCATTCATACAGTATTGCAGTAAAGCATAATTTCTTTTTGTCTTGCAAATGGGTCATGCTCTAAAAAACTGGATCCAGTAATGACACAAAGCTTTTTCTTAACCAGCAAACAAGTATTTTAATGTTTACCTCGACTACATGGATGACATGTTTCATTTCATTACATCCCTCAGTTGCATAATTTTGTTAAAAGATCAAACATTAGTGTTTAATAACCATAATATCTTTGAACGAAATCAATGCAAATCATTGAAGTGTGTTGATGGGAATAGGTTCTTGCTCTGTAAATCATTTTTCTAAACTTTAGCATTTCCAGGACAAAAAAAGTTGACTGGTGGATCAGACTGGGGTTCATGTAAAACAAAGTAACTTACAAATATTCCAGCCTCGGCAGGTCAGTGAAGGCACCTTTTTCAATAACTCTCAGGCTGATGATATTCTGCACTGAGCTGCAGGTATAAAAATGAGGAAATGCATCAGTGATTACATCACTGCTGAAAGCGGCCGTCGACAAACTGAACAGAAAAACCCGTTCATGCATCTGCGGCTCTGAAAGTCAAGAATTAAACCTGCTGCTTATGTCATTTCCACAGCAATCTAATGAAACGTTGACAGGATGCTAAACACACACTGCCTGCTAAGATAAATAATAGTTTTCATAAATGTGACGTGTGAAAGATGGAAAAGTGTCACTTAGCCTACATTTGTGCCAGACTGTGGAGGGAGAGGAAGGCGTGTCTCTGGATGCGGGTGATGCAGTCACTATGGGAGATCTCTCTGTGGTACAAAGATTTAGAGCCACATTAGTCAAAAACCAAAAAGGATGCTTAACAAACATCTCTGATTAAATCATTTGCTTTGGATTGCTTAGGTTTTAGTTCATTCTGGGTGAAACTGGGACAGAGTTGATTTATACTGGCTTTCAGGCCATCGGGAAACATTAAAATACCACCAGACGATTCACACTTTCTAGGGCACTGCATGCATATGCTTGACCTCATGTGTGGAAGAGCTCCAAATATGTTTCTCTGAGACAGCCAGGCCAGGAAAACAGGAAAAAAAAGAGGACTAAAAAAAGAGATTAATAGTAAACAAAATCAACAAGACTTATATTTTATCCTTGATCACTTTCTTGATTGACCGCTGACTTAAAAAAAACTCACTCCATCTTCTGTTTGTTGTTATTTTCATGTCCTGCTTTACTGTAATCAGCCAACAATTTTCTTAGGACACATCACGACGTTTCCATTTCAAAATCAGAAACAATTAAAGGACTCCATCTACACCACATAGCTCTCTTTTTCCCTTCTCTGATTGCAGTCGTGTCATAATTACTGCTTACAGTCACACAGAAGCCTTTTTACATGAGATGGTGCCGGGATTTCATGCGTCATCCGTGACAAATCAGTGCTCCTCATGTCATCTTACCTTGACACGGACTTTATAAACTAGAAAAAATAATGTTTCAGCGCTTTAAGTTTCTAAATTCACATAGATTTATAGATATTTTATGGGTTAACACTGAAGAATTAAAGATCTGCACTAAAACTGCACATAATGAAGCATTGAATCGCATTGAAGTGCAGAAAGTATCAGAGGCTGATAAGGGATGTCCCTGAGGAGCAGAGCAAAGTCAAACACACTAAACACAAAGCAGCTCAGTTTGGAAATGCTTGGGTGTAATAATTTATAAGTATCCACTACTCTGGTCTCAAAGCTGGGTGGACTCCCCCACCACCCCAGTTTGCAATTATAACCAGTTACTGTCCACAAATCTCTGACATCTCGCTAAAATGTACAACACCGTATCTGTGCACATTAGTTTCCATGGTAACAAGATCTTTTGAGGTTATCCAGACACATACAACCTAATTTGTTCTCTATACAGCGTTTAATTACAATTCAAATCTTGGCTTTGACGAGGCATTCCTTGTGTCCCTAATTTCTTCTACTTGAGCAAATTTCTTTGGTGCATTTGCTGGAAGCCTTGATTATTCTACCACTGATAAGCCACCACAAAGATCTGTTTGGTTTTCCCAAAGTAAATGCTCCATTACAGTCTCCTAAAAACAATAATAAATAGATAAATTAAAACATTGATAGATAAATTTGTTTTGTGTCAAATGAAATGGGTATTTATTGAGTATAATAAATATAGCATGGGCTTTGAGCATAATTTTGATCCTTTGTGCTCAAAATGTAATGAGAAAATGTAAAACTTACAGGTATACAGGTAGATGCAGGTGAACAATCTCTTCAGTTAAACACATTTTGTAAAATGGAGGAAGAAGAATAACGACAAATAAAAGTGCATTTTCTCAGCCGGTGCTGCTCATAACCATGTAAATAATTTTTCAAGCATTTCAAATATAATCAATTATTTCCAAGCTTAACAAATAATGCAACACTTTTTCCATAATACAAAACAGAAAGTAAATTCTTTCTTCATTTGTGTGATTTTTAATTTAAGTTGCAGTCATTTATTAACATGTTTAGACACTTAATGTCCTTTCTTTCTGATAATAAATTAATCAATTAGTTGGACCTTTTGGTTATGTTATTGACAAGATAAGCATCATTTACCCAATAGCAATAAAAGTTTACTTGTATGTTCCCAAAAATGACCTTTTACCTTAATTTTACAATTTATTCCTTTGAATATAGTAAAAAGGGGTGAAAGGACCACTTACATTATGGTAATGTTGATCAGCTCCTTGAAGGCATGAGTGGAAACTAGTTTCAAGGGCAGATGAGTGAGCCTCCTGCAAGATTCATAAAATAAACTGTTAATTGCATATTTATGCTACTACACATAAAAGATATACAAAATGTCCCGTTAGGTTGTTTCTCAGACTAAATTCACATTAAAAGTGGTCCAAAGAGGAACTTAATGAAGCACAAAGTAAGTTAAGTGCCAGACGCAATATAAGCTCATGAGGGAAAAAGTTGATAAAAGTAGCACATGTGCACTTACAGGTTCCGCAAAAGCACCACTGCGGGAGGATTATTGTGGCTTTAGGCGACAGATAAATCATTAAGTCAGGTTACTTACAGTCGACGCACAGATGTTGCTCCTGTCCGGGAGGCCAGCTGAGTGTTTCTGCTGCACTGAAACGTGTCGGAGGTGCAGCGGCAGATGGCAGGACAGGTATAAGCCCTGCAGGTGCGCACGTACAGAAAGCCGCACAGCGCGACCAGGAGCCAGACCGCCCGGGGAGCCATGTGCGCCGCCACGCCACCGCTCACTGCGGAATAAACAAGAATACAGAAACTCAGCTGGATCTTCACAAAGCTGAGGATAGGACAGCATTGAAGGGTGGGGGGCTGGGGAGTGGAATCAGGCTTTATCATACCAGGCCAAAGGAACAAGGTTAAATGAGCTCTCTCCCTCAGAAAGCGAGCGCGAGGAACTACTGGTTACTGCCTTCAGGTGCTGTCGTAATGAGGTTGGAGCCCCATTATTTTTTTTGACAGCAGATCCTCACAGATGTGACGTTCAGTGGGAGGGGAAAGAAAAAGTAGCATCACTGTGGTTTAATTACCAGCAAAGTTACTTTTTGTATTTACAGCAATGGAGCATTAAACTGGATAGTTAAGAGCAGATTTTCACGTTTCTCCTTATTTAGGCTATTTATAGTGCCACATTAATTGTGGTTACATGAGAGAAAATAAAATATTTTACAGTAGGCTAATAATCTGAATCAGAAGCTACAGATGTTGTTTGTCTAAGTCTAATCTGCATCCTTTATTTTAAAAAGTATGAAGTTTCCTTTCTCCTTTTTTTGATCTCCCTATACAAAATCTGCCTTAGTAGGCTATAGCCTATAACTTATTCAACATTTATTCAACCAGCAGCCCCATTTGTATCCTATTGAAATGAAACTGGAACATGTAGGCTACCTTAGATTAGCATAACAACACTTAACGATTATAAATTGATTTAATCTCATTTTATTTTAACATAATTTAGTTTAACCTAGTTTAGTTTAGCTTGGATTAGCATGAAATGTGGAGCTTTAGCTTTAGTGTTTAGCTTTGTTTGGCTTAGGCTATCACTCTCATGCCTGTGTACAATGGCACATTATTTTCAAATATTTTCTTTATAGGCCTAGATATTGACAACGATAATTTTTGTTTACTACCTTTTTAAAATTATTTTATTTGTTTAAATATATTCTATAAAATATTTATGAAATACATATTTATGAAAATATATTATGTAGCCTACTATTAGCATAGTTGATGCTAATACGCATAAACTGTTATGATTTTAAGTCTTATTTATTTTCAGCTCTAGTTTAAAAAAATCTTAGTTAACTGATTTGACGCGTAGCTCCAAAAATACTTACTTAAAGCTAAAAACATGGTTTCTCTATGCAATCTTAAAAGTATTCAAGCATTAGAGAACTGGATCTGCATGAGCTGCAGGCTAACATCAGGTTATTTGTAATTGTATGACACAGTAACTAAACAGGAATGGTTAATTAACTTACTTATTTATTTAAATAGTCAAAAAATTAGTTTGAAACATCATTGCCAGGCACCATACAGTTATTTCCACATGCCATAACTTTATTGTGCAAAAAACAGCAATACAACAATACGAACAAAAAAAACAACAAAAAAACACCAACACTACAAGAAAAAATATGTTTATATTGCATTTGACTGCTTTAAAACTTTTATTTAGATCAATTATCCATCCATTCCTCACTTAGTGATGATAAAGACAGCTGTCCTGGATCAGAATGGAAAAGTATGCAGCCATTACGATTTTTCCAACCACAACTGAACATTTCTACTTATACAGCAGGTATGGAAAGAGACACAGGTGAGTAAAGGAGTCATTTTCTTTTGGATTGGAAGCATCAAGAATAAAGTGGAAATGTGTACTTTTCACATATAAAAAAATCTACCTCCCAAACAGTCAACAAGAGCCAGACTGTGTGATGTAAAGCCTGTTTCAAAGTAATTTACACTTCTGTGATGTTAACAAGTCATTGCAAAACCCTATTCTGCATCAAACAGATGAGGCCAGTTTGTGCATTTTTCTAAACCGATGAAGAGGAGATCAGGAAAGACCTGAACTGGGATCTCTGCTACAGGAAGTTACTTACTTCAATGATTGATAATTACGGTTTGATTTAATGATGATGCTTCATTTTTTCCTTAATTGAAAATTGAGATTAAAAGCACTGCCAAATGCATAATGTCATTAAATCTAAAAAAAAGATATTTCATGTTGTTTGGAAATCATAAGAAAAGTGCTGCAGTAAAACTAATAATAATGTAAAAATATCGTTGATGAAATAAAATTTCTCATTGTGATCTTGGTTTAGGCTACATGTTATTCATGTTTGGGGGAAGTTGGTAGCATTGATGTCTCAGGGGCTGGGG
>JBAMIG010000017.1:10504733-10517063 GCA_037177335.1 Kiunga ballochi | reverse complement strand
TGGCATTTGTAAATGACACCACCAATAAAACAACTTGATCTTAGTTTATTATTAGGTAAACCTTAGAACTGTTCATCCAAATGAATAAATATGGCAACGTGTATCAACTGGAACAAAATCTAATATAAGCAACAAGTGAAAACCAAGTAATTTTAACACTGGAACTGGAACTGGAACCAATACACACATACAAAACACAAGAATCCTAAATACTAAACTAAGTGTAAATACCAAACTCAAATCTAAACTAAGCTGAATACCAAAAGAGGAGATAATATACAAAGTGCACCACAAATACTAAACCAAAGAAAGAGTCTGCTTCCAAACAATTTCTCAGTGAATGAATGATGATGAGGCCTTTTATTTCCTTTTTGGATGTGTGTTGGATGGTGATTGGCTGAGGGGTTTGACGAATCCAGAGGGTGCAGGTGAAGGTGTGGCTGATCCAGGCCTCTCCAGGTGAGGGTGCAGGCAGGTTGACAGGATGAAAATGACAAATAATTACTGAAATGGCAGGCGTCCGTAACAAGGCACTGGAATTAGAAGAAAGTGTGATTAACTTGATCACTGACATCAGTTTGCATCAGTAATCATTTCCGCTTAATATTGATAAATGTGATGTAACTTGTGTGAAATGAGATTTGCTTTTGAAAGCATTTTACTTGTCAACAAACTTGTACATGGAGACTTCAATGTTTTAAATACTTCATTTCTGTCAGTTGTCAGAGTGATAATCACTCAGAAATACACTCTTTTCATGAAGGCAGTCCAGACAAGCACACTGTTACTAAAAAAGATCTGAGGAAATGTTGCACTCATTTAAATCGTCTTGTTTCAAATGTGTCAACATTGCCTCCAGCACGGTAGCTAAAATAGTTTTACTACTGGCAGAAACACTTACGGCTTCTACCCGTAAAGCTTCTACCAACATCAAAGAATCCCTTTTTAGTGCCAGCTGGACTGCAGCAGCAGAGGGGAATTAGATGAGTTCATGCATGTGTTTTAGTGTGTGTGCTGGAAAGTAGGAGGCTTGGAACACATCCCATCCGTTTGCATATTCGTGTAGATAAACGCATCTTAACATCTTTTTCTCTGGACACTGCTTTTATGTAGAAGTAGAGATGTCAAAGTCAAATGAGGACAGTCCTCACTGACAGAAATGTGTGCTACTCAGTCCAGAGGCTTTACAACACAAACCATGTTGGTCTATTTAACTATCCCGATTAGTCATTTCCTACAAGATGTCTGAGGACGGTACTCTCTGTACCTGTTTGGAACAGTCTGAGCCCTGGACACTCAGCGACTGGGAGTTATTAGCCGTTAGCCTGCTTTGAGCTGAACGGCCTACTTTGTTTATTTGAGTAAACTTAAAATGCTCCTGGTCTTTAGACAAATGAACAAACATGTCAGTGATATTTATATAATTATTCCAACAAAGTGTTTATGGTTTTACATTTTTATTTATTTAAGACATTCAGCCTAATAAAAAAAACTAAATAAAACAAAGAATATGACACAAATAAATTCAACTTCATCAGTGAGTCGGTCAATATATTTATCTGTTGTTCGGGAAGTTGTCAGTGTTTAAGCTTAATGTCTGATCAGAGGTTATTAACACCACATTTGTCCATGATACATGTAACAATGTCTGATGTTTGGTTACTTTGTACTAAATGAGAGAAATCTGTAGCTTCTTGATTCCAAGTCAAAATAAATGTTGATATTTAATCCAGGTCTTCAGCAAACTAAAACAATTCATTCAATCTATATCAGTTAGAGAATAAGAGCTGTATCTCGGGAAAACTGTGAATAAAACTGTGAATCCCAGTGGAAAATGACATAATCAATCTCCTGGAAATCATTTCCTGTCAACTTCAAAGATTTTTCATTAGTCCAGTATTATATGATGTACAGCATATAGTGCAGTATAAATGATGGCTTATAAGTTAACAAAACCCTTTTAGTTATTTTAGATTTGTAAAAAGGAGGGTTTTTTTAAACAATGGATTAGTTAGTTTGATAAAACATTTAAATTTGGCACAATTTCCAGTTACTTCGTTTAAAGTCTGGCTTCAATTGGCCTTATTTATAAAAAGAAATGGTTTTTCTTCCAGTGTGATCACAATTAGATGAATTTCACATGATCTAAAGCTAAAATACATCAACAACCCCAGAGAATTTGAACTAAATATACCTTAACAGACAAGTTATTTTGGGTATTTCTGATTATAATATGTTCCAGCAGTAAAAAGAGGTGACCTGCATTCAATCTGTGGAGAATCAGAAATCTCTGCTCCTGCATTTTGTTTTCATGTTGAATTTGCTTTACTTCTGATTCTTGTTTCTCATTGTTGTAAAATACAGATGGAAAATTATCTTTTGTGTGATATTGAAAAAACACTCCCATGTGTAACTTTCCTCCATGAAGCCAAATGCAGACGCAGGACCGATATTGGTGATAAATTAATGATGGATTTAAACATCATCCTGGTATTTGTTTTAGGGTTCTGGTATTACTCATGTTCTGACATATCATGGCAATAGAAAATAATAAATGTGTTAATAATGATATTTGTTTTCTCTCTGGACAAAGACGGGAAAAATGTTTGACAGATAATTCCACAATAAATCCTGGCCAATAGGAATAACAAGTATATTCAGAAAATGTTTTTTAGTCAATAGTCAGAAACATTGAATTCCAGCGTACAGCCTTCCTCTTTCCAACTACTCAGTAATTATACTGTAAAAATTCTCCAAACTCTCCATAATTTATGAACAAACATATATTAGCAATTGTACTACTACCAGCAAAAAACATGACGTTTCCTGATGTTTGTTCGTATCCTTTTATTTTTTAAAGGATAAAATAAGCCATGCACAGCATGAGCTTCAGCCGAGGCCGCAGTCTGTTCCGCAGCAAACAAAAGAAATCAATCTGATGAGGTTTTTCTGAATCCAGCAGAGACCGCCTCATCACAAAAAATCTGTACAATTTCCCGTCACATTAGGAGCTCAAATCTTATCGAGTTATTTCTGTCTTTGCATGTTTAAATGTAGGTTGTATGAAATCTTTGTTGAGCTCTTTAAAGGAGAATGAATGAATCACTGTGCTCACTTTTTTAATATATCTATTTTTATAAAGTTGAGAGAATAAATTCAGTCAAATGTCAACACCACCAGTTATCTGTCTTGCATCTGATGTTTCTTATCTTTGTCTTTTTAAAATGGTTGCCTGTATTTCATCATTTCCTTTGATACAGTTCATGTTTTATGTTTCTAATTTATTATTGCTTTTTGAAGTCCATCCAAAAAGACCCCAAAAGATATGGCTCCAACCTGGAGCATTGCAGTTTTTACTGCAATGTACCCAATATTTAGTCGATTGCTTTATCATATTTTTGACTCTAAGATGACAGACGTCTTTGTTTTGGTCCTATTAAATATTTGCGTGAAAGACAACAAACGGAGTGGAGGTAAATTCAGAGAAAAAAGATTCTTAAATGCAGTTTGGTGTGTGTATTTTGCCTCCATAAAGTGTTTAAAAATGTACAAAGCCTTCTTAAACATGCTGAGTCAATATTACTCAGAGCAATGTTCCGATTACAGAGACTTAATGTTAATTAAATGTCAGTGTCAAAACACTGATGCTTCATCAGTAATATAATTACTTCATGCAAGGTCTTCTCATTCAGTCCTTTATTTGCTTTAACAAAAACATCATAGCCTACTTAGAGATTTTTAGATATCGACCTGTCAATGAGTCACACAGACAAAAGAAGCTCAGTCAAAAAGGATTTGTCCACATTTTTGACTCCTACTGTATTGCTCATTTTGGCACAACTGGTTACATGAGCTTGTCTGCCTTCCTCAGATGTGATGCAGCCACACAGCTGGGCCTGCTGGTGGTCAGCTGTAGTTAAGTGGCCGGCGCAGCAATCAAGCAGCTGCACACAACAATACACACAATGAATGAACGGCTGGCAGTCTGTCTCCTGTTTCAGTTTCACAGTCTGTTGCTGTACAGTCATCCATCCAGCAAATCTGTTCCCTCCTAATTAAGCTGAAAAGGGAGAGTGAGAGGGTCATTAAGCACTTATTTATTTGGTAAACCACTGGCACAGAACGACAATTGTATTCTTTTCATCGGGTCACATAATTGGGCTGAACAAAGATAAGCTTAGCACCATGCAGAGTAACAGGGAAAGGGTGCTGGGGGATGTTGTAAATTCAGCTAAGTCTGTGGCACACAAAGTTTGATCATTACATCCTCAGTGGGGAATGACTTTGATGAATTGACCTCAGGACTGCCAAACCTATTTTGGGTGCATCTCATACGTTATACTTTATTGCGAGAGATGAAAAGGGGGTTGGTGTCCTTTGAGAAGTGGTACCACCGAGTGTGATTACATCACAAACAAGAAAGAAGAGGAGAGGATTCAATTTGGAAAGAAGTGTATCACACGGGCAGAGTGGCCCTCTTGCTTGTCAGAGATTGGGACAGAGGAGTGTTAATCATGGCGCATTAGCCGCATCTCCTGGGCTCCAGCATGGGCTGTTTGAGCGTTCTGTGAACTGAAATACAGTCGATGTCAAAGAAAAGGTCAATGATATTGTTCAGATGCCCGGTGAGGACGCTGAGCAGGTACTCAGTATGAACTGTAACAGGGACAAACATTAAGACACCTCATATAACAATCAGCAAGCTACTCAATTCACACAAAACACATAAAAACGTATGCCATATTTTGGCGTGGTAGGATAACAGTTAGTTTAATTGGACTTATAAGACACAGCAAAGCCTCAACCAGGGAGACATATGCCATATATCTGATTAAAAGTAAATGAACTGTGTTTATTTTGTGCTGTTAGGCATCTCTGGAGTCATCTGTGTTAATAGTCATTTCAAATTATTACCAAATAAAATTGACATGAACATGTTTTCCAATGTATTTAAGTCTTAATGTCTATTTACCTTTTGCACCATGTCAGAGCTGTTTATGTACACAGAGCATCCTGCTGTGGCTGCATTCAAATAAAGAAGCTTATCTGGTTAAACATTCTATTTCTATAAAACAGCAATAGATGCTATGCAACAGCACACATATGGATGCTCATTTTCTACATTGTTCTGACCAGTTTGGAGGTTTATAACGGTCTAATGAAGCAACAAGATGCAGCTTCAGTCTGGGACGTATCTTGAATATTCTTTATGTTGGAGCAAAGGAAAACACAGAGACAAAGAAAAGGATTGGTGAATTATTTAAAGCAAACAAAACTAAATATTTATTTGTGAAAGTAACTACTTTTACAGACCTTTTAAGGTGCCTTTGGCCATCACTCTGTAAAGTATGGCAGAAAAAATGGTTTTAATTCAAATCAGGAGTTTTATTAGTGATTTTTTTTTATCAAGCATTGTTAGCAAAATAATTTGGCATAGTTATTATATTTACTAGCACTATAACTTACATTAGCTTCAGAGATTGAAGCACAAAGTATTGTTCTGTAGCTGATCTAATGATCCCCTTTAAATTTGGTATCAATTATGCAAAAACTGCAAAGACTCATGGGAAATGTATGTTCGTAAGGCATCTAATCTTTCACAATTGCTTCCTATAAATCTGCGTTTTGTGGTTTACTACTGTATTTGTGCTATGTTAACATTTCAACAATGTTGGAATGTTTTGTCCTGTGTTAAAGCTGGCGCCATGTGAGTGGAAGACAATACTAAAAAAAGTCTTGAGTCCTGCAGCAGAAATAAAATGATTGATTCTTTTTCCTATTGTGTTGCTTGTTAGATTCCACACTGTCATCTGACTTTGACATCACCACTCTGCACTAGAGGAAGTGGAATAGGATGATAACGATATTGATGCAGCTAGTTGATGGGAAGAAAGTGAAATTTTTACCTTAATTAGATTTAGAATTGGCCCATATGTTCAAACCAAACTTAAAGATTTATACCATAGCAGGACTTTGATTGATTTTATTTCAAAATAAATTGCTGAGCGAGGCACAGACACAGTCCTGCAGCGAGCCAGGTACTCGTTAGGCTGGGAAATTTACATAGATTAAACTAAATAGAGACAGGTGAATACTTATTTAGTTCGGGTGGCTCTGAGGAAAAGACATTTGCGCCTGGTCGCCTTTACTGGGAAAGCCTTTAAAAGTGCTACTGGTCATGTGATTCAGCAACAGAGAACACAGTTGAAACCAGGGATGTTGAGCCATATCTTGTTAGGTGACGGATAGTAAAAGGATTTTAAACTAGTTTATCCACAACAATCCTCCAATTAAATGAGGAAAACTCCTAAATGACTCAATTAAAGCGACAAAACCCAATCCTATTTCCCTTTTTTCTTACCCCATCTCCCTAAAAACAGAGTTTAAAACAGAAAGTCAAACCCTACAAATTGGGACACCCCTTCAGCAAATAAATGCATCATCATACATACTGGCTTGTATGCAGGCAGACACCACAAGTTGTTGGAAATTGATGCGACAGGTTCCAGATTCCCTATGACCCTGAACTGGACTAAAGGCCCATTTATGCTCTATGCAGACATTTTCAGACAGGCAGAGTTTCATCTCTCAGGTGTTGGTTACAAGAATAATATGGTCCTTTTTCAATGCAGAAACCAGATCATTACTACCAGAAGTCATGGGGACAGTGGTGTATAATTAACAAGCGAACACTGAAAGGAGGAATTGAGTGAAGAACAAGTGGAATGTGTAGCAGACCCAGAAACCATCAAATAAAAAGCAGAAATTGTGGAGAACAGCAATAGAAAAGAAAATCTGCTTTTTTTTGGAAAAGCAAACAAGAAAGAAGAGGAGAGGATTCAAGTGGAGCTCCTCTAGATTTTGTCAACAGCAGCATAGTTCATTTGGGCTCTGAGGGTTCATCCAATTAAAGGTCTGTTCACATATTTCTTCTATTAAGAATTCAGATTAAAGGAGGCCCCACCTCCTTTATCAGCATCAGCCTCACTTTTGATGGGCAAACATTTTTAGGTTCTAGTTGCAGGACAGAGTGAGAGAGAGAGGTGGTGACATGCAGCACACAGTGGGATTCAGACATGGCTCAGCAGAAGATCTGCGGCTATGAAGGTACAGCTCTCTGCAGGATGTGCTCATAAAAAAGAAGTTTCAGATGTTGCTTATTCTGATTCTTGACAGTGTCTTAGAAAGTATGCTAATAAATGTTATGCAATTTGATCACCTAATATAGCTTCTGTCAACATTAAATAACAGGGCATTCTGTTATTACAGCACACGTTCAAAGCTAATAAAGATTTATGCAAAGACACTCTATAGTTTTACAGATAACCCCCTGCAAACCGCAATCACTGCTCACCACAGACTCTAGATATTCTTCTGTCTAACAAGGGATCCCAGTTCAGCATCCAAATCTACTTTGTGGTCTGAAAACACTTTCTACAAAATATGGAGGACTTGAATCATGTTAAGGCTAAACCGAATGTGGGTTACAGAAAGAAATTCCATACAACACCTTGCACAACAACATGCAACTTTAAGTTGATTAAGCACCTATAGCTCATCATATGACTTTAGTTATAGTTACAAAATTAGAGACAAATGAGAAATCATTGTGTTATAGGTGCAATACAAAACAGGCAGCTGCCAAAGGAGCAACGTGGATCTTTATCCATATTAAACATGAGAAACCAACAGCAATCTCTCGTCCATGTGGGAATGCAGAATTGCTGCAATCAATCCTGAGTGAAGTAAGGAGACGAGTGGGATGTCAACACTACTGATATTTAAGAGGGTCAGGTGCCATCGATCGTAGGCTTCCACAGAGACACTGACCTGTCACCAATAAGACAAATTAAGCTCTCAGTGCCAGCACATGTTTCTGGACTGCCCATCATCTCCTCATGACCGGTCTGCAGTGTGCACCATGCATATCACATTCCTGTTTTCTGAGTCGATCTGCTGCCTACGTGGCACAATTTCTGATTTACATGTAAATATGGGGAAATGTTATCACTTGGGTTGCTTTTTCAACCCAAATTTTCCTTTAGTAATGATTTTTCTTTCAGAAATAAAACATTCTCTTTTGCAAGATATCTAGCTGCATGTCCACAAAACATGGAGAAAAATAATGGAGAGGTCAAGGTGTTTGTTGGTTAATTGGTGCATTTGCTTGCTGCAATGTTCTGCAGGATCCCTTTGGTTAGAATCACTGTGTGAAATAAAGGTTTGTCTGGGTGTATGAAAATACTGGAATAACAGCTTTGAGACCTTTTTAAAGATAAAAACTAAAATCATTTTAATTAATTTTAATAATATCCCACAACATATTAACTCCAGACATGACTAATAAGTAACAGGTAAGTATTAGAGACTATTTTTACGACTTATTATTCTCATATTACAAATTAAACAACTGGGATAAAAAAAGACCAACCACTTAGCGCAAGTCAGAAGGATAACAGAGTAGTATTTAGTATATATGATATATTTAGAAGTATTCTCAGCAGCCAGATTTCCAGTGTAAACAGTGTAAAAACCTCCTACTTTGAATTTGCAGCAGAAACATTCAGTGGAATATAGATTGAGTATGCACAGTTTGGATTCTCAGTTTATTTATGTTAATGTTGAAATTTTCAGATCAAACAGTAAATTCTGAAGCTGATATGAACTAATTAAACACATAATTACATTGTCTGGTTTGCTTTAACTTTACAAAGAACAAAATATCTGCCTTGTATTTAAATATTTGCACACTTTATGAAGATAAAATGCGGTTGAACTGTTTCCTGCATTACATTAATTAGGTAGTAAGTAAACCACATTTGCTGCCAGCACCAAGCTTTGGTCCATTTGTTACAGCTTTAAGCACATTTTGTGATGTTTGCACTGTGGCCAGCAGATGTCAGAAGTGTTCCTCAGAACCTGTCTTTCTCTTAAACCCCTTTCATCCCAAAACTGTCATCAATCCCGAGTTCTTTGCTCAATTTACATGTAAAATTAGCATGTGATATTTGCACAAGTCTAGGATGGAAATCCTATTGAATTCTGTCAGTTGTCTAAATAAATCCTTTGAATCAAGAGCTTTCCCTTGAGTATGTTTGTTTGGTGGTCATTTTGTAATTAATGCAGTGAGCACAGAACAAAGAAAGTGCATATAGGAGCTGTACCCCAGCTGTGCATGGAGAAAAGAGGCAGATGCAGTAAATAAATCTTTAATGGAGAAGCAGTGCGGATTGACTGGCTGTGGGAGAATACAGCAGTCGAAAAGGCTGATCGAGGCTGATAGACAACCAGACGAAAACACACACTGACTGACAATCAGGCCGGCTGTGCAAGGCAAATATACACAAGTGCTGTACTCTATGGATAATGACATCGTTTTAGAGATGAAAGCAGAAACAATGCAAATAGCCCTCACTCTCAGCTGTTACCATGGCGACCAACTACCTGAACTTGAAGGTAAATCCCAGGAGAGGTCTGCAGAAGGGAGAGGCAGGACAAGAGAGGTGCGTGTGTCCTCCTTTTACAGTTTGCCAAGTCCTTGATGTATTTCCTCACTACATCCAAGTTATCGTATTGTTGTGGAATGGATCTACCGGGAGGCTTAAATTCTAACAATATATAGGAAAGGATGCGGTGGAAACAAGAAATAACATCATTCCAAGTTAAACCTGTTTGGGAAATTAGTTGTGCTGTTGCTACACTAAATGTTTACTTATTGAAAGCCTCTGTCTTTTTCCTGCCCTCTCAATCAAGTCAACTAGCTGCCCCACATCACCCCGTCTTATATAATGGATTCTCTTTGTTACTGCTGAACTCAAGTTGCCCTTACCCAGAATGTGATAAGGGATCCACTTTGAACTTCAGTCTGCCTGCATTGGAAGGCTGTCTGATGTCGTGGGTGGTGGCAAATCCTGGAGAATTTTTCACTTCCAGGGAATTGCTTTACTATTACCGGCTCACAGTTAGACTTACACCAGGAGAACAGCCTCTGTCCAGCATTAGACATGCCAAGAAAAGACTTTTTATTTGGTATTGTTTGCTTTTTGTGTTGAAAATAACTGGTTTTATGGTTTGGAGGAGCAGAGGGAGCAAACCTTGAGCAAACTATTGACTCTGCTGTGTCCATGGTGTAAAACGAACCTTTAACAAACAGATCTGATGATATTATAATCTAACAGAGCATGTTATGTAAAAACTCTATGAGAAAAATGGACATGTAAATAATAAAGTTAATAGCCATGTTAACTTGGTTCCCTCCTCTCAGTTTATATATTATTTTATATAGAAGAGCACTGGTACATTTAAAGGCCTCTCACCTTCTGTCTTGCAAGAAATCACATTTAACATGTACTTTTTGGAATTTTAGAGACTGCAATTCATTTCCAGGCAGCATCTATCATTATGAAGCTACATTTTAATTACACATTTCAGGGCAGTTATGGCTGAAGCCCAAGCACAGTAAAGATAATTTGTTTTTTTTGTTATTCTTAAGGGGAAAGGGGGGAAATTCACAGCAGCCAAGGTGGTGGTGCAGGCTGTTTTTGTGACAATCAGACCATAATTGTATGTGGAGATGTAGCCAACCGCAACGTGGCCATGTGTCATTAACTCGCTGCCCACCTCAAACTGAAAGGCATAGGGAGGTCTGTCATTATTTTCTATTACTCTGAGAGCAATACAAATCCAAATAAGCCTAGTAGAAATAAAGTAACTGTATTTGATGCAGAGGGGTTTGCCAACGAATACCTATGAGTTAAACCTTGATTTAGTGATAAAAGTGATGTCACAGTGATGATACAGCTAGAAGAACAATGTAAACATTTATTAGGTATGCTAAGGCTTTTACATTACTATAGTGAAAAATGTTGTTTACTGACAAGAATGCATATATATGCAATACGTAACTGCGGGTCCAGTTGCAGAAAGTGCAGGTACTTTCAGCAACTATTCAGAGCTGTTTGCAACAGAAACATGTTGCTGCACAAATTATGTGACAGAAACAGCTTTATCTTATCAGAGAACATGATATTGGTGCATTGAGGCTTGTTCAAGCTACATGATCACACATCTTTTTGACTATCCCGCAATGTGAACAGAAAAAAAAACTGTCTCAATGACACGTGCTGCCACTGCTGTGTTCCAGGATTCAGCAGGACGTTAGTTGTACAGCGTCCATGACAGACCTTTTAGAATTATAGATGAATATTTCATGGCCCAATGGACTGGGATACTGTTGGCAGTGGATATATTCATCCAGGCACACTCATTCCAATGCCTTGATACCCCTCATCCCCTTGAAATGTCGATGTGAAGTGATCTGAGGATCTGTTGAGGTTTCCCGAAAAGGAAAAACAGGAAATCGAGACAAGGAAAGGCAGAGTGATTGTCTTACCAAAAAGTGCTGATACATATTTTAATCTTATGCATGTTTTTGAGATCAAGGACGTGCTGTGTGTGTCCAACATTACCTCAATCTCCTGGTGGGTTTTTTCCAGCACTGCACTGGTCATCAGAGGAGGATCACTGTCACTGGATCAGAGAAGAAGCAAGCAGCTCACAGACAAGGCTGATACTAAAACAACACTGCAGATGTGGTTTTTGCTACCACTGACATGCATCAATAAAGTATCTGAAGCCATCTATCATGTGCTCAAGAGTTTTATAATGCTTTTTTGTCATCCTGACTCTTTTTTTTTACATTCTAGATAGTACTTTAGAACTAGAGCAGTGGAGGAGCTAGAAGACTGCGTAAATGCAGGTTACAGCTGAACAAAGTATGGATTTATTGACTTAATTAGTCCAACAGGGGATTCAAATTGAATTATTTGCCAGACTGATGATGCTTATACACTGGTGTAAAGAGGTCAATGAGGCTGATATGCACTTTAAATGTTTTTTGGGCATCTGCTGTTCAGGTTCAGACACCCACCTTTCAGATAAAGAGAAGAATATTGTTATTCTCTTTGTTAAATTAATGAAGCATCCATCACTCAATAGAAAAGAAAATGAAGCATTTCAAAGAGGGGCCTTTTTGGACACGAGGCATTAGGCCTTCAGTTTAAAGCAATTGTAAAAATAAGCAATAGTAGTTTTCAACCCTTATTTTATGCAGTGTGTTTATTATTAATAATGAATTAGATTTATACAGCACTTTTCAAGACAACAAAGTTCTTTACATGGCTTAATAATTAATTCATGTTATTTTCTGCTGTGAGAAACATAAACAAGCCGATACAGAGAGAGATGCGTTTTATTAAAACATTCTATTCTATTCTATTCTATTCTATTCTATTCTATTCTATTCTATTCTATTCTATTCTATTCTATTCT
>JBAMIG010000017.1:10460728-10472440 GCA_037177335.1 Kiunga ballochi | reverse complement strand
CCCTCTCGCATGTTTTTTATGTGCGCTCATGGGGTACATATACCCATATAGCTTACACAGAGAAATATATGTATATATATATATATATATATATATATATATATATATATATATATATATATATATAAATATAAATATAACTACATGTATATTTTACATTAAATCTTATATTGTTGAAGAAAATGAATCTTACAATAATTCACTAAGCTCTGCTTGTGGAGCCCTTTAGCCATAATTGCTTGTAGCAGCAAAATTTTGTTGCAATAACAGCTCACCATTGTGGTGGGGAGAATTAGAAATTTGTCAAAAATAAAATATGGACTCCGACTGGCAGTCAAAGGGATAAATCCACACACAAAAGATGTACTTGGAGCTGCAATTTTGCTTTGGAAGAGGACTCATTCATTGACGGGACATATGCCAATTAGTGCTCATAAAGAATCAAATGTGATAAGCTGGATAATTAATGATAAATAATATAAATGCATTTATGACTTGTTGGATGCTGGGAAATGTTTGTAAGAGGCATTTGTCTACAAGAGACAATACTGTATCCTGAGTTTTTCCATCTCAGTAGCCAGACAACAGCCTCAGTTTGGCAAGCAAAATTAAAAGCAAACCCTTTTATCCGCTGACGGTTTACAAGTAAGAAAAAGTCCACAAATGCTCAAAATGAAAGGCATGAGGACAACAGGACAGTTTAGATGCTCCATCATTTCAGAACGTTTTAGTCTAAGGGGATACAAATGGATCAAATTTTTATTTCCTATGACTTTAAATTAGAAAGTGTGAATATATTCCAATGTAAACTACAAACAACCACAGAACTGCTTTTAGCATACACTGTGCATGTGCAAAGCTACCAGTCAAGTACAGTATAGGTACTAAATAAGAGCAAGTTCAGCTCAGAAGAGCAAAGTAAGATTTTTTTTAAATGAAAAAAATTAACATTTAAGATGCAAGTAGAAATGCTAAGAATGGCCATTTATGTGAACGATCATGCACATTTCTGAAACTAATTTCCATATTCCATAGTCTATTGGGCTTACGGCAAAAATATTAAAAAAAAATCCCAAAGAAATGTTGACTTGTTTAAACCGGCCTAATAAAAAGCGCCCTGAGGAGCTCCGGGTGTGTTGTACTGCATATGTGGAGTGTCATAAGTTTGTTGGGCCGTGAAACAAGCTGCGAGAGGGAAGAACCATAAAAAAAAGGCTGCGCAGAGGAAGCCTCCTATAGAACAGAGAAGGTTCTTTTTCATTCAGTTCCAGGCTCACATTTTGGGCAGGTTGCCCAGAGTTCATTGGGTTTAGCTGCCCATCAGAAATCTGGTCAATTCAAGTTAAAATCAATCAATCAATCATCCATTTATTGCAGCAGATCTTGCTGTTTACTCTTTCCAGCAATTCACCATGCCCCAAATTCAATCCCAGGTATTATGCTGCCTTAATTGGCCCCACTTGGTCATGTGACTCTGATGTAATAACTCAAAGCGTAACAATAGACAGCTTAGGAAACCGCTAGAGGGATCACCAAGGTTACACAAACAATGAACCTTCACATTCATACGTGGGTATGGGTTTGAGTTTTTCCATGGGAAATAGGAGAATTTCATCCTGGCCTTGATTTTCTGTGCTAAATTTCAGATATTTATGGGTACAACAATCTTTGCAATCACATCCTGAGATTGAAAGTCACAAAACAGCTGCAGTGGTATGTGGTAATCATGCATGTTCAAATAGACTTTTTTTTCCTCACAATTGCCAGACTTAAAATTGTTATAACACCTGGTGAGATTATAGTGATTTTGGACCCTTCAGTATTTTACATTTACATGGTACATATAGTGCCCAAGTTAAAAAAAACAAAAAACTGAATATAAAGTTATGGTAATAAGGCTTCAAAAGTGGGGCTGAATCTATAACTGGTCAGTGTCTCTTAGCAACTGCAAGGCTAGGGTTATATATAAAAAAAGTTACAGCAGCAATATAAAAAATGTGTTCAAAAATCAGCCCAGCGATGGACTGGCGTCCCGTCCTTGCCCATTGACTGCTGGGATAGGCTCCAGCCCATCCGCGACCCCGTTAGGGACAAAGGCGGTAGATAATGGATGGTGTTCAAAAATCTAAAATGTAGTGGTAATTTATCAGCATGATAAATAAATATGAATATACAAAAAATAGATAAATAAAAAAGTAACAAAAATCAGACTACACCTGGATGTTATCTTTTTTCCTTTTTTATGAAAAAATGTTTTAATAAGAAAATCTGTAAAGTGCTTTTCGAGTGCTCTGGTTGTCATTTGACAATAACCAGATTGTTAATAATTATTTAAGTCCGCATTTATTTAATAAGACTGCTGTTTTTGTTCCAGTGTACATTTATATTTAGGATAGTCAATCAATTTGCCAAAACATATGATGATGTCAGCGACCGAAACCCTCTAAGCGAAATGACATGCTGTCAGTGTCTCACATTTTAGGTTGTGGGAAAAACAAGCAGGAGAGGACTTTGATTATTTACAATTGGATCAATCAAATATTTTATTTAATTTCTGAGAGATGTATTGATAGTAGTGCCAAGTACCTAGATATCCCTAAACCACTAAGTTTTTTTTATAGTTTTGAAAAAGCACTCCAGTGATTTGTATGTTTTTTTTTGCAACAAGTCAGTCAACCCCATCATCTGTGTAAACTCTTACAAACTGAGCATAGTTCTATATGGAAATAGCTTCTTAAAGAGACACAAATGCAAAAGTGTACTTTAAATAAAAGATTAATCCACAAAAAAATCTAGGGTATAATTTTTGGCTAGGCCTTGTAGAAGCATTCTGGTGAAATACTCAAGAAGAGACGCCCAACATCACAATTATTCATTTTAAGCTCCACTTCCCCACAAACATGGCCAGCCCTCTAACATTGCTACTAGTCCTAAATTGTAATGCAGTGTGCTTTCAGACGTTTTATCTTAAAGGTCAGTTTTATTAACTGTTATTAATTACTCCCTTTACAGCAAGAAAAACGCACAATATTCATCCAAAGAGAGAATTATAGACTTTCCTGAAACTAAACAGCGAGCAGTGTATAAAATAAAAAAGTTAAAAAATAGAAGATATATCACTTAAATTTAGGTCAGAATGTATAATAAAGCAATGTCACAGACAAAGGCACTAAAAGCTGATAACTGTATACAAAGTATGTAACCATAACGATACTGGATAACAGCTGTAATGAATAAATAACTAAAAGCTAATGTATTATGGATGAAGCAATTCATGCAGGAGGAAAAACCAGTGTTAAAATAGAAAAGAGGGGTTTTATTTTCAATACTTCTGTATTGGTATATAAATCAACCAACAGACATGAAAGCAGAAGTCATTGATCATCTTTGCCTACTGAATTTACAAATGAACACATTAATATTGTATTTCACTCATCACAATGAAGAAAAAAAAGCTTTTCTAAGCTGGTAATTGAGATAAAGTAACTTAGAGTTTAGGTTGACATAAATGATTATATTAATTTTTCTGCAAATTAAACCTAAAGGTTTCATTAATTCCTTTACTAACTAATTATTTCACACAGAAGCAACCATAGTTTAATTTGTTAACATTTTATGTGCAGTTGCATAAATGCTTTAATATATACACACATAAACACACTTTTATAAATAAAACTAACTCCTCCCTCACCCACCCTCCCATCTCCCTTGGGTAGGGCGGGTGGTTGTTCATCTCAAGCTCGGGTTTTCTACCAGAGTCCTGGGAGCTTGAGGGTCCTATACGCAGTATCTTAGCTGTTCCTAGGACTGCGCTCTTCTGGACATGGTTCTCCAGGTCTCTGTTGGAGCCACTTGTCCAGTGTGGGGGACCTGGCCGCCAGCTAGCTTCATAGCAGCTGATTAGCTCAGTTGGTAGAGCCTTTTGTCTAGGTGATCCTGAGTTTGAATCCCAGCAATAACATGGTGCTTAGTGATAACATAGCGCCATTACATCCTTGGGTGAGACCCTTGGTGATACATATATACTGTATATATCACTATATAATTTTTAAGAAATAACGCTGTGTTAAGGAATTTTATGTACAGATTTCTGTGTTGATTTGAGAGGCTCAAAAATGTTTAATAATGCGCAAGTTGCTATATATATATATATTCTGCCTTTATACATGTCTAAAGTCTTCTCTGATTGGTGGAAAAGGAGGAAGTGGTGTGATGACTATCCAATGATCCAATGAAGTAAGATTTGTGACAGGGGGTAAGTGGTGGTTTATTCAATAATGAACAGTCAGAGATATCATGGAGGTGATATGCAGCCCTGGTGGTCCTGGTGGAAGGTGTAGCTGTGCAGAGTCCGTGTATTAACACATCCTTTGGCCATAGACTTGGGGATGTGACAGTTACAGTAGTTATCCAATTCAAAGAAATGGATGCACTAATGCATGTTCATTACATGACCTTCAGACCATTTATAAATAGCACCCGGTATGGGACTTCTTATTCATATTTCTTCATAAAATGAAAATAAATCAGACCATATAATGCACATATGCTTTCTTACTAACAGGATTTAAGAGTGTTTTTTAAGAGTGAAATTTATTTATTTCCAAAAAATCTTTCTCCACAGAGCTGAGGTTTAGTTCTGCTCACAATATGATGAGCCATGACCCATCCATGTTCTTCTGCTTCACTCTGCAGAATAACTCAGTAATTACTTTTAAATAACCTTAAACAAATCCAGACAAAAGACTTTTCACTCTCGTAATAACCCTTTCATGTCATACAGTAGAAGAACTATAGAGAGTCTTTAAAAGTTTGTGTCTGTGTTGTGTTTGGAATACTACAGTCCCAGATAATGGAGTTTGTCTTTAACTGCTTTCCAAGAGATGACACTGTAGTACTACCAGTCTCACACAAGCACAACACATTACAACAAGGGCATGCCTGCCTGCCTGCCTGCAGCAAAGATTTTAAGCCAAATGCGGGACAATAAAAACAGGCAAAATACTGGCTTGATCTTTAAGCATGCAAGGGAGAAGGAGGAAAATATAACATATGATCAATGAGGGACACTCAGTCTATATTTTGGCATGCAGAAGCAATACAAATAGAATAATATTTAGTATGCCTTTATGTAGTCACCACCCTTTTTCATGCATAAAAACAACTAAATAACATCTTATATTATCAGGAAATGTGTTGAATGTGTTGCATTGGTTTCAGATAATGTGCTAAACAGGTAATCAGAGTAAGCCAAACATCTAATGTGTAAAGTAAATGTTATGGCGAGTAATAGTCTAATAGCTATAATCAATTACCATTACTCATGTTCTCACTTCTCACATGCATTGTCATTACTAAGCACTGATACCTCTATACAGTACATACTGTTAGCACCTTTTTATTATGTGGAGATGGAAACTTATCACAGTCCAAACATGGTCACTTGTTTAGAAATGTACACGTTTAGTAGTGGAAAACAAGGGAATGACTATGTATGAAATGCTTTGGTATTTCTAACATGTCATTGGCCTTCTATACAATAGCAAAAGGCAAACTGAAAGAGTGGAAGCAGGAAGCTTGCTTATGGTGGCCGGGAAGTACAATTCAAGATTACATCCACTAAAACTTTTACATTTTCTCAACACAACTGTGCATTTAGTATAATGCACCACAGAACGGAAAATACATCCTCAATTGCTGCTGATGTCTGCTAATTCAGTGGTTTTCAACGTAGCTCCTCAGTATCTCACCTCCGGGTCAAATATTTGTAAAAATGTTTTGGTAAACTAAGCAAAAGTGTTTCAGAGGATGTATTCTTGAATTGTACTTCCCGGGCCACCGTAGTTTAAGTCATTAATTCAACATTTAGACAAAATCATGACAACATCTGAATTCTTTTCCTTTTCAACTGTTCTATTGTAGATGTATGGCTATATGTCTATGTACCAATATTTGGGTATGCAGAGGATATTTATGCTCAGCTCAATGACCACATGGTGTCAAGATAATGTTGCAGAAAACAAGTCCACATCCTTCCAACAGTGTACACATTGGTGACCTATCAAAGGTAAGGATCTTTCCCACTAGTATATAGTTGTGCAGCGCTAGTCCCATTTAACAAATAAAATGTGAGAAACTCTGCAAACATAGAGATCAAATGCTTGTGGTACACTAGTTTTTCAGTGTGACACTTCCGAGACAACAACTGCGGTAGGCATTTGTTGGTGAAACGAGATCAAAGATAAATGATTCATTAAGGTGTTCTCTCACTGTGAATAAATTTGGGCTGATTTGACAACATAGTTGCAAACATGTGAAAACAAACATGATTTAAATCATCCACACCTTCATATGCTAGTGTGCTCATACACGATACTCAGATGAAAAGCTCTGCACGATCACATCTCTACTTCTGTCGTCTGGGGGACAATTTTAACCTCCATCTACAAGGTATGAACTACATTGGGTCAAGGTCCATTCGACATCATACATTAATGCCACGCGATTATTCAGATGTGCGACTGTCATCACACCTGTCATTATTCTGCTGAGAGCATACCTCTGCGGACCTGCTGCTGAATGATGTATCACCCGTCGACTTAGAAATCACCAGCACTTCCATCACACACTCTACCTCACCTTGGAACTGCAAAGCAGTGGTACACAGGTGTGATAACTTATAAGAATTCACCATCTCCTCTCCTTACTGTGTGTATCCTGGCAGAGTGCTGTCATTGCACCTGTCATCACTGGTATGTCAAATTTCATTAGAGGTGGGATTTACTGGTCTCCTCATTGCACAGCAGGCAGCAGGTGGCCTGGGATACTAACATCAGCTGTCCTCCCATTGTCCCCCCATGGGCCATCTGAACACTCAGCAATGCTTTCTCTGCTATACTCTAGCCTGACTTTGACCTATGAGTTTTGCATAATAACACTTCTGCAACCCTGTTATTTGCCTTTTGTATCATCAGGGATCAAAGGTCATGTACTGCTCATGACAGTGGCTCCAGTTTCCGACAACAGTTTTGAACTAGGGAAAATGACAATTACTCTGCCTTTATTTTTGTGTATTTAGTTAGTATTGTTGCATGAATGAATCTTTAAAGAATCTCTGCTCCAGATTCTTAATATTCAGCACAATTGCATGTACTGTTCTGTAGTAATGTGCCCTATTTCTGTTCAGACTCAAACTGAATACAAAAAACACTTTGTAATCATTTTGTGCGAATTTAAGATTATGGGCCTTTATAGGATATTTTACTCATCATATCTACGGTTGGCAGGAATAACAAGATGTGAAGATAATGTCCAGCAATGATAAATGAAGAATAAAAGCTCTGCGAAATGTCATGAAGAATTTCATAAAAGTTATTATTATTCACTTCTTAGACTGCTGCATGTTTCTACTCATTGTTGTCATTCTGACCAGAATGAAAGACGTCTACCTCACTTCTCATCATGCCATTGTTAAGAAAGTAAATCCACAACAGTATTGAAATGTTTATTGACTCAATGATATTACACAGCTTCCATCCTGTTTGACTGTCTTCTGATAAAATCATCAAACCCTTAAGATCTATAATAAAAATATATTCTGCCTACATCTGAACTTTGTTAGGTTGTGCACGGATGGCTTGATGGATGGATGGACATTGATCAAATACTAGTGCTCTGCCTCTTGCATCACCCTCCTCAAGCTTTCCTGTGGATAATGTATGTCACTATGATGACATGACGGCGCAATGATGCAAAAGGCTTTGTAGAACAAACCCTCAGATACATATAAATGTTAATATAGAGTCATTTGATCTTTGCACATGGACGATCATGTTTCATTGTTGAGATTTCAACCAGTTTTACCTTGGAGAAAGTTCACCGTAATCTACTAAAGTAACAAGTGGCTAGTGTCTATTGTAATGTATACTAGATCTGAAAACGTGATTTTTCCTAACATCGTTATTTACATCCACCGGAAGGAATTGGTGGGGAAAAGACAAAGCTCCTGACCTTGTTCAAGTTACATCTAGACATATTAGTATCACACTATATCCACTCAGAAGAGACACTTTAGGAAAACAATGCACCACAGGAGTCGTCTTCAGGAGACAAAGATCTTTTCTTTCAGCTGCTTGTTGAAGGATGAACCACTGAGGAAAAAAATTCCAGTTATCATCTGAGGATAATTACAACAAACCTCCACCAAAAAAAGTGAAGTGGATTAAAATATAGTGGAGAACAACTAAAAGCAAAAAAGAGAACAATTTCTGAGACAAAATCTAAACAGAAAGGATTTAATAACAAAGGAAAAACCAACCACAGATTGTGTGTGTATGTATTATATATATATATATATATATATATAAAATTGTATTAATTGTATTTTTTTATTGTTTACTTTTTGTTCTTTTTAATGTGTTTAAAAATATTTGTGACCGTTTATTTTGATTAAAGTTTCTTGATAAGTCTGTTTCCCATTTTTAGGTTGGGAGACAGATAGAATTTTTTAAACCTGGAAGATCCTATGACTTTGTCTCAATTCTATAGTGCCCTGGAATTAGTCCTGAGTGCGCACAATGCACTTTTTTCTTTAGTACGCACTATCGTGGGTAAGTGCTGTCTCAAATGGAATACTGGACATTGGCCACTTACGGGTAGTGATGGTTAGTCACAATTTTTTGTGTCCACTACATGGCAAGAAACTGCTAACATTTACGCGTGCTAACTGTACTGGAACGGTTACTGCAGTCTTAAACAAATGATTGGTTATGTAACAAGTTGCAGTATACATGAGAACCTTAATGAAATAACTTCATTTGTGAATATTCCTTTCTTTGAAATGAATGGGTTTCTGGCCAGAGAGCTGCCAAAAAACACAAAACCCAGCTCACTTTTGAAATCTACAGCTCAGCGATGCTTTCACCTTGAAAAACCATTGAAAGTTTAAACAGGTCACGAAAGTAAAACTTTCACCACCTTAAAAGACATTTAAGTATATAACTTTTACGGTTTTGACACAATCTCAGTTTACGACATGCCCATGGTGTACTCTGGACCTCTCTCCCAGTGACGCCGCTACCCTTTTATTCATCTCTCATATTGTACATTATACTGTAGGTGTGTCTCCTACATGAGACTCATTTGGACCTTTGCTGTCAGCACAGTCAGAAGTGAATCCAGCTACTAAGGACACACTGTACTTTGCCCAGAAAAGATATGCATATTTATTTTTTGTGTGTGTTTGTATGTCTGTCTTTCTGTGTTTCCCTCTTTCTCTCTCACTATCTACCAACTTGCCTGTGATATCTCCATCTATCATAGGTCATCTACCTTTCTTATCATCTTTCTATCTGTCAGCTACCTTCCAGAAATCTATCTCTTTGTCATCTCTCATCAATCTATCTTTAATCTGTCTATTATTTACCTAACCATCATTTATCTTTCATCTCTCTCTAATCTCTGTATCTGTCTTTATCTTTTATCTACCTGCCTAACATCTATATATGATCTATATGTAATTTCTCTATTTGTTATCTATCTATCATCTCTCATCCAATTAAGAGATAAGGGATGCATTTTCACTCTGTCACACACACCATATATCACATCATAGGTGTGCCTACTTTTTACTCTATTCACAGCCCCTCTCTCACACTCATTGCAATGCACTGCATTGCACCCATCAAAATTTCTTCTATTTTCTAGTTTCCATTTTCTATATCTTATTGTTTTATTCCTTTATTTTTCTATTGAGGGAAGTGATTCCTTTTGAACATCTAAAGAAGGTTGATGTACCCTCAAAGCTCGAACAGAAAAGATCAAGGGGTGATCATACAATCTGGTAATTAGAGGTATTAAAAGTTAATAGAAAATTAGGGAGTGCATTAGAAGTATGGGGAAACTTTGGTCTCAGTTGCAGAAGATAATGGTTTGGAAAAGGAGGTAAATGCTGGAGCCAAGTCCTTCTTCAGTCTTACTCTTGGTAAAAGTTTTTTAGTCTTACTAATTGTCCAGACAGAGCCTCCCCAGATGTTCTGGTTGTCCATTCCTAAAGGCAATAGTCTCAAGGCTCAAGACTGTTAAGCCAGTAATGCCAATACTGTCATATTTATACTTCCAAAAAAAAAACAGAGGCATGAAAAGGAAATTAAGTGCTCAGTGCTTTTGAACTTTAAAGTCACTGACTGCCTCCCAAGCACAAACTGGTTGCTCGTCCCGTAAGAGAGGGGCCTGATTGCTGAAGGCCCAGATTCCCAGGCAGTCCTGTTTTCTGTCCGCAAGTTTTTCCCATCTGTATCTACCAGATGGTGTGTACTTCATCACCATAGGATACACACTTTTTCTGAGCAGCATCCAGTCTCTCCTCATAAAGATTATCCAGCAGAAAGCTCCATGAAAGACTTCTTAATGTCATCCCAAAGTCTGGCTGTACATATAAAATAAGATCTTAGAAACGAATAAGTTGCTGGTTCTGTCATTACAAGAGTAAATGAAAGCAGACATAGTTTTCAACTCTTTTATTTATTATTAACAGTGTTGCCTTAAATATTACTTGATTTCCTGTCACTGGAGTAATCAGTGTATTGACTAATAAAGAAGTTGAATTTTTAACAATGTACTAAATGTTTTATGTTTTCTACAGGTGCCAGATAAAGCCAGTCATCTGGGAAATGGTGAAATAACCCAGACACGTGAATCAGGACACAAAGGTTATTCTAATTCAGGGTTGTGGTGTGATCAGGAATACATTAAAACACATCATTATTTTCAACATTTAACACTTAAAAAAGTTTTTTATAAATAAAGTGATCACCTTATGTAAAATTTATGAATATATGAATAGTGATTTCCCATGGAACATGGTAACAAACCATTGTTTCTGACTAAATTTGTGTAAACATTTTCTGTGCCAAGACTTGAGACTGTCAGGATCTGGTGGATCGGACACACGAGCTGGAAAGGCTTGAGGAAAATAATTAGATTTATTAACAATATTAAACAATAGGAAGGCAATAGCTACAGAACAAGATGCTCTGACAGGGATGTGTGGAAAACAACGAACTTAAATACACAGGTGAGTAGAAGAGACAGGTGAAACACATGAGGGTAATAGGGGACTGGGAGGAGGAGAAGACAAACGGGGCGGGGCAGATGACGGTTTAGGAAAACACACAGAGATCAGTGGAAAACCAAAACAAAACCCGAAAAAATAAGAAAACCCAGGACTAGAGACCGGAATCCTGACAGAGACATTTCATTCAAATTAATCAAACTTTATTTGTAAACGCTTTTTTTTGCTATAGACTGCACAAAGTGATTTCAAATGACAAAGGTCTTTTATCATCTCTTTTAAAAAAATTTACTTTTATTTGGAATTAAAACTTATGTTAACATGGCCAATGTTGATGCAGTCCTACTCTAAAATGGTAATTAATTGGCAATAAAACGAGAGGTCCTACAGAGAGAGAGTTTGCATGGGGTACTTTGGGGGCTTTTTTTTTTTTTTTTTTTTTTAACGTGTCTTTTCCAGCATCTGAGCAGGCAGAATGATGATCTGGATGCTGCATTGTGCTGAACAAATTTACTTTCCCAAGAGGATCTTCCTGTATATATGTATATACAGAGATCCTCTTGTTAATCTTAATTCTTTATTTATTATTTTAATTAGGATTAATATTTGTTCCGCATGATTTACATATTTTGCTGGACTCG
>JBAMIG010000017.1:10446014-10456498 GCA_037177335.1 Kiunga ballochi | reverse complement strand
GATCCAGTGTGACATGAAGGTCGGCCCGGACTAAAATCCGAATTTAGTTAAGGAAAAAAACAAAAAAAAAAAAAAAAAAAAAAAAAAAAAAAAAAAAAGTAGCATTTTGTGGCTTGTATCATGCCCAGTTTGGTGAAAAGACTATCTTTTTAACTAATTGAAATGAGGTGGTTGAAGAAATCTGACTCCCACACAAAGAAAAACTATATGAAAGAAAATTTATGACAAATACCTTTGATAAAACAATGTAAACAGTTGATGTAGTAAAAAGGAAAGAAAGCAAACAAAGGAAAAAAGGCATATAATAAAATGTCTACAAAAACAGATTTTTCAAAATAAAAGAACCCCAGTTTCCTATATTTAGCTTATTGTAACTATGATGGAGCGATATCACTGGGACCCATCCAAACTGGTACACTAATTATGTCCACAACCTACAAACTAAGCAGATCCATGCCTCGGTGTAGAGGACCCCAAAATTATAATGATTTTAAGATGTCAGAATAAGACTGTGTTGCAGTTCTCGATTATAATAATGGATTTTTTTATAGTGCTCTTCAAAAAACTCAAAGCACTTCTGAGTTAATCTTATATAATTTACAGCCCATTTGTACTTGTTGGTAGTAAACGACACGTCTCCATAGCTGCCCTGCAGCAGACTGATGGACCAATTTGAGCAGAAGTCTTTCTGCCCACCATGACACATAAAACAGTGATCTGGACACATGGGGCAGTGTGGGTGAAGTTTTTTGACAGTTTGACTGGGATGTAGTGGGATTTGATTTCTTTTTACACTGCTATACTGTTGCTGGTACCTTTCAGGGCCCAGGCTGTAACTCCTATTTATACAGAGCAGCCCTTACTTTCCCAAATGCAAGCAGGTTCCGCAGTCAAAACACCAAAATACCATGATAGATCTGAGTCAAGATCTTACAACAGATCAATACGTGTTTAAAAGTCTTGAACAATATCTCTTCTCTACCATCAACAGTCTGTATTTTAACAGTGAACAACTTACCTTATCTGTGGAGAGGAAAAATCTGACCATTTCCAAGGCCTCTGTTATTATTGCTTATTCAGTCTGATACTACAGAGCAGTTTATACTGGATTATGATATGGACATGAGGGCAGGAGTTCAGTTGCTTACAGAAGTTCACACTGACTGCACAGAGTGAAGAATATAAAGAACAAATAAGTTTCTGTATAAGTTTTCTCTTTCACATCGTACGTAGAAAAAGAAAGCCAGCAGGCTCTGATAATTGAAAAAGAAGAAACATAAAGATTAAACTGAATTGTTCTGCTTAGTTACAATGACGGTTCTGTGGAGTCCATGTGGCAAATTAGTGACAGAAAAGTGTGGTGGTAAGGTAAGTCATTAGCAGTTGTTGTAAATGTGCTTGCTGACTGGCTTCTCAATTTGTTTGTGATGGAACAGTTAAGAGTGTGCAGCATCTGACATGTACACACGTTTTTATATTATCACAGAGACTGGTTACCCCTCTTCTCAAATTTGATGCCATTAGTTACAGATTGCTAATACATCAGGGGTGGTTTTCTCAAAATAACTGTGGCAACACTGAATGAACTGAGATTAACTTTAGCTTTTGATTTTGACTGCCCTGACTTTTGTATTCTGTTGAGAAGCAACACTTCAGCAGCATCGTTTTGCAGCCATTATTCAACCAAAGAAGTCAAGATACACATTTTTTTCCCAGTAAAGAAAACATTCATCACGTGCAGGCAATTTACATGCAAGTATGCCTCTCCAGCTGAGCTTCACCTTCAAGTTCAGACAAATCCAAGGTTGGACTGACGAAGCTCAAAGAATCAATAAAACCCGCTGTAATTTCTACCTCTTGTCTGGTAACAGGTAATTCTTCTGAACAGGGAGGATGTTGCAGTCTCATGGACAAAGCCGTTTCTTTACGGTAATATTTTGGAGACTGCTATCAACACAGACGGGATAGACAGTTAGTGAGGGGGGCAAGACAAACAAAAAGCAACAGCAGAAAACAAAATCTATTTTGCTTCAACTCTTCTTTACGTTAAACCACATTGTTACAAAATTGTTATTATTAGTAGATACTGTGACCAGCTGAGGTTTTTTTTTAAGTCTTTCATTACACATAATTGGGTAGAACAAGGAGTTGTAAAATGAAGCTGTACCATCATGTATGGTAACACTTGACAATAAAAAGGTCACTAAATTAAAATACATTTCTTAATTTTTAAGCATTAATTAACTGTTGAGTAATCTCTGTGTGTTTATTCACTTGATACTTAATGTATTAGGAAGCAAATAATGTTTGCTACTCAACCATACTTATGGCATTATTAGGTGTTAACAAATTAGATTATGTCATTATCAGTCATTCTGCATGCAGAACTCGCCATTAATTATTATATCTGATAACGTAAGTAAGCGCTACATAATTTCTCAAATAATTGTTTATTAATGGTGTAGTTTTGTAGTGTAGTATGATGTGAAAGCGAAATAATGCATCTAAATGTTGCATGATGGCACTAATAAATATTTATTGGTATAAGTGCAAACGTTAATCCTATCAGAATTTTTACTTTTTTATTTTAAAGTCATTGAAGGATTTCCTGCATTTAACTCAAAAACTAAACAAACGAGAACATTTAACCTCTTACCTCAACATGGAACATCATATTTCCAGTTTTCAGTCTACACATTATCCACCCAGTCTTTCAACTCTGCATGTTAGTCTAAACCTGTCCTTTTCAACCACGTCTTCCAACTGTCTTTCTGTCCTCACGTGCCACTTTCCCACTGTCTATTAAACTTGATACATGCTCCATGAGACACGAGAACTTTTTTCCTGTTCTTGCTGCCTGAGCAAGAACAACCTACTAGCTTCTACATTCAACAGTTTTTCTTGCTGTTATTGTTGCTTTTTTGCTTTGTTTTATTGTACTAGGGCCAACATAAATGTGTTCTTTTTCAATGTTTCACTTATGACTGCCCATGTTGGAGAAATAGCAGAAATAACTCCCTTAGTGTTGCCACATTTCCTCCAGATTGCCATATGTCATCGCTTCAGCAGTACAAGGTATTTCTCAGGAAGTTCTCCTAGTGCAACTTATGGAAAACCTCATCAGAGAGGAGTCCAGGAAGTCCAGGTTGATATCGGTAATACTGACTTTGTGGACGGTCCATGTAGATCTGTCCAGGTTACTTGTCTAAAGATGAAAAATGGGTACCAAATTATTCAGCATGTGATGCTAAGTGTCACTGACCATTTATCAGACAGACACATTATGAGTGTAATAAAATAATACCATGATATTAACAGCTAAAAGACAGGAATAAACAAAAACCTTTTAGATTGCAGTGAAATAGTAGAGTCCATCCAAGTTTTAAATAAACTTCAGTGAATGAATCAAATGGGAGACATTTATAATTCCATTTTTTCACATAAAAAGTGTTGGTCCTAAATAAGTGTCCTGAATGAAACACATTTATTTTCTACTGTCTCTACTTTACCAAACAACCATACAACAAAAAGTATCCAATTCTTATGAATGTACAAACACAAACACTGGTGTAAAATGAAAAAAGAACAAATAAACAAAACGACTATTAGCAGACTCCAAACAAAAGTTTGGTGTACTTTAGCTTTCATAGTATATGATACTATTTAGTGTTTTTCGATTGCAATCCACTGATTGGACAACAAAAGGAAGCAGCTTTACAATAATTGCATTGGGTTCATTATTCAGACTAAAGCAACGTCCTGATACATTTATTTGCTTAATGTGAAATTAATTTATCAGGGAGATACTTTATCTAGTAGAAGTCTCATTATAGTGATGCTTAATGAAGCCTTGGGAAAATGAGTCTTTTTTCCTTGTTGTCCGGAAACAGTTCACACACCACATGAACTCACAGCAGATACTTTTTCTTCTTTAGCATAACTGTAAATGGGTAAATTGACTTTCCTAAATATCCATCAGCCAATTTTCTTTTACCAGAGCTCCGTTTATGTCTAAGAATATTTGATTTAGTATCTTTCAGCTATTGGACCCACTGTGGTCAGCTCAGCAAGCAATTGTCAACCCACCAGTCAATGATAAATTTCCAAGACATCAACCAGGGAAATTTGCATTGTCCTGTAATAACAGAAACATAGACTGGAAGTATTTTAGAAGTCTGTTTTTTTTTCTTTTTTTCCCTCTATGCAGCCCATACCACATATTTTAATCTAAGAGACATTGTAACATAGCAACAGACTTTAAAGCCATTCAATAGCAGTGTGATGGTGTGCATTATAATTTCTCGCATAAGGGCATAAGGTCACTTGTGAAAAAGAAATATAGAAAAAAAAGAGTCAAATACAATTCAGTGGATTTTAGGTGGAATATTGAAGTTATAATGTTATTTTTCACAAATGAATGTTTTAGCCTTTGCTTGTTGATGGATTTAAAAGTGAACCGTGGGTTGTGGCGAAAATGTATTGCAAACATAGTATTAGCGTTGAAGGCACTCCTTAGAGGGTCAATGTTTGAAGCAAACAACTAGAAAGCCTTTTGTGAGCTGAATGGAGTTCAATGCCATGTGTGAGTGTGTGACAGATTAAGATATTCTGTGTGGAAAACATCATCCACAGCCAGAAACTTTCCCCGGTTATAAACCTTAGATCACCGCTGACCTCCCCACTAAATGTAATATTATCTAATTTATAATTAATAAAAAAACAAAAAAACTTTAGGTGCTAAACACAACCGTGATGGAAACACAGTGACCAAAATCAGCATTGTTATATCACATAGCAACAGATTATAAAACCCAATGCAACATATGATACACGATATGTTTAAGGAAAGGTCTCACAGAAAACACAGCAGGTTGAAATAATTTTACGACTTACACCTGTGTATTTAGAGCAGAGCATTTAATCACAATGGCCAAAGAAGGTAAAAAAAAAACAAAAACAGGTCAGAATGTGGGAGTGTTGCAGCAAAAACAGCCTCCCAGCATCACTCCCTTCATTTCAGCATGTGAAAGCCTGAAAATGTACTAAATGCAAATATACATTTGACACGTAAAAAGAAATTCAACAGACACATCTATTATAAACCCCTTTGAGATTCATGTCAGTAGCAAAGATTGCTCCAATACCCTATTTTCTCTCTTTTATTCACCCCAAACCAAAACCAGACACAGCAGTGATAGCCTGAAAATGCAGAGGTTCACAGAAGGGGGTAACATCTCGTTTTCTCCTTCCTGCCTCAAGTCTTTATCACTACTCCCATCCAAAACCACATTTCTAAATAAATCCTGTGGAAATCTGGCATCTTAGTGCACGAGTGGCACAGCAACTTCATAGTACATTAACCCAATTTCAGTGGATTAAATCGCGCCTCGCCTCCACTCACGCCCCCTCGCTGCTTCCCACTCTGAGGTCTCCTCTTGCCCCTTTCTTGCCCTGTCACAAGCCGTGCTTCATTTCATGTGGCTGTGGTGGTCTCTCTGCAGATTTGACCAGAGAGATGGGAGTGAAGGAGGGTGTGAGTAATAACTAAAGCCCCACTTTTCTCATTGGCTCAGTGTGAATGCAGCGTGGGTAAGTCATTAAGTGTATCTGGGTCTCGTGCAAACCCTCAGGCAAACCAGATGAAACCTCATCTAATGGTCTAGAGAACCATTTACAGCCCACAAATGTATGTGTGTGTCAAAGCCGGGACACATTTGAGTGTATCTAAGGAGTCTTTTTATTGCAGTCTGCTGGTCCTACCAAATGGATGAAAGGAATCCAATTAAGGGCTGCAGGTTTTTAGATTTCAGTTACGCTCCGTTTACACAGAACAACTTGAATTAGGTTTTGACACTGAGTACTAAATCTAACCTTTTTTAATCTTTCAGTTATGTTTCTCCCAGAGGTTTCAAGTAAGGGTGCATAACCATAGCAACAAACCAACACATAAAAACACACCGGATATTTTAAGCAAACAGGATGCATTTATTAAGTGTTGACATTTAAGTTTTTTTTTTAAACATACTTTTTATCTGCAGTTGTGACAGAGTTTATGTCAGGAACCCCCATATTTCTGGATCACAACAGGCATTTTCATTTCTTTTTTTTGAAGAGGGGTTATTTGAAGAACTTATGAGCTCTAAGTATCGTTCCTGTAGTAGACAGCGGTCAGAGCACTAAGAGTTTGGAGAAGGGGTGGATTTGTGAATGATAAACTAGGCTTACTTCTTGTCAGGATTGCAGCAGGCTGTGAGGTTATTTTTTCTCTTTTTCCCACTCCTTCTTTACCTTATCTGTGCATGTCTGTCGACGCATCTAATTTGTTTAATTTGTTCATCCTCTTCATCTCTTTTCTACTCCATTCTCCTGTCTAAGTCTCGGAATCTGTTCACAGGCAAATATTTTCAAAGATGTCTCCTTTCCTAAAATTGCACCCAAAGGAAAGATGATTGCAGAGAAAAGAGGTTTGCTCGAATAGCTATGAGAGAGGATGCGCCAGTGTGTCCTCTCTGGAAGTCTATTTGGTACTTGAGGCGGAGGGAAAGCATGCTTTGGTAATCATTGTGAATGAAATATAAATAAGTATATACTTTGTCACAGGCAAATATGATGCTTGTCTGACAAAAATAATGAAATTCTTCAGTTGACTGTAACAAAACTGAGGCACAAAGACTTAATGTTATTGAATGCTTGTATTCTTCCCCTCTGTCCTTATAAATTTCATTGTGTCATCATGGATCCTGTGAAAGAGACCAATATGTGAGGAAATGAATCAAGGACATGGCTTGAGTAAGTGTGGAGTGTGTATTTGTATACATACATGTACGTAGGTGTGATATTGTCTTCTTGGCTCAGTTGCAGCTAATTCTTTCATCTTGTAGATGTTCCCCATCTTTTTACCCCTCATTACTGAATCGACTAATTGACCAAAACTTTAGAGTCTGTTTTTAAAATCTATTCCTGTGAATGTGCCTTTTTGCCAAGCCTGCGCTCTTTGTGGCTGCATTTTCTTGCTGCCTTGCCTCACCGCCTGCTCTCTCTCAGCCATTCAATCTCATCTCTGATCGACAGTCTGCAACATTCACTGCTTACCAAGTTTTGTCAATAAATCCCTCATTGGTTATCTAACCTGTGTCTTGGGTTTTGGGTCTAGTTACCATGCTCTGAAGGACATTTTCAGCAAAATGTTTTTTACAGTTTTTACCGTTTACAGTAAGTTGAGCTAATTCTGTATTGTATGTGTTTTTCATATTGTAAAAATTAAACAAACATACACAGACCATGTGCCACACTTTGATGAAGATGTTAAGTGAGGCACAAATAAAAATCAGTATAATAATTGCAGTGATGGAAGTAAGAGAAAATCATGTTTACAGCGAATTGCTCGTTTAAGTTGCATTTGAAATTTTTTTTTTTTCTAGATGCTAAAATATATTTTTTAGACAGAAATTACCTTAGTTTGACTGTGTGAAATGCTCTGTCCCTCCCAAAAATAAGAAGCGTGCTATAGATGGATAATGACTAAATTAACAAAATAAACAATTAAACCAAAAGAAATAATGATTCAAATGCCAAAGACTGATGGGAAAAGAGACAAACAGAGCCAACAAAGTCAGCAGTATCCATGGCAGAAAGGACTATATCTATCACCTCTCTGCTTCTTGATTCTCCTTATAAACGTCTGAATCATGAACATCCCATCATAATACAGAGGTCTGAGAGGAGAATCAAGCAACACCCTCATACTCAAGCAAACTCTGTGATGTTCTTTCTTTGGAGTCAGTCAGGGATTTAAGAAAAACCCACAAAGATGCATATTTGTTGCAGCAAATACTTTTGAACATCTCTGAGGACTTGACACCACCTCTCACTGTTCTGTCAGTCTTCCTTCCCCAGAAGCCAGCAGCTTATTCCTGACTCTTTAAAAAAAGTTTCTCAGCTGTAAATTCATACAAGAAAGTATTAAGCTGTAGTATTCTCTTCTACATCATGTGGCAGACGCTTTTATCCACTTACATATGATATAACTTGTGACTTACATATAATAAACCATTAAATCATTTTAACCATAGCTATTAAGCTGACATGTCTTGCGGATGGGACGAATCCAGAGTACCCGGACAGAATCCATGAATACATGCGGAAAGCATGCAAACTCCACACAGAAAGACCACTGAACAAACCTCCCCAGCCTGGGCTCGAACCAGCGTCTTTCAAACTGTGAGACCATGTCAATCCCATGAGAAAACAATTATTACATAATTAATAAACAACATCATGAAATAAATATTCAAATGCAAACATTGAAGAGTCATAATGGTCAGCTCTTAACAAAGGAGCATCTGCACTGTATTGTCTTATTTTTGCTAAAGGGTTAACACTGGATGATGGATGGGCCTGATACTTGCTATCACTGTAATGAGCAAAAACAGTAGCTAAGCAATACTCTACTAAATACTATCCCGACGAGGAAAAGCAACGACAAAAAAATTTAATTAGGCAACCATTCACACCTTAATTATGTCTAAGTCAGACTTAGCAGTAGAGCAGTGTTTGAAAAATCTGGGACAGTTAAACAATTATAGCAACTGGTCATCCTAATTAGAATGCACTGAGGAGAAAGAGAATTTGGTGCTTTTATTTTTATTACCTATGCTGAGTGTGTAATACTGTTAGGATGACATGTTGGCAGTTTTTCATGCAACAACATACATAATACACATGCGATACACATTTAAATCATTAAGTCTTTTTTTGACTTCATTTATTTCATGCAGATTTGGTCTCATTGCCTTATTTCTGATTAAAACAAAATCATCTCAAATCCAGAAAAAACAAAAAAAAAGCATCCAGAGAGCACAGACCTCTGTCAAGTTTATTAATATTGACTCGCAATGATAAAGAATCCTTTGATCTTGTTAAGAAACTGTGTTGAAAACATAATGTCCTTGGTAGGTAATAATAAAGAAGGCGAGCAACACTTGCAAGTCAGTTTGCTTGTATCAAACTTCACAGCAAGTCACTGTAAAAAAACAATAAAAAACTATCAGAAGTCACAGTTGGTATGATAACTTTTCTTGGTTATTGTCTTTCCACATAGTATTTATGGTCAATGTATATTAATTGTAAAACTGCAAATAAGACTTTTGTAACGTATCTCTGAACACAAAGAAGGATGACCAAAGCAGCAGCTTTATCTGATAGCGGTGACACTTCCTGGTCGCTTTGTGATGACATCACACGTGAATGAAAATGGCCCTAAGTTGCAATGATACTGTAGCGACCATGCATTTATGTTCTGCCAATGTTAATGTTTTTTTCATGTGTTATTAGGACAGAGATGTACTACAGATGTTGAGGTAGTACATCTCTAGTACTAGAGGGTGGAGCTGGGGAAAGGGAATGTTCTGAGCATGAGTAAATCAAGCGCTCCTGTTCTTCTTTGTTGACGAGGTTGGAGCGGTTAGATGTGGTTAAGAAAACGAAGAAGTTTTTAATAAAAACGGAACAAGTCCTCATCCCTTCTTTCTCTCAAAACGTCCTGTGGACGTTACAATACATTTCTAAGTAATCCAGAATCCAGGATCTTTTCTGGATCTCCACCAAAAGTAAATCATTTGTCCCTAGTGACACACAACATATTCTGAAAATTTCACCCTGACTTTTTGTCTGTTAGCAACATAACTCAAACAAACAGACAGATACAGTGAAAACATTACCTCCTTTGTGGAGGTAATGAGTGAACATAGGAGAGCAGCGAACAGGCACAGGTTTAGGTTTTACCATGAGAGTTAAAAAAAAGTGAGACTTGTGTCTAAATATGGCTTTAAAAACCGAACATTGAAAATAAAACTTTATTTATAAAACACTTCAAACAAAACAGCACGACTTGCATTCCATGTAATTATACACCAATTACATTTTTTTAAAACACACCTGATCATAATCACACACACACACCGTCCTCTGTCTCTTCAACTGAACATTATCACGGGAATACACATCTCTGTTGTGAGTAAATTACACTAATTTTTTTTTAATTTTGAGTGACAAAAAGCGTGAGAAGCAGTTTATTTAATTTCTATGTCTTTCTGATTTAACCTGATGGGATGGGATGCAAATTAAACGATCACTCAGCGTCAGTGACGATACAAATGAGGATGATTAGTAAGTCTATGAAAAGTGACTGCTCTTCATGGATCTCTTCTCCTGCAAATATTGACTCGTTATGGCAGGAAATCCATGGATGAATTGCTGACGGATTAAGTCCACATCGGTGAACCACGTATGAGGATTTCCACACATAGTTTGGAGGTGTAACGAAGGACCTCCGAAACAGGAAGAAGGATTACAATAGTTTATTAACAGAGTTCAGAGTCTTTGTGAAATCAGGATGATCCAAAGAGACAAATACCAGAGAACAGGCGGAGGTCGATACCAGGAAGTCTAAACGAGAAGTACTGGGAGCAGGCTAAAGACAAAGT
>JBAMIG010000017.1:10424923-10435828 GCA_037177335.1 Kiunga ballochi | reverse complement strand
GTTCTCCCCGTGTTAGCGTGGGTTCTACTCTAAATTGCCCATAGGAGTGTTCGTCTCTGTGTGTTAGCCCTGTGATGGACTGGCGTCCCGTCCAGGGTGTACCCCGCCTCTTGCCCGTTGACTGCTGGGATAGGCTCCAGCCCCCTGCGACCCCGTTAGGGACGAAGCGGTAGATAATGGATGGATGGATGTCCAACATGATCCCATCATTAAACCACTGCTGAAATAACATTAGGGAGAAAGCCAGTGACCTTTTCCTGGCAATATCTCCAACAGGAACGGCATCTGATTCCCCTTCTAATCTTCAAATATTCTGTGAAATAAGTGTCCCTTTGACTGAATATTACAGATTTAAGTCTAAGCATGTTATCATTATGCACTCTATTTGAATTTTATGTTGAGAAGGAAAACTAAAATTGAGCTAAAACTCACATTATGCAGACACACATCAAAATGTAGTTTGCATGTTATTGCTGTTGCACGAGTAGAAATTTCCATAGCACTCAATAAATCAAGCCCAATGCACCTTCACTCCCACAGTGTGCTCAAACCACATGCTGAGGAGTTGTTTGGAAAAATGGGTCATTGCCTTGATCATGAAAGCTTGTCCATGTTGTAATAGACCATGATGAATTAAAGTAATTTTATCAGCTTTCAGGGCATCATCTACGTTCTGGTGACATTCTCTTGAAGAGAGCTCTATCTTCTTATCCATTACAGTAATCTACATCCCAGTCTTCTGGACAGAGCACAGAAAAGGTTCATTAAATCACATTTTCAGTTATTGGATCACATTTCTTTTTTGTAACTGGCTGAGCAGGGGAACGAAAAACGTGACCGGTTTAACAATTATCATGCTTTTAACTCACAAAATACAAAAGAAAGACAGTTAAATTGGAAGATCTGAATTTCAACAGCTTCCTGGAAGATTATCTCACCTGAATCGTCTCTTCTTTCTAGCTACTCATTCTTAGAGCACACATTTCTTTTGTTTTAAATAGACGTTAAACTTTACTTTCCTGCTTCGTGATAATATAAAAACCAAATGAGCATCTGCTCTTGGTTTAATGATTGTGTTGTTTCCTTATTAAAATGATAGCTTTTTTCTTTGGTAACTTACCTCCCTCCCCTTAATAACCCGGCAGCACTACCTGGCTGTTGCTATTTTCTTGGCTCTGAAAGTGGATTTAAAAAAGCAGCATAATCTAGTGGATGTCTTCATGTATTTTAATGCTGCTTCCTTTTAGAGCCTCTTAACAGTATTTTATAGAATGAATTGAGTTTCGAAGACATGCCATCAGATGTCATACATTCGAACCAAGGCTATAGGACACGTCCACTTTGACTGACAACGTATCACCATGGTATCAAGCCTCTTTACAGCCACCCCTCTGATCCTTTGGGAATAATTGCTGAGTCGCTTCACAGAGGAAATGCAGCATTGATCAGGGAACTGTCTCCCTTTCTACATGGAAGACTGAAATGATTGCTTACTGACTGATAGGGTTGTGTGCTGCACCTGCCTTTAAGCTGACACGGGTGAAATTTATGACAAATCCATCTCTGCAGTGGAGCAAACTCAGAGCAAACAATGAAAAGGTACCACACAACTTCCCATGAGTCTACGGTTCTTTTATGTTTACTTAAAGGTACAGTGTGTAGCTTATGTGGCTTTTATTGGCAAAAATTTAGGTTCAGCTTTTATAAATATGTAGTTTACGGAAGTCTCTTCACAACAGCATCCAATTGAATACATACATTTATAAATACATAGGTGGTGGCTCACCCCACCGATGGCTGCCATGTTGCACCATGAAGAAAGATCATAAGGCAGAAAGAAATATATGAAGCACATCGTGACATTGCATATATATATATATACATATATATATATATATATATATAACAGACATGAAAAAACAGAGCATTAGGATGACCAATGAATAAAGTGTGTTTTCTTCCAGTTTCTTTGGTAGCATGAAAGCTATTTTACACAACACTTTTCCCATGATTTCCAGTGTTCCAGTGCTCTGAAAACAAGCTAAAGTAATCCTATAAGGGACATAAAAGACAGACAAAAGGCTACCTATGTTTACATACTGTATGCATATTTCATATTGGGCATGACTGAAACTTAAGGGGTTAAGAATACTTTCATTATTATGTGTACTGCTCAACTCAACTTTATTTATAAAGCACTATAATACTTGAAAATAAGGCATGTGATTTTATTAGTGATTCAATGCAGTTTGTTAATGTTGTCATGAAGAAATGCTGGTAAAATTTTATGACACGACATAGATTTTTATTCAGAATCAGTATTTTCTCTACAAAAGTGGCCACATAGGAATCTGTGTAATTTGATGTGATAATATAATGTCACACAATCACGAGCAGGATTTCCTCCTCTCAAAACCCACAATCTCCTGAGGGTTTTGAACGCCTCCTATAGCACTGACTGATTGACAAACCCGGCCCCTTCGAGTTGCTCGACACGAATCGGTCACGTAACGAGTCCTTGATTGGCATGTTCACGTGACTTTTGTTGTGGTGAAACTGTTTCAAAACAATGCGCGTAACACCTCCATGTCACATGCTCGAGCATAACATCCCTACCGAGCAGCAGTACAGAGTACCCACCCTTTCTAGAGTCCTTGGGGATAACTTCCTTGTCCGCCTAGGGAACTTCAATGCTGATGTGAGAGGTGAAAGTGAGACCTGGAGGGGTGTGATTGGGAGACACCATCTGGTGACTGGGAAAAGCAGTACTCTGTCAGGGATGGAAGGCTGCTGACCTCAACCCAGGACATTGTGGGTCACTAGAGAGAATAATTTGAAGACCTCCTCAACCCTACCAACACATCTTCTGACGAGGAAGAAGAGCTGGGAGAGTGAGACGGGTTTACCAATCTCAAGGGCTGAGGTCACAAAGGTGGTTATAGAGCTCCAGGCTCCCTGTGGGAGGAGGCCCCCGGGAAGACCCAGGACATGCTGGACTGATTACATCTAGCGGCTGGCCTGGGAACGCCTCGGGATCCCCCTGATGAGCTGCTGAATGTGGCTGGGGAGAGAGAAGTCTGGGTCTCCATCCTTAGGCTGCTGCCCCTGCGACCCGACCTCAGTAAGTGGTGGAGAATGGATGGATGGATATAATAATAGGTTTACATAAGTATTGTATTTATTTTAACTTTATTAGCTGCAGGAATAGGAATTAAACTACGCAGCTGTTCTTCCTGCAGTCAGTCCAACAGGATTCACTGAATACCATGTTTATACCTATAACCTTAAATCACCAAAACAGTGGTTTAAAAAAAAGGAGATACTTTTCTTATCCAAAGGGAAAAATACAGACACGTTTCTATAAAAACCAAAGTTAGAATTAGCATGTCATAAATTAGCATGTTAGCACCGAAAAAATCCCAAACAAACATTGACATTTGCACAGAAATGGAATAAGAAAGAGCAGCTGGATAACACCCATGAATGCATGTTAGAGGCAAATTCCTTATTTTACATTTAAAGTTAAGTTTGAATAGAAGAGTAAAATGTTGAATTTTGAGTTTGAGGGCTTATATTTGCTAAACAAATAGTTTGTTAAGTTTTGATACGTCACTGTGAAGCTGCCAATGATAATCAGACTGAAGTCAGAGAGATGGGAAGCACCACAGTTTTTTGACCGTGTAAATCTTTTCATCTTTTTGTGATAATGTTCTTATTAAATCATCAAAAGAAAGAGCTGGTCTGCTCGCATTTCAATTACAAGTTGCACTACAGACTTCGAAAGAGTAAAAGAAACAAAGGGTCATTACAATGCATAAGGAACATGTGAACTCCATAAAGAGCTGCAGCTATGACCTCAGAAACTCCCGTTGGGAAAATGTGCCAACATCTGCACCACCCTCTCACCCCCAATTCAAAGCATAGAAATAATCATGTAATCATTACTTCAAACCCCTGAAGGCCTCAACTATGCACAGTCTCCATAAAGTGATATGTTGTGGTGTTTTGTTTTTCATGACCAAAGCAAAACTATTTAATCTAATACCTAGATCTCAGGCAACAGAAATCATTTGACCATAATGCTGAAGACCTTTTTTTTAATCCTTACCTGCAGTTTCCTCGTGGCAGCACTCATTTGTACAGCCACTGCATATTTAAATGACCAACTTTGCTCAAAGTTAATTATATGTATGAATTTTCTTTTATTTTTAAGAAAAAATATTCTCTACTCTTATGTCTTTAATTGCTTTATCACCTTATAAAGCACACCTGTACTCAAAGAGCCTTTAAAAGCACTTATATATCTGCAGGACAAAAGAGAACACTCAGACTGTTAGAGACAGGAGAGTCAGACAAAAGGCAGGTGAAAGTGCAGATTGTCTTGGTAGATGCATTTTGTGCCCATGTTAAGATTTAACCGAAATCTTCACTTTTATGTTATCAAGAAGACTTTTAGGCAGTACATCTCCTAAATAGATCCTGACTGCAGGTAAAAAAAAAAGAAAAAAAGACAGACAAAAAGAATTATCTTGATGTGATGTGCTAAAATATTCACCACTGTAACACAACTCTGTTCTTATCTCAGAGGACCTGGCTTTCTTTTCACTTGTTTGACTCATCTGTGCCAAACAGTTCATCAAAGCTCTCTAACAATCTTGTATTTTGCATTTTTTTTTCATTTGGAAGCCCTTGGGCTCACATTCAAGTCTCCCAATAAACCTGTCAGAACATTTTCCTTGAAGCTGTGTTGGGTTTTCCTGACTGGCTTGTGAGTGCAGAGAATCCTTTAGTGGCTTCTTTACGTAGTGGAAAGAAGGGGTATATCATTGTGTAAGAGCGGGCACATTTGTTTACTTAAGCTTATAAGTATCACAAAAACAATTTTTTCTGAATAAAAACTGTGATGGATGTAAATGCATATAAAATAGGTAAATTTTTTCATTAAATTTCAAAGGAATCACCTTGTTCTACTTATGCTGAAATACAAATGAAGAAAAAATGTCTTGGAAAAACAATAAGCACACAAACTGAATAAAAGAAAGCTAGATTTAAAAATAAGAACAGGGTCACATCGGTACACTTCAATTCAACCTGCTGATAAATACATGACTATTTTGTTTTATTTGCTGAGCTTGATTATCATGTTGATACCAAAGTCTGCAGTCACCATAGTACCCAATCTTGCTGCATCAATGTCACTCATCCTTCCAATGGAGTCCTCCTCATAGGGATATAATATAATGAAGGTGTAGTATGAAGTAAGGATGCCATGTAAAACCTGTTTTTTCTCTATCTGTGTTTCTATTTTCATTCCACTCTTTAAGCTTTATGTTCTGCATGGTTCCTACTTTAAAGTTGTTATTTGGGAACTCTTGCATGAGGATGTAGCTTTCAGTCATTCAGCCACAGAGCTGTGTAATTATTTTGTTTCACTCAGGCAAAAGTTTGACATCAACACCGACACAGCAGCAACAATTTAATCTAATTGTATGAATGCAAAAAATGGTTAGCTTCACACACTTCCCTTTTCTGTTGTTACTCACTCCAAACAAATATGCTGAGACAGCTATGCTGCACTCACATCACGCACATTTTAAAACAACAAACATCCTGTGTAATGTAAATAAAAAACATACATTTTCCACATGATGGTGTAACTTTGTTGCGGCATGAAGCAATGTTTTGTTAACTTGACATGAGTAGGATTTAATGGGTCAGTGTTTAATCTTCCAAGTTTGACAGCTATGTTTATGTTGCTTTGCATCAGTCTTATTAAACAAAGAAAAGAGATTTTACTGAAACAATCAGGTTAATATGAATTCAACTGACAAACCCTTTTTTAACAGCTAATATCAAACCAGAATGACTTGAATCACCTTAAATGCTTTGAAACAACAGGCCTATACCTGGAAATAAAGTCACAATTATGTGGATTATATTTATTCATATATTTTGTTTCCTTTACATAGTTAATGTTTATTTTTTTCTTTAGTATCAACACTGTGCTTCTCATTTTATCACAGCTAAAGCAGTGTAGTGGAAATGCTACATTATTTAAGGTGTAGTGAAAATAGAAATTACCCCTTTTCCACTGACAGACCTTAAAGCAGAGCCTGGCTGGGCAGACCACTCCGTCCACCAGTGACCAATCAAGAAAGGAAGGCTGAGACAAACCCATCTATTTCTCAGTTTATAGATTTATTTACCGCCCTGTGATGAACTGGCAACCTATCCAGCATATACCCTGCCTCTTGCTGTGATTGCTGGGTTAGGCTCCAGCTACCCACGACCCTGAATTGGATGAAGCGGAATGGAAAATGGATGGATTGATTTATTTAACAAATAAAATTCATTGCATAATCAAAAATATAAGGTTAGTTGAAAGATCTTCCTTTGAAGGAGACCAGGGAGAGAGTTACACCTCAGTCTCTCTTTGCTAATTTTAAATGTAACTCTAAGATACACACATTTCCAGATCTCTCCATCACATAAGGCAAAATAAACCATACTCTCTGCAGCACAACACTCTGTGACTTGTACTGTAAAGAATGTGTTTATCCCAGCCTGATCCTATAGTAGGAAGTAGCTCCGTGTTTCTCACTCAGGCTTGTGTTTGTGTACATACAACCCAAGTTCAATAGGAAGCAAGAGTAATGTGTGCCCTGATCTAGCCTCTGTGTGCAAGGCTAAAATGTCATTCAATATCACCAAATTCTCATCAGATGTAGGGGTTGTTTAAACCCGCCAAATGCAAATTTTGGTGACAATAGAGTACACCTACCCTCCCCAATATCTACCATATCTTCATCTGATATTTCCACAACTATGTTATCAGACGTACTGGTTATCTGTTGCTACCTTCTCATGATTAGTGTTGTTAGTATTGTACTAGGACCCATTAGCTGTTTAGTGGGTCCTAGCTTCAGGGAAATGTTTCCGTGAACTTAATTAAACCTCGGATTTTGGTCCCTTTAATAAATGTTTTATCCAACTAGAGTGACAATGGAGAAATAAAAGTAGCTTTAACTGCAGAACAATATTAGGAAGTGACAACTGATCTTAAGCACAAATGCAAAATAAACTCTAATATGTCAAATCAGAATAATAGTTACAACTGTACAGATCATAAAGCAACTTGATTAACTCTCAAATCTGTTTCTGAAATCATCCGATGAAACTGTTTAAAAAGGGTTGCACTTGGAGAAGAAGCTGTTCTTTATCAATCCTTGCATCAGTTCTTGTAATGCAGAGCCGAGAGTTTAAAACCCTGAAAACCGCCTGAAAACATGTCATTTTAGGGAGGATTTGAGGAAAATGTTGGCCAAAACTGTCAGAAAATATGTTTGATGTCAAGGAATCCAAGTTATTTTGTGTAGAAAGGGTTAATCCATTCCTAAGATTAATTTGTGTCCACAAGTTGTTCTTTGCCTTGACAAGAGTGAGCCAGAAAACTTAGAAGACTAATTTTGAGCCAGCAGCTTTTTGGAAAATGGCTAATCCTCAGATGGTTCTGCATTGGTGGCAAAAGATTCAGCTCTGATTTATTCTCCGACAAGTCCACGCATTACAGTGTCCCACAGGATCAACGTAGCAGTTTACAGTTAGTTTTATAACCTTTATCTTACATGATCTTCACTAGATGTAAATCACAATCAGAGTAAAAGTATGATAATAAATACTCATGTATTTTATTCACAGTGGGTTTTCTATCATGTAGAAAGCATCAAAGTGCTTCACAGCAAACATTAAATTAGCATTAAAATGGTCTAAATGCTTGTATGAACTGGATGTAAGAGTCATGCAAAGTGTTTTAAAGTTGATTATAATTTTTATGTTTGGACACCCTGTTAGAACATTTCAATAACATTCAGAAATTTCTGCCAAATCGCTTTGTTATTCTTTGCTCACAGCTCTCAAAATTTCCCCAGTGTTGATATAGATAAAAAATCCCACTGATATCTATGCCTGTGGCCCATCTCCATTCAAGGTGGCTAAAATATTTCTGTCCTTCTTTGCTCCATTATGAGTTAGAAATCGAATTGAGCACTCCAGCTGTTCTATCATTCCTCATCCACACCGGCATAGCCAGGGAATTTTACAACTTTGCCATTTTTACCAAATTTATGAAACAATATCAGAAACAAGTCTGCTGGAGCTCATTGCCTGCTGCGTTTCCGTCAGTGTGCTCCAGGCCAGACTCTCCCATCAACAAGTATATGTGGAGTTAATGAAAGATGGATTTTAAAAGCGCAAAAATTATTATTAAGTGCCAACACAGAACACGGGTTTAGCTGCCAGAAATTTATTAAAAACAATCGATGGGCAAGCATGAAGGGGTTTGACTGTGAAACCTCGCCTTGTCTCTCTGAGAGACAAATATTGCCAGCAACTAGGAGGAGGAAGGATGACAGGTTTGTGAGGATGAAGGAGAGTAGGAGGCTGCTGCTTTGACGAGATTATATGGTGGCTGTGGCACGTTCTTCCTGTTTGAGATATAGTGGACCAGTTCAAGTCTAATTCCCCACATCAGGATATTTTTTCGTCTTTTAAAATGTACAATGCATAATTGGATTTATTAATTTAAAAATGGACAATGACTACCCTACTTTTTTTTTCATCATTGGTGAGTTTACTTGTTTGGCTATCTATCAGAACAACACATCTAAATAATATTATGGCTTGGCTGTGTGTAGACTGACAGATATCTAGATATCTATTTCATAATTTAAACTGCCCTGCTCTAATTAACATATCTACATTTATGGGAGTAAAAGGGTTAAGGTAGGCCATGTGGATCGAGAATTTAACCTGGATGTGTGTAGCCGAATAGCTATTGGGCTAATATGTCTATGTCTGAAATCCATGGCACTAAACATGGTGCTGAAATAAGCAGCAGTGTAAACGTTTGTTGTTTTACAAAATATCAGTGTTCAACAATACATCCATGACACTGTCATGATACTCACTGCTCATAACAGTCTCTTCAACGTGGCCTGTGTGCTTAGCGAGCGTAGAATATGTGTGACAAGCTTTTGTCAGGCAGAGTGAGGCCTCGGGGCCCCTTTTCCACCCTGACCCGATGGTTCTGTACAGCCAGCCCCTTCGGCAGGTATAACCCTTTACATGAAAAAAATAATCTTGTTGTTTGAATTCTGTGCTTCGATTGCTAAATTTGATTGAAAAACAAGCCCTACTGACTGAGCTGAGGCCAAAGATGTTATACTGTGAGCCTCAAGCAAGTTGTGATGGAGGCACAATGTTGTAAAATAACATAAAAAGCAATGAAATGGCGTGAGTTATCCTCCTAAGCAGGGATCCATGGTTTGAAAGCTGCTTCCTGTGGATTTACAGAAACTCAATGTGAATTCATTTTCGGATGAAAAATATTTATTCTGTATTAATGATTCATAAATATTCCAGGAAACAACAAATAATTGATTTTAGCAAATCTTCTCTAACCAACTGAAAATATTGACATAATTCATATAGCAAGATAATGAGTTTTAAGCAAGAGATAAAAATGTGGAATTGTTTATATTTCTTTTGGTTTTGGAATCTAAATGAACATGTATTACAAACTACTCTGTTATGTTGTATTTAATTGGTTTATAATGGGACTAAATAAAATGGACTGAATTAGACTGTGTCTAAATTGCCTTGAAACATTTTGTTGCTATTGCCTTAAGTTGTTTTTTAAACTGCATTTATTTGTTTATTTAGACTAAATTAGCTGCTCTGAAACATCGTTCATACCTTGTATTATAGCTTCTACCATCTCTTCAGAGCTACGTACTCTCAAAACAAATACAGGCAGACTCAGAAACTGAAGCAATTCAGCCAAAATATATTTATTATCTTGAAATCAGAGCATTCCATGCTATATTTAAACTTGCTTTCCATATTGTGATACAAGGAGCTACAGTGCACTCTTTGTGGGATGTGGTTTCCTTTAGCTTCTTACCACCTGGAATGTTAAAGATGACCCCGGTCTCCATTTGCTGCCATACTGGCTCCATCCCAATAGTTTTCCCCTGGAGTCAAGCAGCTATGAATAATGAGATGAAGCCCCATGCATTAATGTAACAGCACGGCCCCTAAAGGACCGTGTGGTAGCAGGTGATTGTTCGCAGCCTCTGTGGGGCTGTCAGTAAACATCTGCCCCCTGTAGCATGGGACATTTTTGTGGGAGCAATGTCCCATGCCCACACTTCTCACCTTGCATCATGGGAAATTATAAATGGGTTTCCACCAAACCCCTCAGCAGCAAGCTAGCTTTGTGGCCACCTCTGGCTACATGTGATTTATGAATACATAAAAACATGAACATTGCTTATAATACAGTGACATTTAAATTATGAGAAAGATTAGATACATCATGGATAATTGAACACATTAAGTATTTGTACAGTGGAAATTTACATAAATTGCCTATCATGAGATTTGTGCAGCCAGGACTGTGACAATGCTCAAAAGCATAAAATGACTGGAAATATGCTGAATATGCTGTTTTTTCTTCTTCTTTTACATGCCTGCATGAAAATATTTGAAAGAAGATTTTCAGAATTACAAATGATGTTGTGAGCAGCTGCCCCATTTGATACAAACATGGCTGAGGAAGTTGAGAAATGAATCACAGTGATGCCCACGAAGCAGGATTTGTTAACCATTATAACACAAGTCACTGGTTGTTCCAATCTTAATAGTAATAAAACAAGTATGTTTTAAGTTTATAACTTGAGATAATTTTCTTGAACTCTTAAAAGTCACCTCAAAAAGATTTATATTAAAAACATAACAGAACGACCCCCTGTCCTGGTCTACTGACATATTTTTTATGTGGCACTTCAAACTGTAAAGCTCCCATGAAACCTGATATCTATCTATCCATCCATCCATCCATCCATC
>JBAMIG010000017.1:10383294-10398728 GCA_037177335.1 Kiunga ballochi | reverse complement strand
CATCACAGGGCTAACACACAGAGACGAACACTCCTATGGGCAATTTAGAGTAGAACCCACGCTAACACGGGGAGAACATGCAAACTCCACACAGAAATGCTCCCGGTTGGAGCCTCGCTCACACCGGCAACCTCCTTGCTGTGAGGCCACAGTGCTAACCAACTGCGCCACCGTGCAGCCCCATGTTGGAGATATGTCGCAATAATGTTGAATCTCCTTTTTGGGATTTCAGCGTCTCAGCTGCGGAAGACTTATATGATGCCTTTGTTAAGGACACCAGCAATTAGAATTATTCTATTGGTATTTGGTAAAGTAAACACTTCTTTATTCACTTCCATTTAATTCCCCCCACCATTTATTTCTCTAGTTCTGTATCTCCAATTTAACTATAACTTATAGACAGTATAAAATAAAAATAAATGACATATGTCTATGTAGGTTTGAATAACCAGTTATTAGTTTGGAGTACTTAAAATCAAAAGTCCAAACCTTATTAACATGATCATGAGGTGATTTTGAAGTAGTAGAAGACATCATTATCAAGTTAAGCTGAATTGTTGCTTTGATTCTGCAGAGCACCACCAAACAGCTTCAGAGAGACTTGTTTAAAGAACACACAGGTTCCTTGTAAGGTTGGAGGAACTGATCCTGAATATAGCGAGACTGTTACGTTACTTTGCAAGCAGAGAGGAACTGATGAAATCAAAATCATGTGCAAGGTACAAGCAGTAAGTAAGAGGCTAACTACAAGGACTGGGCCAGGCTGATTCACAGAGAAATTGTCCTTTTAGTCACCGATGTTAGCCCAGCCGAGTGGGCTGAGACTAGCAGCTAATAGCAAAATAGCAAGAGGCCACTGCCTGCTGCTGATGAGTGGTGAGTCATGAAATACCATTTACTGAATGAAGTCAAATGTAGTCATATGTTATGGGAACAAAATTTGTTTTCAAGACATTACTTTGAAATGTTAAACATTAAGCACTAAAAATAAGCTATTAAGAGATTATTGACTATCAGAGTCAAATTTAGGCTGAATCCCATTTCACCACTTGTACCCGTTAATATTGCACCTCCACATGTAGGGAAGGGTTGCTCCAACTCCCATGAGGACAGAGGAGGAAGAGAGGTTCAAATGGAGGGGTAGGAAAAATTTCCCAGAATACCTTGCTTGATGGCTACTGCCGAGTCAAAAAAAGTACACAAATGTAAGTATTTTCTTCACTGAAAGTTTGCCGAGTAAGTTATGTAGCTAAACAGCAAAAACGTGTTTCCATTATGTCCAACATTCCACAAAATGATCCACAAGTAATCCAAGGCGTTGAAGACGTTTTAGTTTTCGTAAATTCCTCAGTTTACCTGAATAATATCTTTAAAAGATGCTAATAGCCCACGCAATGATATTGTCACAACATCTTTTCTCCAGATTCCTGACTACAGCTCATCGCTTCTGCTCACGTAGAAGCCAGCAGCGACTACATGATGTATGTGATCGTTGAAGGGGTGCCCTAAATAGTAGGGGGTGATTTTTCAGCCTTTTAACCCCTTGTAGCTCTGTTTGAAGGGGTAATATGTATAGGAAGTTGTAGGGGCAAGAATGAGAAATGGAATTGGGCCTAAGAATCACATTTCTTTTCATTAATTTACCACCCAGTGCCTTAACTCTCAAACACTCTCAAACGGTGAAAAGGTGGAATAAATCTGTAAAACATTAAAAGTTTGCTGATGTTATTATGTTGACCTTTATTTCATATTTTAACGCTTGTTGGTAGTTTCTTACAGAAAAATTAACAGCAAAATGAATTGCAAAGTTAGGCAGCATGAACTATTTCTTTATCCATGTCTGAAGGAGGTAAAGTCAATTAAGGTTTCAACTTGTATACAAAAATAAGAACGGTCATCTTCTTCAATAAATATCAACTTAGTCACAAAGTAAAGCCAATCATTACTCAGCACCAAGAGTATGATTCGAACTGGCTAACGCTTCTTACAGCAGAAGTAAGCATCATCATGCTAGACAAAGCAGTGGTGTGTAAGTTGTGTAAAAACTGCAGGTGGTACCACCCTCTAACACACACACAAACACATACATATATACACAAGGTCTGTTCAGTTTTTTCCCCTTCCATGCACACTATATTGCTAAGCAACACAATGATTGCCGAGGTTCTCCTCTATAGAGCTTGTTTCAGTCCTTCGGTGACTAATGACACTGCAGTGCTCAACACTTTGAGTGTCATGCTGTGAGTTATTTACTCTGCCAAGTTCCATGCAATCTGCATTACATACCTGACATCTTCTTTGCTTCTTTGTTCACAATGCAATATATTAAAAATACCTATTTCAACATTACTAACCCAAAGATGAAGTTACTATATGCCTGCAGTCATACTTAGGTTGCTGTGTTTTTCTGGTTATGTTTCACATGTTAACTAGTAAGTCCCCACACTGCATTTTGTGTCAAGGTGTACTAGCTAGTTATTCCTGTGAGTGCTTTTCAGGGTGATAAATGGAAAACTGCCTTCACAGAGCCTCACTGGCTTTTCTGGTCTTCTCTTTAGGTCTGTGGACTTGGACCTAAGAAAAGAACTTTTTAAAGTTAAAAGGAACTTGTGATATGCTCTTTCAACCCAGATCTGGTTTCAATAAACCTTACAGGCCTTGTAGGATCAACGATTCAACATTAAATTCTTATGTCTGAAAAGATCAAAACTTAGTTTTTAGGAATTTGTGATCTTAGTTTTTTTTTAAGTTGCACTAGAATGTAGTATCAGAGTTTAATTTAAAAATGTGTCTTTTGGGAATAATATTAATGCCAACTGTAGCTACAGATAGCTTATACAAGTAGTACTGAATCACATGCTTGATAGTGTAAATCAGTAGCCACTTTTTCAAAATTGCCTACAATATTTATTAAGTTATTTTTTTTTCCAGATTATGTGCTGCATAGACAGAAAAATGAGGATGTAATAGCTTAAAGATAATTTTGTGGGAAAGGAAGATGTGATTGAGCCATGAAAGGAGTACAGGAAATATGCATTACTTCTTAACAAGTTGGCAGGCTTCCTCAATACTTTTCAGTGTAACTAATGAAGCATGATGTAATCTTTCTTTGTCTACCTTGGTGGTAGGCATACAATTTTAACTCCAGGAAGCATATCCTGAAATGAAGCAGAAGATTATCCCAGCGGATTTTTATATATATATTCATATTATTCCCAAGTTGCTTAATTTAAAAGGGGAAATATATGTCCACAAACAAGCATATGACTAATATATATATACATACATACACACCTGATGGTAGCATTGTGTTCCATCAAACAAACCAAAGTGACATCTGAATTTAAAATATACAGAAAGACGTTGCTATTTATGTCAAGACATTCATATCAAGATAGCCTCTGTGTAAACAGCTAAAATACTCAGAGAAATTTGTAGACACAGTCCTAGTTCTGCTATCTTTGGTGAAATTAATATTCAAAGCTTTTTTAAAATTTTATTCTGATTAATTGACCTATAGAGCTCATATACTCATTCATACACAAAATATGAGTTGCTGCAATAATATATCCTCTGCAGGGGGCCAAGTGTAGCCTACTAACATTTCAACCATGCTTGATGAATTGCAGCTGATATCAACTAATGAGTCTTCTCTTCTGCCCTCAGAGATCTGAGTAGAAAATGTTTATGCACTTCTCTGGCTTAATACCTTTGACAACTTTACCTTAGTAGAGAAACAAACATATAAACAGAAATAAATGGCCTGCAGGGGTGGGGAAATTTTAAATTTAAAGAATTTAATTTTCCTTGAACCAAACTCACTGGCAATTAAAAAAAATTCATTACCTTGCTGCTTGTTGTATAGTGGGCTACAATAAATGTAAACTGATAACATAATACATAAACTAATCTTGCCACAGCTTACTGTATCCTGAGTACATTTCAACCAGTGCATTCAACCAACCATTCCTAATGAATATGTCTCTATATTTATGTCTGTTCTATTAACATTTGCTTGAGGGAACAACACATCACCATCTAGCTATTTGATCACCTTGTTGATCAGTGCCAGTAACAATTCAAATGTAAAGCCAAATACTTCTAAATCCAATCACTGGAAACTAAGGGGATTATATCATTCCCTGCACTGAGAGTCTTTATGATTTGGAACACATTGCAATTAGGATGATGCTATAAAACAAAATGAACTGCTTAAAGCATCAGGCTATCATGGCTAAGAACATTCAGACATACAGCATCTTTAGCATTTTATTGAATTATAAATTAAAATATACTGGGGGTGCATTAAAAGGTTATATGGGAGGTTCGGGACATGTTGATGAGTTGTAAAGTAGTCAAACAGTAAAGAAAACAAACTATAATGCAAATCAGTGGAAATTAAACCTTAAGGTATAAATAAACAAAAAAAAATCTCTTTGTGTTGAATATATTTTGTATATGACAGTAGCTAAAAAAATACCCTGAAAGAGCACAGTTATGCATGTTAGCTTAATTTTTCTAAATTGTCCACAGGAGTAAGTGAGTGGTTGTTTGTCTCTATGAAAGATTGAAGATCTGTCCGGACTGTATCATGCTTGTTAATTCCTACACTAGCTGATTCCCTGAGACCCTGAACTGAACTAAGCAGTGTGCAAAATGGACAACTGGATGGATGGAAGAAGCTAAAGAGGGAAAAAAATACCAAATTGGTTTTTGAAAATGTTTGGGGTTGAATATATACAAACAGTAAATGGAGCAAAAGGCGAAGATAAATATGTCAAAGATGACATTTTTGAGAACTTGTTCCCCAGTCAGCAGGGAATTGGAGTTGCTTACCTTTTTGCCAGAAAACTGGGAGAGTCCAGTTGTTTTTGTAAATTGTTTCACATTCTTTTTTCATCGACGGTCGATCTCTTTGGGCTTGACAGTTTCCTGTGGACTGGACAAACAAGCTGGACAAACATTGATTTTTCACATCAGGCCTGACACTGCTTTTACTGCAGTCATCATTTAGACCATGAAAAGACATTTTCACACAGTACTTTATTAATACAGTGGTTTGTCCTATTTTCGTAGCATATTTTACCTTAAAAAGGTAGAAAATAGATGTTAAGAAGATAAAGAGCAGAGTGTCACAACACACAATAAAACATTTTCTACTAATGAGTGAGTACAGCTTGTCATTATGGAGTAAAAGTAGACGGATGTAAACCTTTGACAATATCTTTATGTTAAAAATGTGCAGCAACTTAAATCATTGTCAGGGTTCATTTCCAGTTTTCACAATACTTAAAAGTCAATGTTTTCCTCCAAAAACATTCTTTATCCAAATCCGATTGAATCTTTTACATAGAAACCCTATAGCTCACCTGTTTTTTGTTGTAAGTTCTCAAAAATAGGTTGGATATGTCGCTAAAGTTTAAGTTTTAGAGCTTCAGCCTTTGTCGTTATAGGTATAGATAGGCTGCTGTATAATATTCTATCAAGATAAACGTTCATAAGTTCGGATCTATGCTGGCTTTGTAACTAGGTCATGGCAATAACAAAAGAAGAGCAGGCCTAAAGGTGTCACCGTAGTAATTAAGGTGATCAAAAATTCTTAAAAATGGCAAAAGAAAGTTTGCACAAAATAAAAGAAATGTGACCATTTCCATGTGGGGCAGGTTGGCTTAAGTTGTTGAAAAATCAAATCAAAACTTCCTTCTAGAGACTGAAAACGAAGCTACAGTATGGATTGCTCAGATGGATCCACGGTCTTCCAGGTGAGGGAAAGTGATCAATAATGTCCTCAACAGCGAGTGTGGTGACAATGCCTACTCATACTCACCGAAGTAACACACACAGTACTCCGACAGCATTATGGAGAAAGTCCATCCATCCATTTTCTACAGATCCCTAACGGGGTCGCGGGGAGGCTGGAGCCTATCCCAGCTGTCAACGGGCGAGAGGCGGGGTACACCCTGGACTGGTCGCCAGTCCATCGCAGGGCAAACACAGAGAGACGAACAACCATACACACTCACACTCACTCCTACAAATTTTCAAGTTTAAATTCCCGTGGAGGTGATTCAGAATAGGCTACTCTTGTTAACCGACATGGATCAGGTTTATTCTTTCTAAAAGACTACAATTGGAAAACTTTAAAGGGATCACACAAATTATTAGAAATGGTAGGTGAGACTTTCTGGACTCTGATAAAAACACAGGGTCACCAGATGTCCCTATTTAATAGTGACAGTCCAGTAATAGGCCATGTGAAAACACTATTATGTCCCAGTTTTCAACAAACCATGTCCCAGTTGTGCCCATTTTAGCCAGAAGAAAAGCACAGGACATTTAACACACATAGCTTTGAACTCTTCTCCCTGACATGTTTTACATTGTAATTAATTAAATGACAGGAAAAAGGTTTTATAAATAAACAAAGTTTCCGTTTCTGGTTGAGCAAGGGGAGGTTGTCTGATAGCGAGGTCCTGCATTTATAAATTGTTTGTTTTTATAATTGATTTTATTGTGTAGAGCACTTTGTGTTGCTAAAAGCATGAAAAGCGCTTTATAAATAAATAAAGTTTGAGTTTGAGTTTGAGTTTATACCCTGCAGCGCCATGAAGGAACGTCGTTCAGCTGTGAGGTGCCTTCACAGAGGGTGTAGGGGAGGGAGGAGGGTTTTATTTTGGAAAGGGGCTAAGAGTGTGTCTTTGCAGTTCAGAAAACACGCGGATCCTTTCAAATAGGCTGGGTTTGTCTTGTTGAAACCAACTACAGCTCAGGTTCTCATTTTCTTATCAGAGGTCTGTGTTTTCCTGCATTCTTTTGGGTGAGTTGTAAGATGTTGATGTTAAAACCAGAGAGATCTGGTTAGTCTCGCTTGTCCTTTGAAATGGAGGAGACTTGTTGGGATATAGAAAAAGCAGGTTTCTGCTTTGATCTCTTCTGCTTTGGTTTCAAGACAATATAATTAAGTTTTAAGACTTCACATGTCATTAATTACTCCAATAAAAGGTTTGCAATGGGAAAGAAAGTTCTTCTGGTCAGATAAATTACAAAAGGTTTCTTTCAGTGCGGACGTTCTCTGCTGCTAACTTGTTATCTAGGAGTCATAAATTTCACAGGTGAATGTCTGGTTCTTTGGGGAGAATTTGTTACATAAATCTTTTGCATTTTTTGAAGGATATGATGATATAACTTCTAAATATTTGCTTAAAATGGTGTGAATATTGTCTGTCCTATGTTAAACTACTATGTGAAGGTTTGCTTTATAATGCAGAAATTGGGTTTTCATGTACAGCACTTTGTGTTGATGGTTGTATGAAAAGCCCTTCATAAAAAAGTTTATTTTGAAAGGCTGAGACATCACACTAGACAGCTTTTTGTCCCAGGGTGCGATGTGACGTTCCAGCTGAGTTTCACCTCACACTGTAGCCAACGTTTATTAACCTGCTGGTCATTGTGACTGATTCTGCAAACAAATGCAAAAATACATTATTTATAGGCTGTTTCTTCTGTCTGATGATTGCTCAGAATACAGGTAGGATGCAAGATGGATGCTGTATTAATCTATGATAGGGGATGCATTGCACTGAGGTCTGTGGTGCGTCATTTAGGCCAGTGATGATTCATGTTCCTGCAGTTGTAGCCTCAAAATGTCCCGGCTGAAATCAAAGAACGTTTCCAAAATCACTAAACATTGCTGCTGACATGTAAGAAAAAACAATAACCATCTTGGGTCAGTAACACTGAAACTGTAGAATCAACCTGGATGTGAAAAGACAACTTTACCTTGCAGGATATAAAGAAAAGTGGGTAATGAACCACTGACAATAAAGGCACCCAGTCAGCAAGAGAAGTGGGAGTCAAGGTAAATGTGTCAGACTCAGCAAACCGTAACACAACAAAAGCAGGGGAAGAACAACTTAGGTTAAACATCACTGCAGCCTTTTCCTGCAAAAAATAAAAATAAAAATTTCACATTGTAACACACCCAGTCAATGGAGGAGAACTTTGACATCAATTATCAAGACCAGAATGGATGAGAAGGAATGCTGTGCTTTGCAAAGTACCTTCATTTTAACTGTACAGACTCAGGCCTCGACTAAAGGAATAAATAAATACAATCAGATACAGTACGATCCTAATCTACTGGATCATTTCAAGTCCAGGAGTAGAACACTGATAGGAACTTACAAGCTCATCTCACACATGATCTGAGTAACGGTTAATATGGTGTCTTTTCATGTCATGTCCTAAGTAAGTGGGCCACATAGTGTAGTACAAGTAAATGGATTAGAACCATAGAAAGAAAGAAAACGACTTGCTGCTAGCCTATGCAGTCACCTTTGGTGAAAGTCGAGATCAAATCCTTCATGTGCAAATGTTTATGAAACAATTGAGCTCACAACAATTTGAGGCCATTGAGACACAAACGACCTATCGAAAAGCAAAGAATACATGTGGTTTGTAAAAACACAGTAGAAGGTTCTGATGCCAACATCAGAACTTGGACTGATGTCCTGACAGCACATAACTCATTTGATCTCACAACAAACCTTTCATTTGTGTTTTAAACAATGTTTTAGTGGTTTCTGATCCGACCTTATGGTCTGAAAATACATGTTATTTGTAATTTCTGTGTCAGTGTGAACACAGGCTCTTATTTCACAAATGAGGACTTAAGCTGTTTATTCACAGAAGCAGAAAGTCAGATGTAACCAATTCCAAACACATGTATGGTTACATTTAGGCAAAGCAAACCACATGAGATTGAAGTATTATGAGGGGCTTAGCTTTGATTCAGCGTTTTGGGACTTCATTAGAAAATATGTATTTCGTTCCTTCCTCCTAAAAGCCAATTGCAAAATCACCACCTTTTTTTTTCCAATGTTAAAACTTTTTTTTATTTATTTTTTTTATAATAGGTTATTTTGTGCTTCTGTCTGGTTCTCTGTAATATAAAAAAAGTTATGCAATTTACAGTCATTTAAAATATTTTAAGACTTTAAACAGTTACTGGTCTGATCAGCATAACCAGTTCATGAATGTGCATCTTAATAAAACTACTTATAATTTAAAATTATGATTGATTCTTGACAGTTATCAATTTAACAGTAGGGATTTAATACATGACTTATCCTTTAAAGGACATCCTGCATCTTCCTGCATTGCATCTTCTGGTACGTGTAGCACTTACATACTACAGTTTTTTCCCCATTTTGTTCAACACATTGTGCTTTTTTAGTCTGAAAATGACATTGCTGTGATGTCCTTGAGCAGGCCAGCTGAAGTAAAGAATTTCCATTTGGGAAGGTTGGCATCTCACACATGAGCACCGTTACATTAAAAAGCTCGAGCAGCTGAGAAAGAGCTGTGACAGAGAAGTGGAGTTTTTTAAATGAAACATGTCTCTGGTGCATCTGGTTAAAATGAGCTATCTAATAATCAACACTTAAAGTAGCAAACAAAGTCAGGGTTTAATTAAACTACACTGTAGAATGTCACACGTTTTATTTTCAGGTTCTTCCGAGCTGCACCCCTGTAGTTTTGTTTAATTTGTAACTTGGTGGGATGATCAATAAATCTGAGATTATCCACTGTGAGGTTTTTATTTTAAAGCCAATACTGTTCCTGTTTGACTTTAAATGAAAGCAAAACAGCAGCTTTTATCTGGATAAAATGTAGTTTAGCCAGATGGTAGGAGTGGCACTTATCTGATGAAACATACACACTTTGAAGTAAACCAACACGCAGACGTCTTCAGGTTCAGAGTTAACAACAATTTTTGGTTTAATTTAGTTCAGTTTTTTTTTTTTTTATGTCAGCAACACACTTCATGCAGAGGCATGTCACCGTGTTGCATCAGCTCCACTTTCAACTCAGTTTCAAACCAACAGCTAAAATCTGAAAATGAAAGGTGTCCCTTTCTGGGTTTTTACAAGAATTTAGCTGCTAAGCATTTGGGCACATCTTTTACTTTTTAAACAGATGACAGGTCTGGATTGCCGGCAGGTAAGTTTTGAGGACAAAGACGAGCTATGACAGCGGCGGCATGGTGAAAATTAAGACCTTTTCTGTGTGGAGATAGTTTGATGACAGCATGTTTATCAAGGCATATATTGTTTAGCTTCTATAAGGCCATTATGAACATACAATTTAATCTTCATATCAAAGACACATGCAACATTTCTGGGCATTTTTGTTCATCTTCAGCCAAAACTTCTTAAATATTCTCTAAATATTTTTTTTTATCAAATATTGCTTTTAATATTTTTTTTCCATTTTTTTGGTGGCATAAAATTCAAATTGATCATCTTTAGGAAAACACTCAAATTTTCATTTAAACAGTTAAATGCAGCTTTTCTCATTTGTTTTTCAGAAACAAAGTTGATATTTACTCCAAACAATGATTTCATTTTATTTTGGCACAGTCTCAAGAGCAATGCTCAGAAAGCAGGCCTGTTGGTAGCATGTTCATAAAAAAGAGATAAATCCATTGTAGATTTCTCCCATTTGGCATGTGTCACATCCCCCAACCTCTTCTTTTTTTTTCACATCTAGTCCCACAGTACACGGACAGATGCAACGGTTAAATGTATGATCAAGAGCCAGAAGCTGACAACTCAAAGAAATGCAACCTAGTAAGTTTTTTACACATCAAAGCTTGTTCACAGATCACACAGAGTAACACTGCATGCTGTGAAGAATGTCACGTAAAATGAGTAAATGTTGTTTAAATGCCTCGGTAGGAGATAAATATCAAGAGGTGTCACCTGAGTCAAGGTTTAAGGCGAGTCTAAAAATGAAAAATAAACATTAGTGCTGCGTAAACTGCAGTGAGCTTATCAACTATCAGTAGACTATACAAGATGCTTCTAGTGGTTTGAAACTATATTAGCCTCCACTAATATGACACACTTGAGGCTCGGTTTGGATGGAAGTGCCGTTTGTGGGTAAAGATAGCCCCAGATTTGACAAGGGAATGTGTACATGGAATAAAATTGTGTACTCTGCTCAACACGACAGGACTGCATGATTGATAAATCCTGATTTCTTCATGATTCTCTGACATATGTTGTCAATAGACTATTTTAGGTGTTCTTAGGTAATATTTTATTCATTAGGTTTTTCAAAACTATAGTTTTTATCAGGTTTTTCTTAGCTTACAAGAAGAAATACAACCAAGCTGAGAATACTCAAAAAGAAACAAAAGAGGAGCAAACAAAGAGAATTTATAATCATCATTTATAGTTCATGGTCATTTTTCCTCATACTCATTCCAAGTACAGGTCTCTGGAAAGCAGAACTGACAGACAGAATGACAGAACAAACACAGAACAGTTGAAATGGAGACTTATTTGAGCTACTCTCCACGGGGTTTTCGCATCAGCTCAAGCACACATTTGGACAGTCTTATAATACCACTTGGAGAAAACACACAGCAAGTTAATTTATCCTAATCATCATCATCATTCATCATCATCATTCATGTTCTTGGTCTTCGTACTCACTCGTGTAAGTCGGGGTTGAGGAGGAAGGCAGTGATTCCGTAAAAGAGAGCCACAATGTCAACACTTTGTGCAGTGTTTTTTGGAAACAGATAGGCTAAAACTGGTCCAGGATCATCTATCTCAGGTTGGCATTTGTATAAAAACTATATAGGAACACATGTAAAAACAGGAAGGTGGGGGTCAAATTATTTTCCAACTGAAAAAAAAGCATGTCCTCATAAAATTTTCTATGTCTAGCAACACTTTTTTTTAAACACTTACATCTTCTTTTTGTCTTTTATGATTTTTTTTCCAAAACTTTTTGAGGAGCAGTTAATAGTTTGCATCATCTATACAACAGGCTATAAAACACCACTTTGTCACAGTCCAGAAAGCACATTTAGATGTGGTTGTACTGTATATAAACATATGTACTGTAATAAGATAATTTTGCGTGCATGGCTCTCAAATGACCCTTTTTGAGACATCCCCAGAACTCTGGAGAAACTTCCTCCTTTGAGATCGCACAATGTGAAAGCAAAGGCCTCCACATTTCATACTGGCACAATTGACATATTCTTTTTAAACCAAAGTCTTTTAAGAGAAATTGTTCTCATCTTTGCACTGCAGCCAACCAGGTTTTAGTCTTTGCCAGTCTTCAGAGCCTTTTCAATAAGTACTTTGGCTGATTTCTGCATCCCTGGATCCACCGTCATGTTTTTTCTGTTTTTTTCTTCATTGCTGTTTTTTCTCCTCTTCATCCACAGTAAATGTTTGGCGTATTTGTATCTAGTATTTATCTATGCATTGTGCCATTTTTTTTTATAAAAAGTCTCAACAACACAAACACAGGCAATGTAAATGCAAATGCTGAATCTCCTTTTGCAAAATGCATGTGTGCTCCTATGTTTACCAGAAACAAGGGAGTTCAATCACATCATCATGGCCAAGGAACAAGTTACAGATGTGTTAATGTTGTTTGCTTGACATGTTAGATATGTATTTAGTTCATTTGTAGACATTTGCCAGAGCTGTTTTTCCATTAGTCTCTGTCTGGACAAAGTGTCTTTCTGTCTTAAGTGCTTGACGGTAAAGACAGCTGTTTTTTTTCCATTGTAGAGTTTTGTCTTGTAGGAAAATGACTAAATAGTGTTCATCTTTGATGTAATTCTGTACACATTTTGTCGTCCTGATTTGTCTTTTTCACTGATGTTTAAGTTGGTTTGGTGAAAACCAAAGTTTTAATAATCACACATAGTACTCCTTGTCCTTGTTTTTCTTGTTCTTGTTTGAGGTCTTTGCAGTGTTGACTGGTTTCTCTTTGACTACGGTGCCATTGGATTGTGCCGAGTTGCTGATGTAGTTTCGACTCTCATCTACATGGTACGATCCTTCGTCTCTGTTCCGATATTTGTACATAGCATAAAGCAGGATGAGAATGCACAATGCAGCTGCTGCTACAATGCCGACCACCATGCCAGTAGTACTGCTGGACTCCCGGAAAACCTCTGATGGGCCAGGATAATCCTTTGCTCCAGCACCTGTAGGATTGGCTACAAGACAGACAAAGATATGATTACCATGTTAAACTCACAATCTTTTTAAAGTTGTTCATAGCAATCATCACATTTACGGTAGCTGCATGAGCACCACAACATTGCAATATAATGTTTAGATGCGACAAACAAGAGAACCTTTCCTATAGAGTGGAGCATGCAGATGGATAATGAAGAGACAACTAACCATGAGATCTGTTATAAAATGATGCCGAATGAAACCACATACACTGTGAACATCCCATTTAAATTCTTTCTCATAGAAATACAACAATTCAACATCGAATCGTAATTTTTTAAACATATAACAAGCCCAGAGAGACAAAAACAAAAACATTCCTACAGAAGACAATGCAGGAGGAATTTCTACTGAATGTCCAAAAGGACAGAGTTTATCTGTGAGACAATCATATCTGCAAATGACACATGCTGCTGATGCAGAACCCACAAAATATTATGCAATTTCAGAAATCTGGCAGCAGGATAATCCTTGTGGACTTTGCTTTAAGTGGCATGGCAGCAGACTAATACGAGTCTTTTTAAAGGTCTTAATGCACCACAGACTCAAGAATGCAGCAATTAAGATAACTACAAAAAGGGAAAATTTCAGATATGAAAGATTAGAAATGAAATATTTCCAACCCTTTAAAACCACATTTCCCTTCATTAGAGAGGCTTTGACAACAAGCTCGATGCTAACTGAATAGTACAACGGCCTGTACACAGCAGACTACCACTGTGAAGAAACTTCAGACTGTGAGAATACCATTGTGAGCTTGATTTTAAATGTGGGTGTTACAAATCTTAGGTCAGCAGGTAACTTGTTCCTGAGAGCAGAACCACAGTTTCTGAAAGCAGCCTAATCAGACTGGAAGAGATTTTATTCTGGCTGCAGCTAAAAGACTTCCTCCCGCTGACCGGAGAGGCACAATCAGGTTGTTAAAAGCAGGCAAATAAGTTGTAGAAGTGTATGAAAAATAAGCTGTAGGAAAAAAGAGCTTTGCTATATTTTAAAGTAAAGCTGACAAGAAGAGAAATGTGTTAAATGACATACAGAGGGAAAAGATTTCAAACCTCATGGCTCATCACGTTTTGCTGTGTGGTTATGAATGCAGGTCACATTTCCACCATTTACTACACATCCAAGCTGCATGACTATTATACATTTCTGAAAGCCAATGTTTCAGAAAAGGCAATTCTTCAGTTGACTCAGCAGATTTTGCCAAAGGCTGCTCCCACTTCTGTTTCCAAAAGTATGCCATTCAACTGAGCATATTCTGAAAACATGTCAGCTCCTTCACATCACTCAGTCCTCCTGGCACAATTCTTGAGGTGTTATTGCAACATTCATCGTTTCTGTTTTAGTCCTTTTTGTTGCACGTTTGAAATCCAAACACTCAAACCTTAACAGCTGGAAATTAAAGCACCCTGGTTACTATGAATTGGGGCAAAAAAAATATTGACTAGATTTCCAGCTGGGCTTAGATTGTAGTTTGTTTGACGCTGGGATGTGATGCTGCTATTTGCATTTACGTCAGAAAAGAGAAACTGCTGTGTTAAAATGTAGTTTTCAATAAGTTTCTTAGTACAATGGAGTATAATTTCACATGATCTGGAGCTTCCTTTTTTCTCTCTGCTCCCTATTCTTATGCAGAAGAGTGTTTATAGAATGATGCTACAGATAGAAATTCACATTTTAAAGAAAAGCATGAGAGACGATATTTGATACACATCACTTCTATAATTACTCCTCTTTTGTGATTTTCTTATAGTTTGAAAATAGGGAGGGAATAAGCTCAGGAGGAATGTTAATTTAAAAAATTCTAAAAGACTTCTGTATGTAATTCAGAATAAAGTGAGAAAGGTTCTTATTAAAACCAACATTGTCCGTTTTTGTTCCCACAATCTACATTTAAATAAATCAATCTTTGAAGGAAGACATTGATCAAATCTGCTGTCCCACCATGAACTGCACAGACATCTCTGAACTGTTTACTGCCCCCATGATATAAACTAAACACAGAGTAACAGAGTTTAACTTTCATGATCAACATATCTTGAAAAACTTTGAAGACTAGTCAGCTCCAACTTTTAGTTTTTTATATCAAAACTTTTCTGTTTGCTACTGCATTTTATTACCTAAAACTCATGATTAATTCAAGTTTTTGTGCTGCACTGTAACTGTGATAAGTTAGACCTTCATTCAGCTGGGGATGTTACGCTTTCCATCACAGGAACAGATGCTAAAGACAGTAACTACAACGCTCATCGGACTAAGACTCAGTAGAGGAGTTTAAACAGACAAATGTAGTTATTTTGATACTTTAGTTGAATTACAATGTGATATCTAGTTACATCTGATGTCATGCTCCATTTTGGTGTGTCCATATACATACAT
>JBAMIG010000017.1:10349321-10359604 GCA_037177335.1 Kiunga ballochi | reverse complement strand
ACTGTTGGCGGTGGTCTCTCTCTCTCTCATATGTTATGGTTCCTTTTTGAGCCGTGATTTGTTCAGGGACCGTAACACTGCTCAAGCCCTAAAATGTCACACAGAAGGTAAACGGAGAGCAAAAACAATTAGACCAAATGCAAAAAGGATTTGAAAACGCAGGGCGCAAAAAAAAAAATGGGTGAGGAAAAGGGAATTATCTTTCTAGTGGATGCAATACAAACTACATTTATAAATCTGGTTTTTAAAAAAAATATGGTCTAATATTACAATTTGCATATCCGTTTTAATATTACAATTTAAAATGTGTAGTTAAAACCTTTTAGCACATTGGCTTTTTGTATGAATTAGTTGTCAAATTTGAAAATATATATTTTAACAGTCTATAAGTATGTATATATATTTGTTACATACAATATTAAAATAATAAAATTCTTCTCCCTTTTCCTGATTGCTTTATAAATAAGTGCTGTGACATCATTTAGTGACTGGATTTGGCTAGGGTCTGATGATGTCTGTCCCAGATTTGTATTAATAGGAAATTTAAAAAGATCAGAGAGAAGTTTACTTTCCAGCACAACTTAACACCATTCGTAATGCAATTCAGCAGAAAGGCTGTAGAGCAGGGGCAATAATACAGATCTTATATATTTGCAATATCCTATACACAGGATTTATTAAACGTTTCCATTTTACTTCATTAAACTGGGGAGAAAAACTGCCTTTTGAGGGAACTTTAGCGAGTACAGTAGCCTGTAAACCAAAAGGAAACTTACAGGGTTATTATGAGTCTGTTGCTTAGTAACTTGAGATATTGAAGGGAGCTGATGACCAACTTACTGTTAAAACACATGGACACAAAGTGAGGAGAAAATGGTGGATTGCGTAACAGGTAACTGACAGGCTGATTATGCCTTTTTGACTAAAGAAATTTAACAGCCTGAAAGCAGGAATTTGCACTCGGCTCTATTTTTATTTCTGCTGTGATAAAAACCCCCGTAGGAACAAGTTCCTGAACAAAGATTTTCTACTGATGAACAGAAAAGTATTCTATTTATTTTAGTTTAATTATAGAAAAAAGGAGTATGAAGTGAAAACTGTTAGTATGTGGCTTATTGGTTGTTTGTTTAAATCTGAACACAGAAAATAAACCTTAAGGCTGCAGCTCAGACTTTATAATGAGGGGTTTCAGATATTCAATGTTAGCATTTAGATATTTAGCTAAATCTTTCCCATAGAGAAAAGGAAAGATGTCAAAAATGTAAAAGTATATACATATCAAAAATAATGAGGACTGAATCATCCTGAAGCTCGGGACTGTGGATCTTTTGATGAATAATGTTTAAAGAAGCTACACTCGTACCCAAGAGGAGAGTCAGATCGGAATTTGGATGTAGGGTGAGAATTAAATCTGGGAAGCGAAGGCTGAATGTTGCCTCAATTTGTAAAACAATAATCCAGTCAAAAATCAGGGCAAGTGCGACAAAGCCTACAGGTAGAACCAAAAACAATAAAGAGACATATTGCGTAGATGGTTATTAGGGAGAGAAGCTGCAGACTGAGCAGTTATTGGATGCTAAGCTGTTCGAAATATTTCAGTCCAAGATTATTGTGACACATTATTATATTGCATTTGTAAGAGTCAGCAAGGGAGCCCAGAATGCATTCAAACACCACCCTGACGCTGTTGCAGTGCAGCATGTCAAATCTTCCATTATCCATGGGAATTGCAGACATGCCAGGTTTCTGCCCATCATGTCAGAGAACAAGACAAACATAGCCACTTAGAGCCAGTTTAGCTTTAAATCAGCTATGTGCTGTAATTGCAAATGATATGACCCACACAATGCCTTTTAAATGTTCCTCACTTTCACTGAATGGCCATTACTCCAGCCTCACTCAGGGTTAATTTAGAAAAAGTGGGGCCAATTGGCTATTTGGTGGCAATGGTGCTCCATAGCGGTCACTCATTCTTCTCAGGAACACGTTGTAATCATGTATTATTTGTATTTATTATTTAAAAACATCAGCAAACTGTAAAAATGAAATTGTTAGATGTAAAGAGGTTATGAAACAAAGAGTGATACGCCCCATGACGTTAAAATTGACTGCTGTATTTGCAAAAAAAGGCACCTGAAAGCAGACCTTCAGATCAATATATATTGTTTTTTTCTGATACCATAAGTGGTTAAAGGTTTTGCATTTTCAAAGTCAAAAGGTTAAAATTATCCAGATGAAAAGATGAAAATATTATCAGTTTAACATAAAGTTGAATATTATACATATACATATATACAATATTATTATTAATATGTATTGGGCATAATAATAAGGCTCCAAAAGTGTGATTTTAACCATTTAAACTGCAACCTCACTCTCCAAAAGAATTGTGCCCTTGTGTTTTTCCATGACGCTAAAGCCATTACCGACTTTAGATGACATTCCTAGAGACAACATTGGTGGATGGCAGTCTCACACTAGGAATGCTTGTGAGATTTATATACTGTATGTGTGCTGGCTTGGGTTGATAATACCAACCAATGCAGGTGAGGATCCATCACTGTCATGAGCAGTGGCTCAATGGCTCTTCTAGATAGCAGACATTCGTCTTTCTTTTCCTCTTTTTCTTCCTGTTGAGAGGGTAACAGCTACATGGGCTCCTATCTCTTATCCTTAACAGGTTTTGAATGAGCATCATCTGGTTGTAGAGGCTGAGTTTCTGAAGGACTTTTTCATTTTGTCCACCAGCATGTGAAAATATTAGAATTCAACCATAAGTAACACGTTTGCATCCGTTGTTGAAGGCAACAGAATGGTCACATAAAATGTACAATGAATTTTCATTTAATTGATCAAAAGATTACTTTGAATTCTGGAATCTTGGGGTAAATAAAAATGTCTACAACATTGGACCCAGTTAGAGCAAATATTGTACCCATATGCTGAAGACTTCAACCAAATTACAGAAGATAAAACTTTTTAGGTGGAGTTGGAGGGTGGGTAAGTGTAGCATTACACACAATAGGAAAAGTTTATATTTTGCATTAAGGGTGTGTGGCATCTCCTCGCATATGTGTAAAATAGAGGGTTTATTGTTTCTGAATGCAAACACAAGTGCACCGCGGTATATAATTGGATATAAGCAGGGACCACTGCAGGGTAGAGACACTTCATTACAAAATGACAGTCCAGCACATACGATACCTCCTCTGCATTTGGCAGGAAGCACAGCAGTAAAAAAAAAGCCACTACAGAGAAAATCTGACACCAAAGGTTTGAAATCTCTAAGTCAGGAAGCCTAAAATATGAGGTAACAACTAGGTCTTTGTGTTACTTGCTGTCTATGTGCTGGGATGCGTTTAAGGTCTCAAGTTTAAATCAATCAAATTTTTCTGAATGCGATATTAATGTAAAATTCAAATTCAATTAAAATACCTATTCTCATTCATCAACTTTTTACATTGGTGCATTTTTATCCTGATTAAACCACTGTGGAATAAGATAATACTTTTCATGTAAAGTACAGATGGACACAGTGGCTTTTAGAGAGTGACTTCAGTGCAACATTTCCCAAAAGCCAAAACGTACAGAATTTAAAGACATTATAAAATTAGAAAAGCATTGAGAGAACTTTTACATACGGCACTTGAGTAGAGGTGAACCTTGCAGAAATGGTTTTTCCATTCTATGACTTTACCCTTGGAGATGACAAAAGCTTTGCAAGCAGATGCAACCTAAATCTACAGAACCCATGGACTTTTATATAATGCAAGGCAGATAATATGGATATTAATAAGTAGTTTTTTTTGTTGTGTTTTGCCTTATTATGGCAGGTGTCAAAAGTTTAAAGAAAAAATAAATTATGTGCATCAAATAAATTATATTTTAAGAAATGTTTCTATGAATCAGCAGGATCAATGAGGACGTTCCCATCGCTTGGCCTACAAATGCATTTGTTATTGCACAGTACGATTGGCATCTTCTGCAGGACCATTTCCACCATTCTGCCCCATACCAAGTCAAGTTTGATGTAACCTCTGGCTTTGTTAGTCATTTAATGTCCAGCGAGACCCACCCAACTGAGACTGCATGTGTCCTGATATTATAGGACGTAAAGTCAGCAAGTGAATAATTTCACCTTCATAGGGGACATGAAACAGCTGGACAGTGATGAAAATGCTGACTATTCAAAAGAAAGGACAATGCACCATCTCTTTTTACTGAGACTAGACAGTGTCTTTGTGAGTGCAGTGTCCTGAGACAGTAATGTCCGACTGCAGGAGCTTATCAGGTTGAATCAAACTGAACACACTGACATCTCTCAATGAGCACAGTTTTGTATGCCTCATTCATCACCCACTTACATTTCTGTGCAACTCTTTCATCTTATGACCTTTGTCTGCATAAATGCCTCAAATAAAACTAAAAAAAGAAACTTTTTGCTTTGTCCATTTAATTTTTTTCAGTGTTTTAAATGCCAGACAAAATTACGAGCCTACAGCGTAACCTGATGTGCATCACCTCTCTTCACATTAATTCTGCCAAAATGGTATCAGAGTGAGTCTGCGTAAAACACTAATGACACACTGGACACTCTAAGATAGAATGGACCAATTGCTTCTTTTTGAAAGATGATGACAACATCTAAAAATAAAGACTTTATTGAGTCATTTTTGCACTAAAGTAAAATTCCTTACTTTAAATATTTGAGTCCATTAATAGCGAAACATTAGTAAAATGCTAATATCAGCATAAATTCATGTTTATTGTTGTTCCATTGCTAAACTATCAAAGTGATCACATCATGAATAATTAATTTTATTGTAAGTTTCTTTGTTTGTATCAATCACCTGGTTTCTTTATAGCAATACTGGTCAGACACGAGACATAACTATAGTCCACTAGCTGTTATTTCACCTGAATTACATGCTTTTGCAGTGGTTCAGGGACCATGCTGAGTGTGAGAGAAAGCCATTCCATTCGATCAATATTTATGATTGTGTTATTTTTCAGCATCTGCAGACCCTTACACAAACTGTTATGGTGGTTTTAGGGCGGACAGGGTTTGGGGGAAGCTGTTTTTACTGCTGAGTCGGCAGAGTTGATCGATAGGTAAATTAAAAAATAAATAAGAATAAACCTTTGAAATAATCTTTTGCTCAGAATAAAGAGTTGAAAAGTATAGAAGGTTTAAATGAGCAAATATTTTAAGGACACAAAAAAGAAGTTTGATTAGTAAAACAAGAAACACAAACTGACAGAAACAGAAAAATAAATATTAAAAACTAATAAATAATCAACTTACTACAACTAGCGATTTCTTGTGATCAAACCCAATTAAACCTCAATCAGTTAAATCAAAAACAATATCAAGCTATTTTTGTCAAATCTGATTAAATCCTGAGTGGGGGGTCACTTATGTCCATAAATATGCAACGGTAGATGTTCTTCCTGCTTTGATTATGTATCTTTTACAGATGTTACATGGAAAAACTATGACTCCATATTTATTTCACAATTATATTGAACTTTTCCAACAGGATTTACTTTTGAATTACAAATAATGTCTTTGCAGCAACTGTTCAAACTGAGACTAGGGATACTATGGCATGCCAGGTCATTTATAGCACAGCTACTTATCTAAAATTCACAGCTGCTTAATGCTAAAGGATTTAATAGAAAATGTTCTTGCCACAAAGGATGTAATAATGTCCAGATTACCACATTTAGCCCAGCATTGTTTAGTGCATGCGACACTGGAGAGGTAATATGTTTCTGCAGATGCTGCAATGCTCCTGGAGAAGCAATAAAAAATGACAGAGGACCTTATGATGGTTATCACTCACATACACACCTCATGGTGCCATATCAGACTACAAATGGAAGAAATGCTTGAAGAAGCACCTGTTGTGCTGCTCCCAGGTGGAACAATAGACTTGTTATCATTCAGTTTTTAGGTCAGACAACTCAAGGGTAAGGGAAACGTGACACACACACAATATACGAAAGGATGCATGTTTTAGGACTTAATGATAAGATGCAGTATAATATTTTAATCCAGTATGCGACTCATTTTATGTGAGCATCACAAACAAATGGATCAAGTTCAGACAGTAATGGCAGAGTTATTCAAAGTCGACCTTACCTGCTGAGGCTCTCGTGGTGTTGTCTGTTTGACTCTTCTGCTGGATGCAGTGGTGGTGATCTCCATTATCGATGTTGATGTCTCCGAGCGATTGGCTGTTGTGCTTGATTGGGGTGTGATCGAGGAGGGTGAATCCCCAACAAGCCGCACACTGCCCTGGATTTTTATGTTTGGATCCCCCTCGGCGGCCATGTTGAACACCTTCAAGCCATTATAGTAGAGGCCTGAAAGCTGACCCTGAAAGGATCGACTGCGATCTCTCTCCCAGCCTCCAATCTGTATAGTTGTTTGGCTGTTGAAGATTGTGAGCTGTCGCCCTGCGGAAAAAGAGTGTTACATATGTACGAGAATGCTGAAGTGTGGACTCAGCCACTTTTACTAAACAGGAAATAAAAGGACAGAAAGACAGATTATTTGCCCATGGGCTAATGAGACCAATAAATTACAAGGTGTAAAGGGCAAACCCTGGTAATTTATTGCAATTATAAAGATGAAATGCCTATAAAAAAGAAAAATATAAACACAGGTTTAGAAAAAAAGCTGAAAAATAACAAAACAAAAGAAATTAAATAAAAATAAAGAATGCTTTGCTAAAAGGGAAGCCCAATAAAAAAAAAAACAACAAAAAAATTATTACTAAAAACAGAAATTACTTTATATATATATATATATATATATATATATATACATATTAATAACCCTTTTAGCAAAGGCAACCAAGGAAAAAATTATGCACAAGAATGGATTCCAAAGAAAAACAAAATCTAAAGAAAACCAACAAAAAAGCAAAGCAGAAGTAAATTGCATATTTGTAATGCAAATCAGAAAAATACAAAGCAAATAATAAAAAAGAAAGGGATATTTTCACATTTTAAATACAAAATATGAATTAATTATTTAACTTTAAGAACAAAGCATGCATTCAGTTTATTTTATATTACAGTCCATTTATCTAAAGCCCTAAACATATTTACAATGTCTGTTAAAGGGACTCAAAATTCTGATGCCAATTGATATTACGTACTATTTATCATTGCTAGCAGTTAAATCAGATGAGATCAAATGGCACTAAATAACATACTGTAGTGAATATGTACTATAAATGTTTCAGAAGTGTTTCAAAGAACACTTAGCAGCTAATAAATAAAGTCAAACTTTTAAATTTATCAGTTATGTTTACAGCAAAGTGCTCCAGTAGTTTAAAAACATTTTAACAATGCTGTTGTTACTTCAGTAAGAGGATTTATATTCATGTTTACAGTCCCTTTAACCTTTAGTTACAAGAAACACGTATTAAAACAGCTGACTCTATAAAATAAATACATTATAAAAAGGAAGAAACACTGCTAAATTTAACTGTTCAAATCATTTTAATTTTTAAATTTTACTGAACATTTATTTTAAAGGTTAATTTTTTACAAAATGCAGCTACAACTTTGTTAAGATCATTTTATTTTATTTGAAATTTTAATCAGTGATTTTTACCTTTGTCGAGTAGCCATTCGTCAACTACTCGACCAAGTCGGTATGGGATTCGCTGTCTAGCAATCGCCAGGCGTTCGTTATCATTGTTGCCTTTAAAGTTTAAAGAGACATTTCATTGGTTACAATCTGTAAGGTCAAAGGTTAAATAGTCATACTTAAAGCTGGAGTTATACAACTGCACAAGGTTTTCTATTTAAAACGTTTTGTGAATTTTAAAAAAACAATATTTACTAAAACATTATTTGAAGAAACTTCACTTACTTTATTTTATTTTAACCAACACATTAGGCCTGTATTTATTTAAAATAAGTGAACTGGGATGTAACTCTTTCATCTAGGTTAGTAAAACTATATTATAAACTAATAAAAATAAAAAATATATCTATACATTTCCATTACAAAACCTTAAAAAATCTGTCCAAGTTGTCATTTCCTGCTATACCTTTTTAACTGGATTTTTAACTAGTTATACAACAGGATCATCATTTAAATTTATTATTTAATCATTTTAAGGTTTAATGTATAAAACAATTTAACTTTAACATATTACAAATCCAAACCCCATTTAAAAATACACTAATTGACTAGAAATGATAAGCTATTTACATATTACAATTAATACATGGTACCCAAATGACCCAGTCAGAGAAAAGTCCAAACACAATGTCAAAGTAGATACATACATTTAAAAAACCTTTCATAAAATAGCTTTGACAAAAACTTTGACTCATAAAGTCATGGGCTTGACTGTTCAGAAGATTGTTCAGAAAATAAGCTGAATAAGGAGAATAGCAAAGGAGAGCAACTACAAAAAACCCAATTCAACACAGGAGGGAAACTTTGGCTTTAATGAGGGCAAACTCTGCATCACCCTTTTGTAAGGGCCAATAACCTCTCCAGAACAGAAGCAAACTGCAAACTGGCACTGTCCCTGAGTGCTTTCCTCTGGTATTGTCCACTGAGATTGAATTCAGTCAGCTTCATTCTTCCGACTGATTGACAATGTTTGTCCCATCAACTATATTCATTTAGTTCTGGCAGATAAAGGATCCGGTTGCTAGGAATGAATCGGAGCAGAATGACTTCAGCGAGGCATGGATCACAAAGTGTGCACCCTTGTAACAGGTGCGCCTTTGGTACAATGAAAGGTGGGAAATTCAGTAGCATAAAAAGGCATTTTTAATCACATTGACTGAAATTAGTGTTAAAGATCGGCTAAACAGGCAAAAGCTTAAAGCTTGTCTAACTCGTGAACTTTGGATACAGTGGATGTGATTGGGACACAAAATCATGGCGGGAAATGTAGTGGAACCCTTTAACATTTAAGGAATATAGAAAATGTGTGTTTTTTTTATTTAATACAGTATATTAGTTAATGAGAGGGCAGCATTTCTAAACATTGACAAGTCATCTGATTTTATACTGTACACCAAGGACACCGGGTCTAGCTTTTTCCTTTATAGCATCACATCGCATCATTTTACCCACATTATTAGTGTCATATGAAAAGCCTTAGCTATCATTGAACTCATTATTCCGGAAGACTACTAGATTAAACTATTGTGGTTTTAAACATCAGGATTTAAATAAAAATTAAACAAGAATTAGTGTCAGCAGTGCCCTTTATTAAACTATAGGTAAGGAAGGGAATACAAAACATTGAGGTGACAAACCGTATGACCAAGGAAACACAGCAAAAAACCTTCAAAGGCATGTAATATATTTGTTTTTTTTAAAAGCTGAAACTATGGTCCATCAATTACACGGTTTAGCATTCAAGTATTTTGTTATGCCGGTTCCCAGTGCTGAGCAAAATCAAGGCATAATTATCCAGTCAATACCAATCAACCTACACTTATCCTAGAAACAAGTTAAAGAATCTATGCTTTAGGGTTTAAAAAGGCTAAAAAAAAATTAAAGGTTTTTCTTAACTATTTAAGAAATAATACGTTCTTGCATTCACAGAACAGAAGGTATGAACAATAATAGCAGGACATCCATTTGTAGGGACATTTTTTAATCCGTCTCTCCAAGCATGAAGGGAATTTTCTGTGAAAATGCTGCATTGGACCTGATACTGACATATGCTGTGATTGGTTTAGCACATGAGCGCTTACTGGTACATCGTTACAATAAACAGGAAAAAGTGTACTTTTTAAAAAAATAGAAAAGCACAAGGAGAGCGCAGACTACCGCTAAGCATAACATTTCCACCCATATTTTGGAGTATCGTTCTGAAAATACCTGTGACCACAATTCTTACCAGACATTTAATGGACTAAAACCCATTCTCTGGAAAAAAAAATCACAAAATTCTGCTTGATAGTTTCACCCTGGCAGAGATAAAAGTAAGGACATATCCTCATTCTAACTAGTCCTCAGTAAACCCCCAAACTGTGTGGTCTTATCGATCTTTTTCTTAATTTTCTAGGGTCTTCCCGTTTTGAAAGGAAAACCTTGCAATAAGGGTGCACTTTAAACTGAGGTGCATGTTATTTTAGACTCAATATTTTTATATTACGTATTATCCTTATACTGAGGTTAATTAAGTGTGGATATAATCAAGGTGTGATCGTGTATTGATCCCAACTGTGGGACACCAAGGTGTTAAACAATGCTATCCCCTGGGCTTTGATGCAGCACCAGAGTCCAT
>JBAMIG010000017.1:10324147-10334331 GCA_037177335.1 Kiunga ballochi | reverse complement strand
CAGAGGGTTATTTTCAGATTCTTTATCACTTTCTTAATAGATGATGCCACATAATGTGTCTTTTTTCTTTCCTTTCTCCCCGTTTAGCTGATTTTTCATAATGACCTCATTTCCAGCTTCTACCTGACCCAGTAAGAAGACATAATCCAGCAGCCTAACACTAGTCAAAGATGTTTTTACACATATATTTTTTTTTGTTTTAAGTAAAAATTGTTACTTTCCAATCTCAACTCTACATACCTGCTAGCGCCACTACAATTGGATGGCCTGTTTCCTGGACCATAGCAGATTGTTTTTCAGCCTTTCAGTTATGGCACATAAAGGTACTACATATTGCTGATGCTGAAATTAGACCAGGGCAGTCAGGTGGTACTACAGTGCACAATAAAACTTTTAAGATACAAAGAGCATTGTTAAGGTTTCTCTAAGGAGTTAAAATGCTTATACATGATTTGTTGAACATTTCTCCCTTTTTAATCTCTAATTAATTTGTTTCCATTCTCAGTGGATTTGCTAACATCTTAAACCTTAAAGTACCACCACACATATCCTACCAACTGAAGCCTTGCTGGTTTAGGCTAAATCTCCCTTTCATATCTCTGGAATAACTTACCTGGAGCTATGTGGTTTCTCCTGTAATGTTATATGAGGCAGTAGTGGTTTCTCAAGGACAAAAACATCTTAATAAAGTGGCTTCTCCCTAGTACCCATAAATAGAAAGTTAAAAGTCTCACTTTTCTCTTTGAGTCCTATCAGGGGGCTTGAGTCACACGTTTTTCATCTTCATTTTTATCATGAATATGTAAACTGAAGGTACTTCTCTAGTAAAACATTGTCTGTAGGGGCAAGGCAATGTGATGAAAACTTGTGTCAGGACAAGTGAGCTGGAACTGATGGTGCACATAATTAATAGTCTGAAATAGACTGAGAATTAGTGCTGGGCTGGGATGTTAATTGACTATGATACTTGGGTTGGTGCCTTTCAGCCTGAGGCTTATTCTTTTCCCTGTGCTTTGCTGTATCGCTTTACTTCGATTCTCACTGTGTCCTATTTCTTCGTCTCCTCGCTTTGCTTTATCCTGATTTTGCTTCCTGCTCGAGTCCCCCCTCTCTTTTCAATCTCATTTTTTATATTCCTTATGCTTGCTTTGTAAGTACCCTTTACCTTCAAGGTATCTGGAACTTCAAAAACAGTAAAAAGAAAAACGTGGCACTCGTTTCATATATGCCAGAAGCCAAAACCTTTGCGAAGCAGGGTCACAGATTGCACAGCAGTGAAATAAGGTAAGAGCTGTAACCATGGGACTAACATGCTAATATGCATGAACAAACTCAATGAGAAAGAACTGAAGGTTCACAATGAACTCTTACAGTGGCATTGTATTTATATCACCTGTTTAGCATCCTTTTCCATTATTCATCTTCTCAAATAAACGACCTGTGCAACTTTGGAGTGTGTAAGGATGGTGGTACGTTTTGATAAATATGCAAGAAAACAAGGTCATAAATAAGCTGGGTCCAGCGTTTTCTTTTTCTTACTCAACATTTCCTCCAAACTCTAACACTGTTTCCTGCACTGGATATTACCATAACTCTGTTTTTAAGAAAGAGGCACAACAACTTGCCATTAAAATGGTCCGACAGCAGTAGAATAAAAAAACAACCTGAATCTAAAAGTTATCTTATTGCAAATCAGTTCATATTTCCTCTCCAGTAAATTTCCATTTTTGTTTATATAAGCACCCAGCTTGGAACTTAAGCTCTCCCACTACTATTAAAATCCGTGTACAGAAATAGACACATTATAAATAAAGGTGTAATATTTGTGTGCAAAGGAATTTCGCATGAAGCAACTTTTCCGTAATGCAGTCTTCCTACGGTATTTCTCTAATATACACATTCTATTCAGTGATAAGAGAGCAATTCCAGCTGCCGTCACCACCACACCCAGAGAGAAAATACAGCTCAGCTGAGGCAGTTCAGTTTTGATAATAGAAAATCAGACACTGCCAAAGCTTAGCAACCATCATTAATCTCCAGCCCCAGTGCTTGACTCACAGGGAGTGACTGCTAAAAGAGGGGAGGAGACAGAGAAAATAGAACAGGAGAAGGGGGGTTGGAGTGAATGAGAGGAGTGAATTTGTGGGTAAAAGAGGAAGGCATATCAAAGTGATGCTTGGAAGATGAAGAACATGATTACAGAGAAGGTGGAAAAGCTTGGAGCAGCTACCTGGATGGGAACTAAAGGCAGAAAGAATCCAAGACAAATAGAGGAAAATGGTCTGAAGGAAACTGTCAGGACTGAAGGTAAAAGGTTGACCCCATCACTCCATCACAGATTACATCCAGATTTCTGGGTGTTCGCACACCGATACCAATCAGAATCATTCCAGTACCAAGGCATCACACCTTATCACTCTGTTGTGCAGCCACATGCTGCAAGTGTTAGTTCCTGAGAGATCACACTTTTATTGGGGTATCAGTGCACTTGAGCATTACCTCACGTATCACTAAATAGACTTTTATGCGTGAGCAACTGGAGCCGAAGTATCCACTGACCAGAACAAAGACTGCCATTGATTTGTAGTGCTGAAGGACAGGCTGAGGTTGTATGCCATGAGTTTAGGGGCTCTGCAGGCTGTGGGTATAAAGGCTGCTGGAGACAGCTCTACGTACACAGGCATTTATCATCAACAAGGTAACTGGCTTCTCTGGAAGCAACTCGGGCGAAAAATGAACAGCTGCCATGGCTGCATTTACAAAGACCCCACCATTCTTTCTGTCTTTCACAGAGATTCATTTCCATAAGTGGGAAAACCAAATAAGACACACTGTCATTAAAATACATAACTTCTCATAAAGGGTAATTATTTTCTGACTGAAAGATGTAGACCAAGACCAAGCGACTCTGAACTGCATAAAACAAATCACAACACCTAGAAAGAAATGACAGACATCAGGGCTGTGTGTTCTCCAATCTAGTCAGATCAACTACAACTTAATTTTTTAATTGGTCCATTTGAAATAATATATTTTGAAGAGAAAATCTGACAATGGTCCAAAATAAGCTAAGTGGTCAAATATTACAATTTCATGGCATTACATCTTTTCACACAGGTTAAGTTGTCAAAACATGCACAAAACAAATTTGGGTCACTTCAGCCTGCAGTCTGAACGTAGCCTTACAGTAAATTGTGCTGTTATAAGACCTACCTATTAATTAGATAATTTATTTAATAACATTTTTAATTACTCTGTGACCCACCTGAACCTAAAAATGCTTTATAACCACAGCTAGTGACAGAAAGACTTATGTCTCACAGTGTTAAACAAATCAGAGCAAAGTTGTCATTTTAAACAGGAAGCCTTAATCACAGGATCTAAAAGATTTTTGGAGGGTGGGAAAATTTGCTAAGGCAATAAAATCTGTGTAAAAACTGTCTACAGGCGTATCAAACATCTTACATTAAGAAAAATAAACTTCTAAACAAGCAGAACTTATTTGTGAGCAAAACCCAACAACATGGTGGATATAAGGTGCACACGACTTCACATGTTGTATATATTAACCTCTCTGCACCAGTGGAGGGAGGCCAATACAAAAATGATGAAATTCACCAGTTTAACTGTAGATTTGACCAGATGATGAAAGAAGATAAAAAGATGTTTTTCTGACAAACTTTCATTCATTTTTTTTAGAGTTGCTAGGAACAACATAGACGTGCTGAGATTGCACTCTGTGAAAACTGAGTGAAACCAAATCAATCAAATACTGGCTCCAAGAAAATCTGGAAATGTAACCAGTGTATCCACTGATCACCTACTAAACGTATGCTTATTTGGTATCCCCCTTAGACCAGTGTTTCTCACTTCCGGTCCTCAGGCCCCCCTGCTCTGCCTGTTTTAGACGCAATCCTTCTTTAACACACCTGAACTCAATAAATGTCTTGTTAACAAGCTGCCAAGACTGTCATGGGCAGCTTAATGTATTTGAGTCAGGTGTGTTGGGTAGAAACATGCGTAAGACATGCAGGAATTGAGAAACACTGCCTTATACTTATACAACAATATTGAATCTTTATTTGACTTTTTCTAAATCAGGTTTCCTTGGTTGAAAATTCTAATTCTCTGTTATAACATCCCAGTTTGGTCCCGTTCTGTCTGTCTGTACCCAGCTCATGGTTCCATATCTCTGTCTTATTGAAACTCAAACAGAATGTGGGCCCATTTCACTGAGCAGAATGAAGTGTTGGGGGGGAGGAGGGCTGGGGCTCCAGATTAAAAAGCCTTCCCCCGAGTGCGCTCACCAGGCTGTTCAGCACTGCTCGCCAGGGAGATTCACTACATACATTCTCTTTTATGGTCCTTTCCTTATTCATCATAACACAGCTTCAATTTTATTAACTTCTTCAGCCAAGCATACATCTTTCCTTCTGCCATCTGTCTTTTTTTCTCCATTTCTATCTATACAACATCTTGCTCCACCAAGTTCTCCATGACGTTCATAAGCACACATAAACAAGTCTATACTGCTGTTTGTTTGCGTGAATACATATTTATCACTCGGGGAGAGCTGAATAAATTGATAAATATCTTTCAGTCCCAACAGGTCTTTATCTTCCTGGTGGGAAAGTGTTGCTCTGCAGCTGTGCTTAGCCTGTGACACCACCTGGCCTGTTGCACATATAAGCTGACCTTATAAAATAAATAGAGAATTCATTCATATACTACTCTTTACTTACATAAACAGTTTCAAACATCATGTTCTCATGTGCTCTCATTCTTCAGCTTTCAGATTATGGCACACGTGCTGAAGATGGTGATAATGGGCTACCCTATATTCTCAGACATAGGCATAAAAAGAGACAGGACAGTCAATGACAGTGGTCTGTGTTACCACAAAACATTTTCTTTCTTCATATTATTAGCCGGCATCAGTTTTACCAGCCACAACTTGTTTTTTTAAAGGGGATAATAATCTTTTTGCCCCATTTAACTATTATTCCATAAACGTTCTTACATTGGGCCAAGCTGCACCGGTAGAGGAGACAGAAAAAGGTTCTATTTTTGTCTTTAGCAGAAAACCAAAATTGACTGTAACCTTTATTTCATGCTAGATTTAGGAAATAATGGGAATTTTAGACATTTTAGCTAAGACTAGGCATGTTCCTAAAAATGGACAATAAATGCACAATATGCAGGGTAAATTATAATGCCTTTAGATGTGCCAGGATTTACATGTTTCATCACTTTTTTGTAAGTCTGTAGGTGTGAGTGTTTTTTCCAGTCACACCAAACTCCTAATGTGGTGTTTCATGGAATTTTCTTCCATGAAGGCATCCGACTGCACACAGTCACAAAAAATGTCATCCAGCCTATTTTAATGCTGCCCTCACTTCCCCAGGCTGTGTCAGCACAGACCCAGACACTAAGAAAAGAGCATTTTACCGGTCGCAGTCTTTCCCTGCAAAAAATGTGTATGTGTGTGTGTGTTGGGGGGGGGTGTACCCTTGAACCCACCACTTTAAGGTTTTCAGTATATCTCACTGACCATGGCAATGGCGTGAAAGAAAAAAGGAGTAAAGGTTTCAACCACAATGCCATAAGGACGATGACAACACATGGGCTATCACAACGTGAAGCCCTTTGATGAAGGAGCTTCAGCCATATTATACCACGAATGAACAGAATAGAAAATGGAGAACTGAACAAAACTCGGATGTTGCTCTTCTGAAAGTTTTAGAATGAAGAAAAAAAGATTCTCTTCTTGCTAAGGGATAAAGTTCACTGTGTGTGAGAGGTGTGTGAGGTATGAGATGATAAGTTACCTGGTAAAACATGTTACCAATAGAAATCAGACAAGTTCTTCTTTAACCTAGAAGAAAAAACCTACTGAAATATAAAATTATACTAGAGAACAAAAGCTAACTCTTTAATATACATGATCGTATTTTGGATTATTCTGACACGGTTAACCACCTACCTATTAAATTCAGATGTGGATAATTGGGTGCTAGACTCTGTGTTTCACCGGCCTGAACATACTGATGCTATAATTAAATTATGTTCACTATTCTATTATAAAATAATATAGCCTACATTGCAATAATTTTAAACCTAGACCAACCAAAGAGCTCTGTCAGCTCTTTGATTTAACATGGACTGCAGGACCCCGGAAGCACCTGACAAGCAGATCTCAGAGCTCTGGAAGAATGGACTCATAAGAAGGAGTTAGCTCATTCAACAATTTAAAAACAAATAAATAAACCCCAAAAGCTGCTGAAAATGGAACAAGAGTCAGTGCAAAGAGGCTCAAAATATTGTCAGATGCTCATATCCCATTTAAAAGTAAAGCAACTGCCTTTATAACAAGATGTAGGAAAGAAGCATTTATCAGGAAACATCAAACGAAACTTCTAACAGACCTTTTCTGTTTTGTTTACATGGTTCCAGTGGTTTAGACTAAGATATCTTACTGTAATTGATAGGTTTGGCTCAACATTAGACTAGAAATGAACAATTTGTTCAGAATGAACACTACTAACTTTTATGATTGACTCAATTTTTATTAATTAACAAAATCGGGTCAAACTATACTTAGAACAAGTTTTATGGCATCTCTTGCAAAAAACATGATAAAAGATGTTAATAGTAAGACAATTTGCATATTGAATAAATACATTCATTCATTTTCTATAACACTTAATCCAATTCAAGGTTGTGGGCAAACTGAAGTCCCCTCCTGCAGTTTGCAGGCGAGAGGGCAAATACAGTTAACATATGATAAAAATCTTACGTTGTTTTTTTTTAGAGTGATTTCTTTTTAATTAGCATTTAATGCAGAGCAGTATATCACAATTCTGACCCACTGAAGTAATCATAACGAAAGTAAGAGTCCCAGATCTCAAGTCTATGTTAAATGACATTAAGCAGCACCCGGAGAGAAACAACATGTCAAGGATTACGTTCTGTTTCTCATTAAACATTCATGAGTTGCCCACAGTCGTTTTGTCGGCACACCGAACCCAACACAAACACTCATCATCAAGGTGCCATCCAGATCATGATGGGAAAGCCAAACTGTTGTCTTGAGATGTTAGATTCTTGCCATATGCCGCGTCTCCTGTTGACTACTTGCTGTTTATGAGAGAGCCAATTTATTTCCCCAGAAGGATGGACTGTGTGACATTTGGCAATGGAGTGTCAGACGTTACATCCAGCTGTTCCAGAGCCACACAAACAGAAAGATATTGGTGTAGAGGTTGGCGAAGTAATCACAGAAACCTTGGTAGACTAAACACACTGACCTACAACTGCTACTTTTTAATATGTAATGATCTATAGCGGTCCTTACATAACCATCTATCACTCACATAATGTCTGTTCTGATGCCAGTGGATGTTCTTACTGAAATAAAACAAGCCCAATCAAAACGGCTGCGGTCCAAAATCTAAATATCAGTTTGTTAAATGACTGTTTCCACTGCTGTTCATCTCTGAGATATATTACCTATGGTTGAATGGTTTTAATAAATGTTTACTGCATAGAATGGATTCACAATGAAAGTGAAAAGCAATGGGTAGTTTTGTCAGAATCTATTAGGGAATGATCTGCTTATACTCTGGAAACATTGGCTTCAAGGACACTTATTCAAATGGCAAAGTACATGTGGATTAGCTGCAATGTTCTGACAAAGAAACTTATCTCTTTAGAGAGGTTAGAGAAGGGTTATATTTAATCTATTTATTGAGCTACTTAGAGGCAATCCAGATGTGCTGTCAGAGGTCTCTACAGTCAATTCATTATCAACAGAGATGAAGATAGTTTCCTCTTTAAACATGAATAACTGCACAGATTTGATCAATTGTTCTTTTGTAACTTGAATTTTTTCTGTTTAGGAGTGAATTCATTTGACATTGACACAAATTAACCTTCAAGACACAATGCAGTATCTTACAGCAATCTCCTCCACATCTCAAAACAGAGCACTGGATGTCATCGGGTTTATTTTTCTCTGGAAATGACGATAAAGAAATAGCAGCCATTATCATTATTGCATGGATCTATGTCCCAACTGCCATTTTGAGCACATGCTCCCACTGAGTGCATCCTCAAACAAGCACAATAGTGTATGGTGGTGTGTGTGCTGCAGAATTGGTGTTCTACCCTGATGAAAGAGGTCACAGGGCTAAAATGAGCATGGATTTTTGAAACATGACTATATGAATAAAAAAGAAAAGAAAAGTTGTGTTAGGCCTCTTGCTAGCAAGTCTGATAAAATGCTTCTATTAGCAGAGCCACCCAGGTGTAATATGGTCATGAAGGCTGGATATCCAAGCAAAAGCGGACATGCTGAAGTCTTGTTATGGCAAAAGCAAATCCAGGCTCACTCTACCAAACATTAATCCATGTGATGGCTCAATAGACTCTTCATACCACTGTGTGTATGAGCACAAGAATTTATGTGTGCACTTGCTTATGAGTAAAGGATGAAGAGGCAAGTATGTGTGTGGCAGACTGATTTTCAGAGACATGCATCGCTGTCTGTGGGTGCTGGAGGCACACGCATCAGCTTGGATTTCCATACTTTGCTGTAGGCTACTTTCTGATGTGCTGTAATCACTTTATCATGGTAATGGAAATTGGATTTAATTCTCTCCTTTCAGCTGATGCACGTTGATTCACCCTCTTTTCAGCTCAGAGGAGAAAACTGATGGCAAATGATTCCTTGCTGTCCCCTCATCCAGCCCATGGACACCAATCTTATTTGTAGAGGCAGTAAAATTGCATAATTAAAAACAATTATTCACCACAGGTCGTTATCCTTCCTGCTAATTAAGCTGAGTTGACACAGCAACTTGTGTGTGGTGAGGTGGCAGTTACCAGGATGTATTACCTTGTGGTCATTAGGCTGACAATGTGGAGGGCATACAGGAGTCATTTACTCTATTTGTGCCTCACAGATGAAGCTTAAATATTCATGAAAAGATAAAGGAATGACTTTCATTACTGAGATTATATTTGAACTTTTACAAGTCTGCAAGTCACATGACTCTGACAACTGTTTTTAAACAAAAAAAAAAAAATAACAAAAAAACTAAACAAACAAAAAAGCTCACATTTACGTTATATTAAAAATGCATCATTTGGTAATGTTAACAAATTAGAAAGAAAAAGAAATTCTGGACCACAAATGATGTGTTTGAGCTACTTTGGACGTTGCATTTCCTATTTCGTCTTAGCAAACTGTCCACATGTTATAGAGCAAAAAAACCCCAACCTTAACGTCACTGCTCTCTTTCCCTTTTTCCTCCTTCACCCCTTTAACAAAAAACTAAAAGTGTAATTTTGTAAATCCGCCCGACAGATCAAAGTGCTACCATGTTCTAAATGCCGCCACCCACCCACCAGCCTCTCCTGTGGAAGAGCCCTATCAGCAGAAAGCGTCTGAGAAGCGCAAAGACAGCCTGATTAATCCTCTAATAGTTCCAGAGAGAGATAAAGACAGATACTGTAGAAGCAGAGATGGAGAAGGCAAGAGAAACAAAATTGGGGTTCAGTTATCACAAAACACAGTAAGCTGCAGAGGAGGGAGTGAACAGAAGACAAGGAAGGGTGAAGGCTGATGAAAATGGCTGTGTTCTGCCTTCTTTTGAGACTCTTAAACATTTTAGCCTTTAAAAGTGTCAGATTGCTGCCTTGTTGTATCATCATCTCCTGTCCTCCTTCCTTTCTCACTCTTACAGACAAACTCAGTCTGCATGACAGGATGATAATATCAACAGGATTCTGCAAAGGCAAGAAATAATGACCAGAATGTAACATAATAAGGAAGTTACTGCCACTCATGGTTTAGGAAGCATACATGTAATATTGTCTTTCGGAATGAGGGAACATTCAGAAAGCAACTTCTTTTCCTTTTTTTTAAACCGCTGTGAATCAAACAATATTGTGTGTTTTCCTTTTTCCACAACAGCTCAGCAGTATGCAAACAAGTAACAGAGAAAATGCTTTTAAACCCTCTCAGAACTGAGAGACAATTACAAGTCATTTTTGACAAGCAATTACATTTTTTGACAATGCAATGAATCTCGTTTAGTGAAAAACTTCCAAACTAATTTCACAACCATCAAAGAGGGTGTGTTTGCTACCACTTCAATTCTTTTGTGCACACCTGAGGGGGG
>JBAMIG010000017.1:10271874-10294417 GCA_037177335.1 Kiunga ballochi | reverse complement strand
TATTATATACTATATAATGATCAAAGTCGTCTTAACAAAAAAACAGTGATACCCACATAACAATAATATAATCCTTATTTTGTCTTTACAATGACAATGCTACATAACCATCATCTGTCTATTTTCCATACCGCTTCATCCAATCCATGGATGCAGGTAGCCAGCAATGAACAGGTGAGAGGCAGGGTACACCTGGGACAAATCAGCAGTGCACCACAGTAATATAAACTTTTTTTCTATTTGCTAAGTCACCATGAGAAAAGCCGGAAGTGTTTATAGGAAAACACATTTAAAAAAAGAAAATGAGAAAAAGCAATGCTCTTAATGATGAATCATTAAGTGCCCTATGGGTTGAGAGCCAACTGACTCAGGCTCATCCAGAACTTATGCATGTGCAAGGAACAGACTTTCCCTTGAGTCAAAAGAGGAGGCCCTCGATCCCTCTCAACCGCTCCATCTCCCAAGCCTTTAATCCCAAACCGGACACATTACTCAGTCGACATCTCACTGCCCACTGCACGCACAGTCAGGTCTCATTTTCCTTCATGGCCTGGACATCAGTGTAACTGCACAGACCACTACAGGCGCAAAAGCCTCCTCGTTGAAGACGAGTAGGTAAGGCTGTGGGGTTTGGGAAAGAGATGAGGTCCAGCAAGTAGAAGGGATAAAGGCCAGTGGAGAACGGGTAGAGGGAGAAGCACATGCAAATAAAAAGGGTGTTTGTCTCTTCATACATCAGAAAAAGAGAACAATGAAACTACTGCAATTTTCACTCTTTCATTCGTGGGTCAATAACCACCTATTCTCCCTCTAGAGCAGAGGAACATGTACTCAGATCCTTATCAAGGCAGCTATCATCTCTGCTGCCTAACAGAGGCAAAGATACTGTCACCCTCGCACTATCGCAGAATGACATCAGCTCAGAGACATGGTAGTAATTATATTATACAAACCCACAGCACACTAGGAACAAGAAAACTCTAGAGACCAGGATATTTAGCTTTCCTCTACTTTTTTTTCCTTCTTGCTCTTGTTTAACCTTTCATTTCTTTATTCCAGCAGGTTTTTTTTTCCCTTCTGTCTTATTTTTATTACTTTCCTCTTCTTTTCCCAGCTGATCTGTTCTCAGCACCAGTGCTAGCACTGACAGTCTCTAACCCATTCAACCATTAGCTCTGAAGCTGGAGAGCATTCAAATTGATTATGATCACGCAAATTGCTTCACTGTCTGTGATCAAACCACCAAGTTTTGAAATACCAAAGCCATTTATGCAGCAGTTGCTGGAGCAGGTGTTAGGTGGGGCTCTACCTCAGATGTGTTAAGTAGAATACAAACTATGGAGAATCTGTGGATTGACTTTCCTCATAAAACATATGGGCTTTGATTCATGGAGCATGATGCATATATACACAATGATGGCAGACACAGTGTGTGAGAACACAGAATGTTCTCTATATGTTATACAAACAATATATTACTGAAGATTAGTCATTTCTATACCGCAATATCAATTTACTTTAGAAGAAATAAGAGATTCTCATTTTAAACCTATTAAATACAAATGATAGGATCACCTCATCTATTTACTGTTAAAGAACAGCGGTACAGAATAAAATATGATAACCTAGTTATCCAGCATATCGAGTTGTGTATCTATCTCTTGGAAAGAGGACTACCACCTCTGGGAGTCTATCCTTGATGAATGGTTTATCTGCTACTCACAGCTGATACTGTCTGAACCTCATTACTGCCCTAAACAAACAATGCATCACATCCAACTCAATTTCATACATCCTGACCATAGTCATTTTCTTATTCTTTTCACATGAATCAATGACAGACTTTCAAGTTTAATACAAAGAAAACACGGATGCTTTCTCTGAGCTATACAGTTATGGTTATTTTTTAATACTTATGTCATTAATAGGCAGTTTCACCTACATCTTTGCAGTGGGGCTCACGATGGCAGAGAAAGTGTTAGTGAATGATTCTAAACAGCAAGTAGAAAAGTGTATTTTCACAAAATGCAAACTAAATCCATCTGCATATAATCCATTATTACAATATTAGCTTTGCTTGGTGTGATCATATGAAGTAATGTTTAATTCATTGTGATACTAATGCTGAAATGGAGGTAGAGTTACATAATTATTGCACACAGAATTAGATTTTAAGCACTGACAGTGACACTGAAAGCTCTGAAAAAAAGAGGTTGCAGGCAGAGAGAGTATGGAAGTTAAACAGCTTTGAAAAGCATAAAGCAATATTTATTATATATATATATATATATTATTATATTTGAACAGAAATTAAGAATACAAAGCAAAAAAAAAGACAACCAGTGAAAATGCAGCCTTTTTTTTACCCATTGTACTGTATGGAAAATGAATCGGTGTATGCATGACTAAAATGCATCTTTTTTTTTGTCTGTAGCACATAGACTGATAAACTAAGCAAATTACAACACACGTTAAAGACACAGCACAAGGTTTCATGCTAAAATAACAACCTTCCATGTCTACATTCCCCCCCCAATGATTAGTCATGTTACTAAAAGAGTCTGGATTTCCAAGCAGCAACTACAAAAACGATGATGTTAATACATGAAGTCTGGCTGCACCACATGCCCTGAGGTCTTTGGGGAGAGAGCAGGGGGCAAGTCGAGGATTGTCCACTGAAGGCAGGTCACAGCAGAGTTTCTTAATTGCTTCTCTTGTTGTCTAACTGGGCCAAACTTCACTTCTCCCTATCATCACTAACGGACACCGAGTCCCTTACTGGTGCAGATCAACTCTGCTTGCTGATCCAGAAATGTTCCTAAGTTGTTCCTGTGCCCAATAAAAATGCTGCATAAAGTTACACTTTAATGGCTTACAGTTAAAATTTAACTGAGAAAAATTTAAACAAAGCAAGAGATTTGTTGTGCATTGTAGAAAACTGTCCAGAGTACATCAGCATTACGTCAGTGTTACAGCAGTAGTGATTACGTCACATTTAAAAATGCCTGAGCAGGGTGATAACTTTAAAAATGTAGTATTTCTGTTCTTTTAAGTATCAACCTCCAACCGGAGTAGTTCAGAGCTTTAGGTGAAATATGGTCAAGCAGAGAAAAGGGAAGAAAAGAAAACATTTAACTGCAAATTACAGAAAAAAATATGATGGTTTACAAGGAATATTTGGGGATGGATTCCTGACTCTTTTGGATTATTTGCTCTCCTAATCAGAGAGTCATGAACTACTTTGACACAGAGTAAAGGGGCCTCATCTACACTGCATGCTGGGCAGGGGCCAGGGATGTCTCAACACCCCATAGGGCAGGAGGAAACACATCTTTGTCTGTTCCAAACACCCACGGGCAACATGGAGCGCCATAACCTTCTAATCCAGGCTAATCTGGACACAGAGGAGCATCTGGAGACATGGATATGGCTAATCACATACATGGGGGGGCTGCTTTGCTGACACAGAAAAAATAAGATAGGACCATAAATAAGAAACATTTCATATATCCATCAGCAGGGATCTGAATGAATGCTAAACCAATGGTGCAATGCTGAAGAAGAGCTTGCAAGAGTAAAATTGGATAAATGGGGAAATACTTACTATGCCCTGCTCTTAGGGGAGCTGGAGATCTGTGTGTAGCAATAGGCACAGTATGGTGACGTTTGTTTCCGTGGGACAGGTGAACATGATGGAGACTCTCCACAGCACTTGGTTCTGAACCTGCCACAAAGCCCAGGGCAAAGATCCACAATGCCAGATGGGTGAGTGTCGCTGAATTCCAGTTTAGTGGCTCTGCAACTAGTCTCAGGGGAGCAAATTGTGTCCTCCAGCCTCTAAACATCTTCCTTGTGTGGTCAGATGAGGCTTTAGATCAAGGTACAACTTTAGTGAGCCTTAGAGCCCCATACTTCTCTCCTCACCAATACTCACTACAATCAGAGATACTTTAACAGATCCACAGAGAAAGAAATGAAAAAAGAAGAAAAAGGGACACCACACAAAATGTCGGTAGCGTGAGGAAAAAAGAAAGTGCCTTCTGCTGCTTTAGGAAATCCGTAGCAACACCCAGGCAGGTAAAGAAGTATTATAAAACATCACGGAAAAAACATTCTCTCAAGAAATTAGGGCAACCTCAAAAAGAAATAAAGAAATCCCCGCTTGCAATAATTTCCTTAGTTCCCTACTTCTCTCCTTTTTTCTTTATCCTTCTGTTAAACCCTCATAAAAATGGAAACATGTTTTCATCCTAAACTGTGAATATTCCCCCAAAAAAATATTAAAAATATCAATTGCCAGGAAAAAAAGACAGCTCACTTAAGAAGAAACAGAGTATCGATGTGAAGTGAATCTCCTCTGAAATTCAAGGCAAACATTCTGACTTTCCCTTCTTTCCTCCTCCAGTGGTCTCAAAGGACATCCAGAGGAATGAGACCATAGTTAAATCCGCTTCTCATTTGAATGTGTTGGAAAGCTGCGGTAGCGCACGGCAGACTGCGTGATCGCACCTGTGAGTTATGCCAAGTAGCGCACCCGTTCCCCATCTAAAGAGACATCTGATCTCAGTGAGACCGAACGATAGCGACGACAACACCTGAGAGCAGCCCTGGGCAGAACACACGCTCACACACAGGCAGCATCGGCAGCGCCGTTCCAGAAGATGTGCGCAAGAGGAAGAAGGGAGAGAGGAGGAGGCGATGGAGGAGGACAGAGGGAGGGGGAGGCTCAACAGCCAGCCAGGAAGCAGGAGGGAGACTGGCTATGCAAATAGGCAGCATTCACATAGCGAATCACTGGAGCCTGAGTGCATTGCAGAGGAAGAGCCTATTTAGGCAGAATAGCAGAAAGTGAAGCTATGTCCCCCAGCCCTGATTTTTTCGCCACATCTTTCTTGTCTCCGTGTTTGGTCTTTCTCAAACCACTCCTGTGTGAAAAATCTTCAGCAGTAAAAAAAAAAAAGAAAAAAAAGTACAGCGATAAGAACACTGTGAGATTCCTTAGCTGATTTTTAAATCTACTTTTACTATCTAATATAATTTCTAGTCTCATTCTTTTTATCTTCTCCATCCCTTTTTTCTACCTTTGTCATTTTAGAAATTATAGTGTTACAATATAAAAACTAATAACAAATGGTCCAACACTATCTTCGCCTCTTTATTACCCAGGAGAAATGCTTCCTCTAAGTTCTCACCTACTGTTCTGGACGCTGCAGTGTCTCGTTAGCAAGATTTTAAAAGAGTGATGATGCTGCAGCTCAGGCACTCTAGGCAACACACTCGCTCTCTTACTTGTTCTCTTTCTTAGAAACGTTTGAACACACATACATGGCCTCACACAGACACACACATATGTAAACAAAGCACGCACACTGCCAGAGCTGGCAGTTGAGAACTGTCCACAGAGAGGGTGCTGAATCTGGGCAAGACTGCCTCGCCTGCTAATAAAAGACTGTTTCTCACAAGAGAGGGGAGGCTGATCGCAGACTCTGTGTGCAGCAGGGTTACAGGAAAGTAGGGAACATGTGGACATAAAAGCCCTGCTGATAAACACAATCTGGTTCAGCTGGGAAGTGTGCTCAGTGTTCAGAGTTTGGGTCTGGAGAACAAGGCTCAGCTGCAGTGTGCTTGCTTCTGTTTGCACACTGGCCATTCAACATCCTCTCTTTCAAAATGCTGTGTTCTGAGCCGGAGGAAAGAAAAAAAAAACAAAATGCTGTAAGCACTGCTGAGCTGATCTTTACGGTTTACAGGGAATATACAGGCATTTAATGCCCAAAGAAAGCCAACGGAGCATGGACTTATATTTGTCTTTTCATTGAAAGCAAGAAAAACAGGCAATCTGAGAGGGGAAAAGTTTTGTTAGTAAAAAAAAACCTACATATATGACAGCATTTCTTTTAGTGTTTGTGAGTTAAAGTTTTGAGATAAAATAAATGTTAAAAAAATGTTTGACATTTACCAAAATATATTTCTTTGAAAAATACTCTCAAATGTTTTTTTTCTTTGTTATCAAAGAGAAAACTTACTAAAATACTATTTCTTCTCTCTCCTCTGAAGTTTTTGCTATTAAAGTGAAAAGTGGACCAGAGGAAAGCTCATCTCAACCAAACTGACAGCTGGATGACGATCATTTCTGCATCATGGTTGTGCCTTTTTCATTCCATCAATCTGGTAAAGCCATGTCGCTCAGCTTCTGGCTCAAATCTGGGATTTCCGTTTCACCACAAAACCATTATGAGAGGTACCAGAACTAAGGATGCTCACTGCTGCAAGGTAGATTAAAGCTGTTGGTTCTGAAGCTGAAGCTCAAAATTTAGGAGAATTCGACACATCGACAGCAAAGAAAATAAATATTTGAGAGGTACAAATGTTTTTTTAAAAACAAAATATGTTTATATTTATCATATTAATTTCTATCAAACACACATTTTTTCCTTACAAGACATTTTCCCTCCCCGAAAGCCTGTATTAAAAAAAACAAATATAACTTAAGGCATGACACAGAAGATAATATGTCCTTCCTTATTTTTTTCCTGACTATTCACAAAATAATAAAAAGAAGGCCAAATGAAGGTATGATCCAAATAAACTAACAATAATGCTGCACATCTTAAACAGTTCAATTTCAGTATAAATGCGAGTAAGTAATTGATGACTCAGTCATCAAGCGTGGCTGCTGTATTGTGGATTTAAATAGTGAATACAACAGCAGCCACAGCATGAAGATAAATATACAATAAACGCAACCACAAAAATAAAATGTAATTTGGAGAGCCAACCATATAATATGAGGCGTTTTATTTCAATGTTGTAATTCATGCTGCTATGATATATATAAGTACAACTGCTGTATAAGAAGATGTAGCAAACATTGGGCAAGTGTGCTATTCTCACCTTGTAGAATCCAGGTAAAGTCACCTGGTACTAAAGAGCCAGCAGCATGGAACAACAGATCTGTTCTCATTTGCAATGGTGAAAAGGAATGTTCTTGCTGGATATGTTTACACTTTTATAATTATCAGCAGTGCAATCTGCATAATTACTACTAACAAGGCAATCTATCAGGGCTTCTTGCCAAGGGCAACAGCCTTACTTTGCATGTCCTGAAGTGCAAACTTCTGCAAAGAAATATATTTAGACCCTCATTTACCATAAGTGAGAGGACATATAAATGTCTGATATATTTGAATATATTTTAGAGCATAGTATACATTGGTTATTGATTGGAAATGCAAAGTTTAATAATAATGTTCCATCCAGAGATCAGATTCATTCTTACTTACTTGTTCATTTGTGCCACCAAGTGGTAGACCTCTGAAGTGCGTAAAAATATGTGAAGGTTTTCCAGAAAGTGAGCAAATCAAGTTTAAACATCTGCTGTTACAAAAACAGCAACAATTTACTACAGTTCAAGGGTACACCTTTTTTCCAAAAGCTTCACTAATGCATAATATTGCTTCATAATACTCCAGATATACACATTCAGCACATTAACACAGAGAAAAACAGAGTTTTGTAATCTGATATACTGCACTGATTCTGATCAATTTCTCTTCACTTCTGCCAGGATTTACTGAGGCTTTAGTGGTTTGCTCTTTGTTCTGATCTATTTGCTGGAAATTAGATAACTGAGGTATGAGAGGCAAAGGAAAAAAAATAAGACCCATGCTTATAGCTTCAGGAAAAACATTCACAAGTGAATTCTCTCTGCCTGCACAGAAGCAAACAGATGGGACCGCAACCAAAACTCATTTCAGCAGTTACAGATCTCAGCTGCTTCAACCAGATGATTGTTGAAGTGTTAACCACAAAATGAGGAAAATTCTCCACCACAAGTCTGGAGGGGTGAAAGGGTCTTATTTTCCAGGTGGCTTTTGCTTCATTCTCGCTGCTAACTGATTACAACCAGATGTTAATGATTCTGCATGTTTAGGTAGACCCAGCACTCAGGATGTACTGTCAAGGGACAGAAAGCATATTTGGCATTTTCTAAAAATATTAAATTTAGAAAAAAAAATGCTTCAGCAAACTTTAAAAAAGACTTAAGCCTCTTATTTTACATTTATAAATAAATAGCTATTAAGTGTAACAGAAAAGTTAGTAAATTCTGTTAATCTGTCATCTGTTTGGTGACAAAATAGAATTACATAGCCTGGCTGCCCACCTTCTTAAGACCTTTTCAGTTGAACCTTTTAAACTTATAACCCTGTTCTGAGGTGCATCTTCAGAGCCACTTGTTTTGGTGCGGTCTCTTTAAATGTCAATGAGGCAAATTAAGCCCCGCCCCCCTCCAGGTTACAGGAAGTTCTGCCATGTTTGTAGCTTGATAGCAGTGACACGCTAATCTCTTGGCAGAGAAACATTTTATTGGTAAGTTTACTATAAATGTCAACGTATCAAATTCACCACATTGATTACCTGGAAGTCTGTGACCTTATTTAGCAGCAAATACTGTGATGTAATAGATAAGAGATAATAGAGAATAGAGAAACTTAAATAGACTCAAAAATACGTGTGCAGCATCAAGAGAGGAATTATTGTATATTTTATGCCTTTCTAAACACTTAGATGAGCATAAAAACATGGATTTAAGGGCTAAAAAAGTTAATTTAGCATAATATGCCCCCTTTGACTGAAAAAAGAGCTTATACTGTTAGCAGTTGTATTTTCATAATTTCTTTAAAAATCAAGATTTAGCTGGTAAAAGAAAGACTAAAAACAACTCTACTAAGTAAAACTAGATGCAAAAAAGACAACTTCTTGTTTTGCTACCAAAGCAACTGGACCACTGACGCATATGGGCAGATGGGAACTTATCACCTGACTTAGATCCACTACTATAAGAGCTTTAGACTCTTACAGAAGTTTTGAGAAAATATTGCAGCAATGGAATATTTATGCTACTGAGAGGCATAAACAGTAATGCCAAACTTTAATCTTTACCTGCTGATACACATCTGGTGGATGACAGCAAGCTCAAACTGTATGTGCAGCAAGTTGCAGCGGCATTTCCAGCTGTTGGATAAGCCAGACGCAAGTCGCCACAGCTTGCCAGAGGGCTCCTTTGCCGTTGGCCAGAGCAACGTAGAGGGTGTACTTTTACTTTAAAGCCTTTTTTCATTTCATCTTGTTCAAACTTCAGATCGTGTTGAGTCAGACATGGTCTTAAAAAAAACAAAAACAGCTCATATTTGTGTCTTGTTAAGATAGGACCCAAAGGATACCAGCTTTGATTACTGAGATGCTTTCGGCACATCTCCTCTGCTGGTGCTATGTGTCTGTTTCTGTTTAAAACACCAAGTGTTTTCGAAAGATCAGAACAGAAGAAAAGAAGCCGTTTCTCAGATGCTGTCACTGACTTTTCACCTTGAAACTGAGCATTCAGTATTGGAAGGAGAAATTTGTCTTGGGTTTAATAATACCTAGGATAACAAAAAGGCCATAAAATGTCAAGAACAGTCTTTTACTAGAGCAGGATAGCATCTAAAGTGGATAGAGCTGATGAGATCATTTATGGAGGACTTGAGAAAAACTAGAGAGAGCAGCAGATGTGTGGCCTAAGAGTACCTGAGCCGACTGAAATAAGGTCTTTAAATCGGTTTAAGAGTCATCAAGCAACACTTTATTACACATGGAAAGATCTTTCAGAGAGGAGCAGACACTTGAACCCACTTCACTAAAAATGTATTTTTTACTACACAAAAACTGCTATGTAATGTTAAACACTGATCTTTTAACAAATATCACCTGACATTGTATTATACTTGTTATTATATTCAGAGGAATTAGAAAACGTGGAATTTCAAAACAGTGTGTGCATTGTCTAACCAGGCAAAACGGCAATTACTTGCTCTGAACAGATCTTGCATGCAGATCCAGTCATGCATGAACCAGGTATGTCTGCTCCCTACTGGAGTGACACATCTGTGTCACTCCACACATCCCTATGAATGAGAATGTCTGGAGGCATGAGCCTCTTGGGAATACCGTAGCATGGTAGGGACAAGTGATAGTATATATAGCTTATCCAAGCTTCAGAAAGACTGCTGGTATGAACTACCGTGGCAATGATATGCTTTCCTGATCAGATCAACGGAGGCTCCAGAGGTTTCAGTGACGCAAAACAGCAGCAACCCAAAAGCACAGCCTGAATTGTCACGTTTTAAACTTCCAGTTCAGTACAAATAAGTAAACAATGAATGCATCAAGGGGCTGTTGCCGCTTTTGTCACAAAGACAAACGTATTCAACACCAGCATCCCTGTCAAAAACAAACAATGTTAAACCTGGCCTCTTTTTACAACTGAGAGTTGTGAGCAAATATCAAACATGTCATTACGCCTCACAAACACAACAGAGTGACAGAGGAGCATACAATGCGCTGAAGCTAATGTTTGCAAGTGTACAGAAATAGAAACAGTGCTGTCTTAGTCATCCCATGATGTGACATGATAAGACGAGGCAGACACAGAGCGTTAACACTCAATGCAAACATACAAGCTGTACAGTATTCCAACACAGACGGAGACCAGAATGTCAATATTGTTTGACGAATCACTGTGGTTGTCTGTCAGACTACCCTAGTCTATCAGCTACAGGAAGTAGCGTAAACTCTGACCTGCAAAAGGCAAAGAAGCATCAGCTGGCTGGTTTCTAAATAAATTGTGCCACAACTTCTCCCCATGTGATAGGAAGGTATATAAATTAAGATTTAAATAATGACCACAGTCACGACTACTCATCATTATGTGATTAGGTTTTTCTATGAATAACTATCTGTCATACAACCTCAGCTGTTTTCAGTGGATGATTATTACATTAAATAAATAGAGCATATGTGCATGCAAGCTAAGACAAATCTGCAAATGCCTCATTTATGTAAAATGCAGCAAATAAACGGATATTTGTGCTGCTCACAATGTTCATCATGCAAGCTGTGAGGGCAACGTAAACAACGGCACTCAGACTGATCAAACAACCCACTAACAGGAAATAATGCATTATTAGTTTTGTAGAAATGAAATCTGCAAACCTCAGAGCATGATGATGTAATAAAAATGACTATTTTCCGTTCCATTCTCATTCATCCTTATGCTAATTCTGTCGCAGCGGACTGACACAGTATAATTAATTTAATGGAGCTACAATGTTAAGTTAAAAATAGCTCATCCAAACCATTTTATTGACACAGTTAAATTCTGGAGTACATTTAGTAGCATTTCTATGATGATTTATTAGTTCCTGGGAGCAACACTGTCTTAAGTTGTACGAGTAAATATATGTCTCTGGCATTTTCAGCATAATGTAGGCTTTTCTCTGCACCACAGTTTATCATCATGAATGCTCAGTGGCTGTAGTCAAATAAAGGAACTGTTATTTCTTCTCTTTGTAGAAATGTATAAACATACACAGACAGATCCTTATGCACACATGTGTTCTCTGCATATAGAGAATTCTTCCCATTGTCAGGGTGGGTACAGGCCCAAACTACATGCATGCAAGATGAACAAATGGAACCATCTTTTCATTGCACAGTGATCTGTTTGTGTTTGTATGGCCACCGCGTTCTTTTAGCTACTTTCACTCATTGGACACTGAAAGCATGGAAAGCTTGGGAATGTACAACCAAGGACGTTTATTTTCCTGATGCATAGCTGCTGCCAGAACAGTATTATTCATTATCATTCATAAATAATGTCAAAGATTATTTGTACGTGAGTAAAATTAAAGGTTGTGGGTGTGTGAGTGTATGTACATGTGAATCAGTGTGTAAGTGTGGTGATGATGATGTGACTGAGAATGCATAAACCAAATCCTAACTGTCAGTGAGAGAGATAGAGGTTACAGGTCGGCAGCTTTCCGAGGGCTTTCGCTCTATCTCTGGTGACAGTTCCCAAGATGCAACGGGCCACCGGGGCAGCGCGTCTGTCTCTTTCTGTCTGTCTGTCTGTCTCTCTGGAAATCCATCCCAAGTAGATCACTGCCTCTATCAAAGCACTTCATCCTGAGTGGGTCAAGGACAAACTGTGTTTCCCATCAGGAGTCCAGAGTGTTTTTGTTAATGAACCACTGTGTGGTGTTTCAGCTAAGTGGGACAGCAAGAGGCTATGGGGATGGAAACGCATGATACTGAAAAGGAAGCTTTCACAAGCAAATTGTTCCCTCTCCTTAAAAACTGCTTGATATTGTTTTAAACTATAAGACTCTTTCTACTTAATTACTTAAAAATAGAGTAATATATATCACAAGTAGGGTACATATAAAACATGCAGTTGTTGACAAAAAGTCCTAGTACTGTATACTGACTTTTATTTTAAATATTATTAGAATTTGGTCAGTTTTAGAATCAAATTACCTACATAGGGGTCCAAGAAACATCCAAATATATTTTTACAGTAAAATGCACTTAACTACAGGCTCTGAGACATAACAGACTTGCATCCTCCATGGTGATAAAAGCACTGCAACTAGCAAGAAATCTAGTGGGAAGCAACATAAACGCTGACCATTTATGAATAAACAGAGCCATCCATGTCTACATGAATTCTCAGTGCATAGAAAGTTAAATGCATAAAGTAGAGCATGTAATATATGTTTGTAAAAAGCATGTTACATACAAAATGTGTGAAACTGTGCCTCACACTGACTGTTTGCGGTGGCACTGCAGGCCTTCTTAAGGCATCCCTGCTGCAACAAAAAGCACAGCCTCAAATTGGGACTTATTATTCTATCACATATAAAACATAGAAATGTTTTTCACATGCTCTATTATACCAGAAGCACCACAACAACTCAGCTCTTTAGACTTGTGAATGTTGTATATTGTGCTTTAAGTACAAAGCTATATCCAGACAAATGAAACGCGTATTTGATGGCTTTAAAATATGAGGTGTCATGTAGTACATTTTCTTGTTTGACTATCTGTCACACACACACATCTTTAAAATCCTGCTTTTAATGCTAAAATTGCTTGCACATAAAATTAACAGTTACAACTAGTGACATTTCACACAAGTAAAACTTTACACACACACACAATGATTGCTGATAAAGTTGTATAAATGTGATTTAAGAGGTGTGTGTGAAACACAGCTCCTGGGGCAAGCTCTTTCATGTAAGCAATTTAATGTTTTTTGTCAGCTTTTTAAAGATGCAATAGAAATGAAAGAGCCATGAAGTCATGCTTACTCCTGGAGCTTCTTTGTCTTTAAATTGTGTTGGACTGATTATGTAATGTTATGAAATAAACCTCAAATACACAAACAATACATCAGGTATATCTTTCCCATCAAAAACATCAAAGAATCCCATTAAGAAAAATGACAAAAAGCCTTATTTCCCTTCATAAAACGTCTAGCAGGCAAAATGAGAAATGAAGTTTGCAAAAGAAAAGTTATTTCATAGCTTCAAAATCAATCCTATCAAATTTCAGTTTGAAATCTTTGTATCAGTGGTGAAAATCACAGCTATCTAAAGCTGTTAGACAAAATAGGTCCATAAATAAGGTACTAATGAATACACAAGTAGAGCTCAGAGTCCATATCAAGCTGAATTTAAAATGCATAAACACTCCATTGACTTATTTTTCTAAAGAATAATGGTAGCATGTTATTAGCTTTTTATTGTTTTCAAACACAAAAAATCAAACAAGCACAAAAAATTGTAAACTATATGATCTCTTATTATTACCATAAAGGGCTGGGTAATCTATCAATAGGTACATTTTATTAGGCACAATATTTGTATTGATCGATTTTGTTACCAAATGGATTAATTATCCATTTTAATTTATGTTTATAACATTTTTATCACACTAAAATATATTTTTAGACTGCAGACAAGCTGCTAGTCTACAGTCTAAATACATATTTACATGCATGCTGGTCACTAGCATACTTTACAATTTTATTGTTTAATGTCCATTATACACTCATTTATTAAACAAGGATTTCTTACTTCACCTTGTTGTTGTCAATACCAATTTTGAGTAGTCTTTTAGCAATGCAACTTGCAGATCAAATATATATATTTTTTAAAAACTTTCTCACTTATCTCAGTTACAGTTTTAATCAGCTAAAAGCTAAAGCTAGAATAAGCAAACTTTTTATTTTTCAACTTGTTTAGCCTCTGCCTCTGCAGTTCTCCTGGGCATCATGTTCAACAGCCTGAGTTTATGAGCGAGGCGACTATTCAGTGTCACTGTGTTTCCCAGCTGGATAGTTTGGCTGAGACTTTGTATCAACACTTTAATTAGTATTGGGTTGTAGGGAAACAACAGCTTCCTATTTCCTGTCAACATGCCCCTCTAGGCTACCAATTAATAAAAAAAAAACACCTCAAAGATTAGGTTCTTGCCACTGTGCTGTATAAGACTTAGATCTGAGAAAAGATTAAATATGAAGACAACAAAAAGTGTGGAATGCTCCCGCAACTACGTACCGGTAAATAACACAAACGGCTACACTGGCAATGTTATAACACAAAGGATTAAGAAACAAACCAGAACTCTACCATGACCTGCAGGGAAATAGCTTTATGAGGCAACCTCAAATACAGCAGCAAGCTAATACAAATGCTACATGCTTAATAAGGATTATGTGTTTTTTAGTTCTCTCAGCCGTTATTGTTTCACATTCAGTGAACCGCACACGTGTAAAACTCGCATTTTAAAATACTCCTTCAGATAGAAGTTATTCTACACCACATCTCGCAGAGATCTCATTTCCTGAACAGTTACAGACATGTTGCAGAATTCAAGGTGGGAGGAAGGGAGACCTTGTTTCCATGCCAACAGCCTTTACCCACATGTGGCCGCTGCATCCTGGCACAGAAACACATTTCACTTCTGATACCTAGTACCATAAAGTTACTGAAAGTAATAATGCTAAACAGTGACCACCCAATGCAAGTTTAACAAAAGAGGGAAATAAATCTAAAATATTTCAGAAGAAAAGGAACAAAACAACAAAAAGCCTCTTAAGGTGATAAAACGTGATAGAAATAGTGAAAAGTATCATTACGGAAGCGCGGAGATGTGCTGAAGATGTTAAAGATCAAGATCCTCTTTTACAGCTTCAGGCAAAGAAATCTACTGTTTGATAAGTGTGAAAGTGGATCTAGACATAGCATAAGATCAAATGCGTTCAATTAGGTTTCTAGTACGTGTAGGAAGGAAGCTTGTGAAGTGTCCTTCAGTCCACACTTCACTGCTGTCGATGGCAGTCAGCAGGGTTCACTTCCCTTGTTTGAATCTTCAAAAACATGTCCCAAGTCTTTGCTTGTCACTTTGTTAGTGTTTGATGCACCAAACACCAACAAAGTGTCACAACAAAGTGACTGATTGATTAGTGGTCTGCAGTAATAAACAGCACCCAGATAAATGTGATGTTTAAAAAAACCTTAATCCAGAGCAACAGTGAGGGAAATAATTTTAATTTTGGAAATTTATTTTCTATACTTGACTCTTATTGGTTTATCAAGCTTTCATTTGCTGTATGTTGGATGGGTTTGGTTCTCAAAGTATTCAAGCAGATACATTTATGGACAATACTTTTTTTTAACATGATCATAGTAATAATATTTTCAAAAAGGTATTCTTCATTGACTGTTTTCAAATATATCATTTTAATAAACAGTTTGGTATCAGGAAAAAAAACTGTGAAAATGTACCATTTACATCGTATCAGTTTAACCTAACACTAAATATGCAAAAACGTTTGCGTGTGCACTCTAGGGAACGGTACTGAAGTGAATGCACAAAAGCACTTGAGACTTATTTATTTGCACCTTGGGGCACAATGTCTGTTCAAAGCTAGGCCAAGCCTTCCATACACACGAGGCCTACATATTTCCAGTAGCATAGATTTGTTCATTCAAAAAGGACCACATCTAGGCCAAAGATAATATCACCATGTGACAGCAGGATGTTTACTCTCATGCCTCAAACCCCCTCCTCACCCTCACTGCTGGTCTATATGTTCTATCATATTGATTGAAACCAAACTAAGTGGGGTCCTTGCATGCTGCCACAAAGGAACAAAACAGAACCATCTAGAAGGCTTCCCATTTGCCTCGGTTATAGCTTGAAGGCAATTGCCCATTATAACTTTCTATGATTCTTAGCTTCTGTTCAATTTATTAAAATATTCGTATCGTTTTTCTTGTTTTTGCAGCACAACACAATAACACAGTGCAAGATCCTTGAATATTTGGCATTATTTACTCGTCAGTCTGAGGGAAATTAGCAAATAGCAACAAAAGGAAACTTTTAGTTTTAAATGCACAAGTTAAAGAAACCAATACCTTGTTTATTTGTTTTTATATTTATGTTTTGTATTTATTGTTTAGCACTTTATGATTTTTATCACGAGATAGGCTAAATAAATACTTTTATAACTCTATTTTACCATTAAGATTTATATGTCAAAGCAGGCTGTTCTTAAGGTAATAGGACAATAGAATAAGCTCTGACTGTAGGACACATTAGAAATGAAGAGAGCTGGACCTCTTTGTGCCTTCGGCAAGCATCTAGCCCCAATCACAACCTCAATTGCTAATATAATATTGACATGGCACTAATAGCTATGGCAATGAGACTGAGTGGAAGAGCAAACCAAGCAAAGAAAAATTGCATGAAGGCCAGACATGGCCCTTGCTGTGGCCTCTCCACGACCCACTTTAGTTCAACAACAAACACCATTCTGTTTGTCTCTGTATATTACCCTCAGATGCTTGACCACTGCAGGCTAATTTCCCCAGGAGTTCCAGAGTAGAGTTTAACTCCCCTTGCACACACACACACACACACATACACACACACAGCAAGCCAGTCTCTAAATTTAATCTACAACAATCTTCAAACCCCCAGTGGACATTACAGAAGAGATAAAATGCAATATGGCAATAATAACAAACAGTAATGCGTAGTGTGGAGGGCTTGCAGTGCTCTGCTTTTGGCTGATCACTGGCATCTTTTTGTACTCGAACATGACTAATTTTTACTGCACACAGATACAGACAATGTGCATTTCTTGTCAGTGCTCAGATATAAAACACGTTTTGCATTCAGTTTGATATCTACTGACATCATAAATAGCTTGTAGACAAGGTAAAATACATATAAAACAACATTTAGAACATGAGACAGAGACATTTCATTAATCTTTGACAAAACACAGCCCAAATCTTTTATTATGTTTTAAATAATGCTCACTGTGGGTATGTAGCGGAGATAATTGACTCCAAAAATAAATATCTAAGACTTCACAGTCACATCACTGGAATTATATCTTGAAATCTTTTGAGTGTTTTTTTTCTTCCTTCTAATCTGTTTAGACATGGATGATTTAGTAAAAAACAGTTTCATCACACCGTATACATAAATTATAGCTGAGAAATAAACCCAGTAAATATGGTGAGAAAGTTGCTAAATTGGCAAAACTGTAAACAATGGGTCCATCAGGGGGCGGTTTGGGGCGAATGGCTGCATGTTGCATGCTGCATGCTGTGGCGGCTGTTTAAGATAGAAGGATGCAGCAGCCAATAAAGTGGTATTAAAATATCAATTCATGTGCTGAGTAATATCTAACTAGCTACTACATTTTAAATTTACATTTGATTGGTCTCTGAGAATAATTTTATCTTACACTAGTCTCCATTTGCTACACAAAATTCCACTTTTAGATGTGTGATTAAAAACTAAAATGATCAAATAAAAACTATTTAAAATGAATTAAAATCAATGCAGAACTGAGTTTCAAATGATGCACATTTTGAATGAACTCATATAAGATTGCCATGAGGCATAACATCTGTACTCTTATGATTGGTGACTAACATAGAAACAATTCATCCTGGCTAAATGCTATTAGCCAAGAAGCTGTGAAATGGATCTTTATCCTTATTATGATCAGGCAGGGTGAGAAGCTGACCCACGGCAGATTTCTTTGGAAGTGCGCAGAGCTTTGCTCATTGCTCTGTTTTAAACTGAGTGCATTCAGTTTATACAACTATATCCGATTAGAATAAAACAATACCTATTTCAGATGCCCCTCTTGTTCTTTTCTCCCTGTCCCCATGAAAATCCATCACCACAGATAAAAAACGTACAACCTCCTGTCTCATTTTGCCCTCTGATAAATGTTTATAATAATAATCGGAAGAAGCCCAGTTTTATCTTCTGTCAACAAAAATTTCCTGGAAAGCTGCTATTACCTATTTTACCCTTTCAGCCTGTTCATTTAACCCAGGTCACTATTTTGCCAGGTCAGCAAGAATGCTGAATCCAGCTATTGTCACAAAACTCAGCAGATGAAGGACTTTGTTAAGTTATAACATATGAATAAAGACCCTCTGAGCCTTTCTGCTCTCAATATTGTCAAGGAGCTCAAGAGATATGAAAAGAAAGATTAGGCATGACAGAGGAAGTAATTATAAAATCTCACACCGTGTTTCTTCCTTTCTGAAACAAAGAAGGTTCAGGTGGATGTCACTAACAAAAATACCTTATCAGCACTGTTATATGTCTATGCTGTGAGTGTCATGGTCTAAGGAATGAAATGTAAAGTATAAATGGATTCTCTGGTTCCCATATCATAAACATAGACATCCTTTTAGTGCTATGATTGTTCAGAGTATAAGGCTGCAGGAGAGTCTTTAAATGTTCTGTGCTGATAACAAAAGACAGGATTTTATCAAACTAGAAGAATGCATTAACATTTACAGAACACGAACTGCCACTTTTCCTGCCACGTCTGGAGTTCCCACCCTGTAATGTCTTCTTCATGCAGTTCAGCACTTTCTGCAACGGACCAAACAAAACTGCTCCTTGCATGTTTCAGATAAAGAACCAGACCATTTTTTACTGATTTTTTTTTCTCTTTTTTGAATTGCTATTACCATATTTCTTTAAAAAACTTCACATTTACAAGTTTATAGTCTGCCAGGACAAAAAGTTTAGTATCTTTGACAGAGATTAATATTCTCAAACTGTGAAATAAAAAATGTAACCAATGTTTTTTTCAACGTTTGCATTGTATTGATATCATGCAAGCCAAAAAGGAAAATAAAGACATTTACAACAAAGCATTGGTGCATTTTGGTCTATATAGTTAATTTCTTAGCATGTGTGCAATGTTTTTCCTAGCACACCATAAGTGTGTGTGTGTTGCTCCCCCTTGTGGTGCTTTACTCAAATGTGAATGTGTTATGACTCAACCCATACATTTATTTAAGTTTCTGCCATGTTGAGTTGCAAATCCTCCCATTTCCCTGAGTAAAAATAACCAGTTTTATCTAAAAGAGTCATCCTACATAAAATAATGATTTTTAATGGCAAAGGTTATTATTTTAGTCTCTTTGGGACATGAAAAGCAACAAAAAAACCACTGAACTCAGCAGGATTAAATAGCTTTTGTCTGAATGTTGTTTGAAAACACAGAGCAAAAATAGAGTCAAAACTAGCTTCTCATTTTTTAACACAAACAGTTTCATGAAACTGATTACAAGCTTTATGTTTATGTTTGAAATAAAGTGAAGTCTGCATGAAAATGTGCAAGTAATGCATCAGGATAGATGTAAATCCCAATTTAAATGTGCAAATTAAAAGAAAAACATCTGTTCAGCACAAGATAAAAATCCACATATATTGTGTCTAAATGCTGGGAAGTAAGAATCTGAATGGAGAAACTTACCATCATTACATAGTGGTCCTCCAAAAGTTGTCATGCTGCAGTCACAGCTGAAGCCCTCCCACTGCTGCAGACACACACCCTGGTTGGCACATGAGTCTTCTTGGCATGTGGTGCTAGGACCTGAATAAGGAAGGATATATTAACACAGCGAGCAAAAACCCGGTAGCTCAATCAGCCAATTTACAGTAAGTAAAATTTAATGTTACGTTGAACATAGAATACGTTTCTTTAAGTTGAAGCACATACACACAGTAAGGGTTGTATAGCCATGTCTTCTAAATATTCCAGCTTATGCTGGAACAATGATCCAGTGTCACCAAGTACTTTTCTAAGGCCACAGTTAGTTTAAAATTAATCAATACAAAAATTATAACTAAAAGCTCACAGTGTAGGCAATAATCAAAAACACATTTCATAAAATTAAACCATCTTTGATGTTTAATTTATATATACATACATTTTAATTTTAATGTTTACACACATGACATAAAGTCAATTTAAATGCCTTTATCCTAAGTGTTTTCCTTTAAATTCATTCCACACATAACCCTGAACATTATACAGAATAGTTTTTTGAACTGCAGTAAAGATAGTTTGTATGTTTAAAAAACAATTTTCTCTCCTGGATAACTGTGTAGCACACCATCTAATAGCATTCCGGATCATCCAAAATGCAATAATATTACCAGCTGTGATGTGATGTTTGTGGGACAGAAATACTCAAATCATATGCTAAAGGACCCACATCAGTCCACATGCCTGGGCAGCCATAATTTTAATGGTAATCTTGTCCATTCGGTACACAGCTGTACAGAACCCATCATCTGTCTGCAATTTCAACGTAATTAGTTGATAAATTATGTGTGACGTAAAGGTTTACACATAAGTAATAATGCCCTTTCTGTGTTAATTCTTGAGTAACATGAAATTATGTATTTATTTTGGATTTTCACAGTTTTAAACTGTTTACTGTTTTACTAAATATATCAGGCACATCTGGATGCTCATTTTAGCAACATTTTAAAATCTAAGGGTTAACAAAAACCTTTCTGTGTAAATAACTTCACTTTACAGCGATGCCATTTTATATAGATTTTTTCACAAGTATAACTAGTTTGTTTTTCAGCAACTGATTATAAATAGATTTCTGATTAAATGAGCCAACTGTCCACACAAATGTTGCCTTATGGCCGCTATGTCACACATAAAGTGGATAATATACAGTATGTATGACATACAGGCCATTTATATAATCAGATGATAAATATTTGGTGGCACATTGTGAGATGTTGAACAATACAAGATGTAAGAGTTTTAAGAAAAAAAATCTACCATTTTTCTTGTTTGAGGAACAGCAGGCATCAAAATGTAACATTAACATTTTTTAATGTAGCAGCTTCTGATGTTTGGACTTCACTTTTTTAATCTCATGTTACCTTTTCAGACCAGCAGGGATGTGTGTTTTCATTTGCTTTAAAACAAAATATTTTAAAAGGCTTGAACATGTGTTAACAAAACTGTTTGGTTGGGAAACCATTGGTATTGCCAGCCACATGGACAACACTAATATCATATCCCCCTCTTCAAACTACTGGACTCAATGTATCATTGCTAATGCCAACAAGGTGCTAGATCAATGTCCTGGCAGGCATGTGGAATAGTATGAGATGAAGATAATATTGGAAAACTATTTGATTTTAAATTTATATTTTTTGCCAATTGTTTAGCTTGTTTTAGTTGTCAAAAAGGATCTGAATTGGTTGTGGAGAATGCAAGAGACAATAACAGAAAAGTGTCATTGATAAACTCTTACAAGATTAAACATAACTTTCATGTACATGATAAAAATAACATTTTTGGTTAAAATATTTACATTTATATATCAAATACATGCAGGATAAACCTTTGTGTGTGAGACTAATATAAAGACATGCAAATAGATAAAAATGAAGTACATATAAATAAATCAATTTCAATAAAACAACACACAAGTGCAACCTGAAACATGAGCCCCATTGATTTTCACACAAGATCATAACACAAATACATTTCCAGACTAATTTGGAAGTTTTATCAAATTCGGAAAAGTTTCAACATGCATTGTCAATTTATTTTATTTCATGAACACTTTATGACAGTAAAAACAATTTTCAGTGAACATCTTTGTTGTTTGATGTCAGTAATAATTTGAATAATTTGGGATGAAAAAATACTATAACTAAGATTTTATAAAAGGAATCTAAAAAAAAGGAGAGCCTAGAGTGACATATTTATATGATACATACAGTTTGAGACTTTTGTTATCAATTTATGGTATGTTATTAAATTTATTTCAATGTAATATCTCTAAAAAGTGTTTAATGGTTCATCAAGCAAAAAGACATCATAATGAAAAACAAACTTTTCATACAATTTTATAATTGGTTGGGTTTTTATTGGTTACAATATTTAATCTAATGACCAAACTTAGGCTCTGTAACAGAAGTCTTTGGTTCATTTAAATTGTTTCTCAACAGTGCACTTTGTATTGTCACTTGTAAACAGCTGTGGATTGCAGGCCGGACACATAAGTGTGCACACATTGTTTATGAAACTGTAAGTAATCATGTGGAAAGGAATCTTTCATTTTCTTACTTAATGACGACACACATCCGGGAAAAGACTTTAATGGCATCACGGGTTTCTTCAAAATTCAATATTACGGTTTTTCATCTAAGGGAGTTTAGGACATATCAAAGGGTTTTGAGTTTTAAGTAAGAGTTATTTTAATTCATAATCCTTCCTTCTACACACTGGCTTTTGAGCAGCAAGTAGGGAGTTAAGTTTTCAGTGATCTTGAAGAGAAACATATCT